>CM031233.1:238336323-238812825 GCA_018340775.1 Taxus wallichiana var. yunnanensis
CCTTCCTCAGTCCTGGCGTAACTGATGATCCTTGTGGAAAACACTTTCGTAATATCCAAGTTTGACCATAAAATAATGTTCTGTGTATTTGTAAATAAGTTCGTTTCAGAATAAGGGAACCTCTCCCATTAAAGAGGAGGGACTTTTTGTCCCCTGACTGTTGCTCTTCTAAAAAGTCCTATTTGACGACCAACATACTGCAAAACCCATACCTCAATTTTTTGTTCCTTGTTAGGAAAGAAAGGAAGCCCATACCTTCATTATTGGTGTAGGTGGGAAACTTGACACACTCTTGAGAATGGATGATTGTATTTCTTCATTTTGACTAAGTTAGCCTCACACCAAGAGATTTCCAAAAAGTCCTTTCTTGTGTGAATCCGATATCCCAGCTTAAAATTTATGGCCATATGAAGATCGAGGTGCCATTTTACAAAAATGGTGGGTTCTTGATCTATCACTTTTCGGAGTCCAAAATGCATGTAAACTCTGAAATCCTGAAATTTTGACTTTTGGACATTTTCATTTTGGATATAAAAACACTATTCATTTGCCAAATTTTCTTGAGAGTTACAAAATTCCAAAACCTGAACCTCGAAACCCGAAATTATGAAATTTCATAATTGCAGAATTTCAAACATTTTCCCTTTTTGGAAATTTTTACTATTCATCACCCAAATCACCTCAAGAGTTATTAAACCCCAAAACTCAAATTTCGAACTCAAACACGAAGTTCCAAAAGTATTAAACTCGATGATCTGAAATATAAACCCTTCATTGACTTCTGAAATCTGAACCCTTTCAAGATTTGGACTTTTGGGATTTTAATTCCTTTCGACATTTTTCTCGATATTTCGCTAGAGACTCGAAACCTCAAATTTCGTACCTCCAAAATTTTAGACTTTGGGATTTTGGATTTTGAACTTTTCGCTCGCTTTCCCATTTGTGCTCAATGAGACTTCAAACCGTGAAATTTGAAATTCTAAATTTTAGCCTTTCGAGTTTTCTTGTTTAAACTTTCCTCCACTTTTTCAACTTCATGATCGAGAGTTGCGAAACTCGAAACCTAAAAGTCTGAAATTTTGTACTTTTGAGATTTCAGGTGTTCGTACATTGCTTTCCCATTCTTTCCCTACTTTTCCTAAACTACCGAAAATGTGATGTACGAAAAATATAAGCATTTCTCCATCATTTTCCTCTTGGGCTCGATATTATTCAACATTTGTTTGCCCATTCATCTTTCGACCTTGCATCTCCATTATCGATCTTGCTTATAAATTGATTTTTTTAGAGAGAATGTGATCTCGCATGACTTAACCACCATCTCCATTTTCTCCTATACAAGGTCATCTTGTCCAATTTTGTTTGAGGCAAAAATTAGATAACAAAACCTTCAGACTTACCATTGATAAGGATAGAGTATTTAGGAGTAGTAATACACTCCATAATCAATTTTATAAAGTGTTCATGAAATCCCAACCTTTGTAGAATAATTCTCGAAATATCCATGACACCCTATCATAAGCTTTGTTCATATCAAGTTTTAACAACATTGCCTCCCTCTTAGAAACATCCACAGAATGAATAGTTTCATGAATAGTAATAACACTATCAAGGATTTGTCTACCTTCAACAAATGCTCCCTGATTTGGAGAGATAAAACCATTCAACAAATCCTTGATCCTGAAAGAAATTATCTTAGTAATAATTTTATAAACTATGTTACAGAGGCCAATAGGTTTAAATTCAATAACCTTACTAGCACCTGGAATATTTGGCACAAGGGCTATAAAAGTACTGTTAACTTCTTTCAATAACTTACCATTCCTAAAAAATTCTTGGATAACTTCCTCCACATCCTCATGCACAATATCCCAAAATTCATGAAAGAAAAGGTAGAGAACCCATCTGGCCCTGGAGACTTATCCCCTTCTAAATTAAAAAAAAATCCTTTATTTCCTGAGAAGAGGGGATTTTCACTAACTCAACATTCTCCTAATGAGTGATAATTGATTGGGAAAAATCAGCCCTTTTACTATCTTTGATAAGATGCAGTTGTCCTCCCTCAGATTATAAATCTCTGAATAAACTTATAAATTCATTTGATATCTCAAAATGATTCTTCAATTTCACTCCTCTTCTATCCTCCATCTCCAATATAGTATTCCTCTGTTTATGAATAAAAGTAGTAAGATGGAAAAAAATTGTATTCCTATCTCCTCCTTTAACCATAAAGACCTCAAATTTTATTTCCAATATGATTCCTCTTTAGCTTCCAAATTATGATATTCCACCAACAACCCTCTTTCTTTGTTCTTGATTTCCTAACCATAGTTCCCACTTTCTATAAATTCCTCAATCTTCTTTAAATCCTCAACAACTTTTTCTTTTTGGGAAAAAATGTTATCGAAAATTTCCTTATTCCAAATTTTCATTCTAGCTTTGACATTTTTTAGCTTAACCATTAGTTTGAACATGGATTTACCTTGAACAATAATTTTCCAACAAGATGTAATCTCCTCCTTTAAATAAGGATGAAGTAACCACATTTTAAAGAACCTAAAAGGTCTACCAATGACTTCCAAACTACTTTTAGATTGAAAAAAATAGGGATATGGTCTAACCCTATTCTGTGTAGAGAAGAGAGGGAACCACCTTGAACTGAAAACCAACTTGAATTTATAAGAACCCTATCTAACTTAATTTGGATAAGTTCATCTCCCATCATCCTATTAGACAAAGTAACATTCCCACGCCTTAGTTAAACGTCCACCAAATTTTAGTCAGCAATAAAATCAGCCAAGTAAGACATATTGTCATTAAACATATTTAATCCTCCATTTTTTCATCAGGTCTTAAAGGATTATTAAAATCCCCTCTAATAATCCAATCAAAGTCCTCGCATTGAGATCAAAAATGCACTTTTTTTTTCAACAAATTCCTTTATTCACTCAACTTATTGGGAGCATATATATTAGAGCATATCCACACCAAACCATTCACCTTATCTAGTAAACAAAATTTCTAGGTGATGAGATCAATTACAAATAACCAAGCCTTATCTATCCTTTGAATTCCATAAAGTAGCAATCCCTCCCAAAGCCCTCAAGGAAGACACACATTGCAAATCCAAACCAAACCATAGCTTATTCTTAATATCTTTCATTTTTTCCTTTTTCATCTTAGTTTCTTGTATCAACAAAATATATGGCTTATGATTTTTTCTTAAAATGTGACATTATACTCTGTTTATTAGGATTATTTAAACCCCTTATATTCCAAGAAATGAGCTTCATTTAAACTTATTTGGAGAGATGCTCTATTCAATAGAGTGTTGCCTACCTGAGTCAATTTACTTTACCGATGTTTTTTCCCTTATATCCCTATTTGATAAATTTCCTCTTTTAGCAAAGGGATTTCCATAGTCTGCCTTAAGTTTCTCTTGTTTCTGAGAACTCATAGAATTAATATTTTTATCTTCCATATTCTTTTCTAGATTAAAATAACAAGGCACTACCTCAGAGTCCAAAGGAACATATTTTTATTTTGTAGACTCATCACCTATTTTTTATTCAACCTTCTCTATAGAAACCTCAATAGGTAGCTTCTTTTTATGAATTTCCTTGCTGAATTGACCTTCCTCCTAAAATATCTCTAGATATTGAGTCTTATCATGTCTTTCACTTTTGAGATGATTTGGATGCGGGGATATTTTCTCATTAATAATATTTTGAAAAATAGGTTCTTTTATTTCTTGATCTCGAAGAATCTATTTAATAATAGGTTCTTCTATTTCCAACACATTGAAATCAAATGTCGATGAAGACGAACCCTATTTATTTTCCACCTCCTTTTCCTTTTTCTCCCAAACAAACTGAAATTTTTCTTTCCCTTTCTTATCTTCCTTACATTATCTCTTTTCATGCCCTATCCTCCAACATTTCTGACAAAAAAGAGGTGAAGATTCATTATCAATTTTTCGCTTCTAAAGCCCAAACTTTGATTCTAATTCAATTTCTTTTCGTAACAAATTCCCTACTTTAATATTGACAAAAACCCAACATACATTAACCTTGTTAGTGCCCTCATAACTGGATCAAAAATTACCAATGACCCTATTGCATTAGCAATGTATGTTAGAGTTTCCTCCTCGAAAAACTCCATTGGGAGCCGAGGTAGATTGACCCAAATAGGCAACTCATCAGGTTTTTCATTGTAAGGATAAAATTCTTGAATCCATTTCTATACCAATAGACTGGATCTTCCCAAAAACTAGGGCCCCCCAAGAAGTATGTTTTTACAATGTTCATTATTTCAGAGGTTTATTATAAACAATCCATTTACATAAGAAGAAATTTCCGTCGATACTTTTGGTCTCCACTTCCTTCAATCCCATTCCCGAACCTCTCAACATTAGGTCTAGACCGATAAAATTTAACAACTAGGTAAAACACCATCTAAGATTTAGATTTCGTAGTTATCCCATCTGAAAATCCAAATTAATAGTCCATTCTTATAAATAGTCGTACTCAAAAGATGAGCCGCAATAACCTTACGACGCAAAATCTTTTCAGCCCCAGAAGGAGAAAATGATACTTTACCTTCTCCCACTGATGTTGTGGGACCCGTATTCGTATCTTCTCAATATGAGGGTTTCTGTGTCATGTAACAATTCTACCCAATTGGTTTTGAAACCCATGCTCTTGCTCCATTTAGTTTATCCAAGACCAATTTTGATAAAATAAATATATACATATGGCTAGTAAATGTGCATGGTAATTATTCATAATATCCATAAGAGTAAAAGGTTATAATGTTATTCTATTATATGTTATTAGTTCATATGCATTGATATGTTTAGGGGTTTCCTTTGTACCATCCTCTTTATCATTTGTAATGAATGTATTTTACAATGATACTATTTGTTACAAGTAATAACATTCATTTCTTTTTAGTTTCAACATTACGATGTTGATTTTAAAAATTTAAATTTTAAGTTAAACAAAATAGATGAAGTAAAATATATGAGGAATACAAAAGATATAACATTTAATGGAAAGAAATTGCAATTAATTAGAGGATAAGAGTTACTTATCTTGTATCTCACTATCTAGACTTATTTTTGGATGGAATATTGATAAAATAGGTTAGATATAAACGATATATGTATTGTCTAGAAAATAACGATTTGTAAATCTTCTTGAAAGTAGTACCCATAAATGGGATGACCACCCACGTGCTAATGTGAGTATTAGCCACTAGTTTCCTAGTAGTGAGTCCCTGTGTGATCTCTTCAAGGTCTGATAAGCTCAACTTCACTTAATTCTTTGTCACTTTGTCTCTACTATAGGTTTTTTTTTCGCACCCATATCTACAAAAAAAAAAGCTAGCTACCTATACGAGGATCAAGATAACATTAGATGGAATAAAATTTGCATATACTTAAGTCAAAGTAAACTTGGTGGTCACCTTAATGTGATTATCACAAAGAGCTACACTATATTTCAAACTCAATGTATTTCTGGTGTTTTTTTGATTGAAATGTATCCCTCGAAGCTAGTTTGACATTTTTCTAGTTGCACCAAGATACCAAGCTACAACTACATTTCCCCCAAGATGAACGTATGAGATGGGATTCAAAAATTTCCCTTTATATGAGGTTAATTATTTATCCCAAATATATTCCATGAATTTTGTTCTCTTACCAAAGTTGTAGATAGGAATTAGTAGCCCAAATTTCCCATCCCTTTAGAATGGTAAGTATGTTGTTTATATATTTGACTCCTTTATTTGAATTTTTACACTTGGTGACACCAAATATGACCCAAATTATGAAACAACAATTGTAAAAGACCCAAAGTTAATTACTAAGTGTGATATTAGAAAATAAGATAAGATGGAATAAATCACTCATAAGGGAAACTAGCACATGGATGTTATTTTACTTATTGGGTGGTACTATCTGAAGGATATGTTAAAAAAACATGACCTTTGAGAGGGATAAGGATCCCTATGACTCAACCAAGAATCATATAAAATCTTGACAACATAATACAATGTCACAATCAATGCCAATCAAAAGAAATAGATGGACTAGGAGAGGTGTCACTAGTGTCTAATCTTCTCACTTACAAATCATGCATTTAAAAACATAATAGATTCATAATGTAATAGTAATAAGTGTATAATTTTTTTCTAGACTTTCCTATGAGTTTGTTCTTTATATTTGGAAAAATAAATAAACAAAATCAATAGTATATGAGTATGAAGGTTTGACAAGGATTTGAAATCGTGAGTTATAACATGTATTGCATGGTTTGTAAAAGTTTTTTGAAGAAAATTTATAGATGGATACATTTGATAATTAAGAAAATGCTTCATGTAAATTCCAAAAATATAATTTTTAGGTGAGATAGGGCTGATCTGGTAAGGTGATGAAATAATGAGATAAATTCCAAAGAACATATCAATGAAGGTCTATTAAATTCTTGAAAAACCATCGAATTTATTTGGTACACTAATAAAATTTTTGAGTGTCATTCGAGGACATTTTAAAATGATAAATATGTATTAGGATTTTAATCCTTGGGATTTCAATTTGTTCTTGTTGGTTATATCAATATTGAGAGTTCTAATATTTATTATAATTTTGGAACTATTTATTTTGATCTTTTTTGTGACCTTAGTTTTTATATTGAAGATTTCTTAATTTTTTTTTATTTTACCATGGTGATGATCGATTTAATTTCATATCCATAAAAAAATTTCCAAGTTTGGGGTTTCTTAATTAGAATTCACAATCATGGTGTTGTTTTCTTTTTTCTTTATTACTAATATTGATTGGCATTACAAGTGGAGTTCAATACATTAGGTATGTTGGAAAAATATTTTGATAAGGGATAAATTTTTCCAATTTCATCAATGTTCACAAGATAAATCCCCCCCTCCTAGTAATGGGAAGACTCTGATTTATTGAATTTGTGAAAACTATGTACACGAGAATAATATTCAAGGTGGCCTAAGGTGAAAGAATGTAGAAACACCCATTTTGTGACTAGAACAATAGTTAAGAGAGTGGGAAACTTGTAGATAGATGAGGAGATAAAAAGAGTGGGGAATTTTATTTATGAGAAGAAGATAGATTACATCAACTACAATTTAGAGATGATCTGAATTTCCATTGAAGGAAAGAGAAAAGAAAAACATAACATCATGGAAAGATAGTGAAATAAATAAAATGCCTCATCGATATATATTCATTCTCAAAATAAGTGAAAATGTATTCCTAAATTCTTACAAATGCTAGCATGTGCTTGGATAAGTCACAAAATGAGAATGGATGAAATTTATTTGGTAGGAAATATAAGAATAAAACTTTTTAGAGAGGTCCAAAAATGATCCTTTGGAATGGAGATAACATTACAATCTATATCCAAATCAAGTGACTCTTAACATTCTCATGTGACTTTTAAACTTAAAATGAAATCCCAATTAAGAAATAAAAACTTTAAGTGACTTAATTCACTTTGAAAAAAGTTGTTCCATAATGAAGAAATATAATTTGAGAGAGAGGTGTCATTAGAAGAAGATGTTACGGGATGAAGTTATGTTATTCCTTCATTCAGAAGATGGATGTTCCAACTAGATAGGATATTCCTTGGCTACTTCTTTGATTAGTGCATGTCTATTCTTGGACCTAGAAATTATGATCCGTACTTTATTTTGACTCATCATCTTTTGTCATGTTCGAAATACTTTATTTGAACTCTTTATCTCTCGATATCAATATTAGGTTCTATAAATACACTCTTTCCTCTATCAACAAAATATCTTGTCTCTAACATGAGTAAACAAATATTGTTAAATCATCTTGATTATTGTGCTCACACCATGCCCCCAACTTGGTTATCATCAACTCTCTTGGATTTAAGAGTATTTAAGATTCATTAGATTCCTCAGTGACAAATATAAATCCTTTAAAATTTAGACACTTCCTTTTTGTGAAATTGAACCAAGTAATAACATAATGGACAATGTCGTTTTGAATAATATGACCACTTGTTGTCATGTATCTTGAATGAATAATGTTATGAAGATAGATAATACACCAAGAACATGGTTCCCATCATGAAATACCAACATAGGATCATATCTAGAGTAATGGAATTTAATTTTATGAGTTTTTAGTCTCATGGACTTGCAAAATGATGGTGGAGTTTAGAGGAACAATAAAAATGATATTCTAAGTCGATTTATGGGAATTCAATAATTTAATGGTTTTATAGGCTGAATTCTTTTTTAGGGTATTGTGGGAAAAAAATAAATCCATAACGGATGAGATTTTATTTTTGAAAATATATTTTTGAGATGAAGAGATGCTGAAAATTTGGTGATAATACCTCATCGGAAATAATGCAAATTGAGGAAACAATTTCTAGTTGAGAGGTAAGATCAGAAAAAGGTTTTGATAGTGTATGGGAAAAAAATAGTTGTTCATTCGAGGGGAAATAAAAATCCAAATGAATTTATTTTCAGTTTTGATAGGTATTGTGGAGGGGAACAAATGATTCTAATTTGAGGAAGATATCTTGATTTTTTTATAGAAAATAACAAAACAATTTTTAAATGTCTAGAGATTTTTTGCATGCTTTTGGAAGAAAAAATGGTATTATTCACAACATGTGAATCTCTTCAAATTAAACCATGAATGATAGCTCAAAAGTAACATTTTTTAAGAGATATCACTGTTAAAGTTTGAAAAGTTTCCTTTGTGTGGTTTTCAAGTAATGGTAAAATCAAGTTTGAGTGGTTTTTCTAAAGTAGTGTTTTAATATCTACAATCTTAAAAAGATCATGGAAACTAATAAACCCCACAAAGTATTCCATGTTATTCATATCAATTTCAAGGCATTTTGATAGGATGATGTTTTAAAATTTTGATATATATTTGACTAATGGATCAAAAGATATGAACAATACAATGTATGGAAAAGTTAGGGCACACAACTTGTTTTAGTGGACATGAGAGGAAGGATATACTATTTTTGGATTGTTTCGTGTGGTGTACCTTAACTTATTTTTATATATTTTTTGGAGGGAAGTGGAGAATGATAAATGACTTAACTTGGAGGTGGAGGTTTGGATTTGCAAATGCAAAGTGGAATGTGCACCAAATTTGCAATCTCCACATCAAAATGCACCTCCACCAGCATTGGGAAAACTTTGGTGATGTAATATCTGCTCTAAATTGTACCTAGTACAAATGGGACTCAAAAGTGTGTTTAGGGGAAGAGGTGGGACCCACATATATAAAACCTTCTCAATTTTCTTTTTTCTCATTACTTATCACCTTTTTTAATCCATCAATTGGAGGTGGCACAATTTAAAATGTTGTAATGCAATGTGGATATTGAACACTTCAAATCACACCCAAAAGGATGCCAAGCTCGTAAAGTGTGCCAATGCACTTGATGACATCATCATGTCAATAAAAAATAAAATGTGGAGTGCACTTTTTGGTCCTGGGGTCCAAAGCTAACCTTTCAAGTGTGTATAATATATGATTTTGACTAGAAACAGGAAAAAACATACAATGAAATCATTTAGAAACTTCTAAATTGAAATATTGTAAGGTTTTTATGTATTTACAACTTTTCCTACAAAGGCACACCAGTGAGTTGTGTTACCACATTATTTTTAGACAATTATGAACCAAACAACCTCTTGGTTCATTTAGGAGTTCAACATGCTAAAATTTGGCCATTGTTTAGGCTCCTAACACCACATGAGGTTATAAAAACTTTTATTGCAAGTTTCCTTGTCTGGAAATATTATTTTCCTCAATGTTGGGAATGTTTTCACTTTTTTATGTTCCCATAAATTCATCTTACATATTGATAACATAGTATACCGTATAGGATTCTTTGATGACTATAATTTTATTTCCCAACACTACCCATAGTTCTTGATACCTTTCACATAGGTTGACCCTTGTCTAATTATCACATGCACATTTTCTCCAAAAGCGCATGGAAAAAATGTTTTCCAATTCCAAATCTTAGGTAATATTTCCTAAACTATAGTTTCATGAAGAAAACTTGAATAATTTTTTAATTGAGTACAAACTGGGATCCCTAAACCATCTAAGAATCTTAAAACTTTTCCCCGAAGTTGATCTTTACAAAAACGTAATTTGATAATTTTAAGCACTTGAAAAAAAAAATTATTCTTTAGGGTTTTCAATGGATAAATTTTACATGCCAACAGCTACCTCATACTTGGGGACTTCAATTGTTTTGAATGAAAAAAAATTATATTAAGATTGAACTCCATAATCTCATAATTATAAGTAACATAATAGAGTCAAAGGTAAAAACCTTCTTCTTGAATACTTATTGAAAACAAAACATACTCACACATACAAAATGACAACACATGAAGAGAAATAAAAAGGTAAATAAACCAAGGAAAAATAAAATTAAAATATGTAAATTATGTACATGTGAGGGATAAGCTTGATTTCACTATATTACTTATTATTCTTCAGATGTTACCCATGTATGGGTAGCACTAAATGATGTTTCCTTAGAAACCCATTGACTTGTTCAATGAAGTAACACTGCTTTATAGAATTTTTGGAAATCTAGCTGCTACAAGAGATCTCCATATACTTAACAAAGATAAATTTGTGTGTTTCTTCTTTAAAAATTCTATATGACTCCCCTTGTAAGCGAGAATCCACTTAGACAAATCTTTTTGTGCTCAAAATGATCTCACCCCATTTGTGCCTTTGAAATATTATTCATTCACAGCCTCTATCATTTTATCCTTCCCCATATGGTGCTTGGTCAGTCTTATTGCCATTTTTAGTTTGCTCTGGGTCGAGGATCATGTGTGGGTCTGTATTTGTCTCATGGTTCCTTTGTTCCTCTGAAAAAGCTCTATATTTTGGGTCTCCCGTGCTCTGTCCCTTCAAAACTCACATGTTCCCATTTTCTCCATTCTCCACAGTCAGAATTTGTTGTTCTTGCCATTTTTCCCTAGGTACTCGAGGAGAAATGAGTTGATGTGTCCTTAAGGATCATGTTTGAGCCTTGCAATAGTCTAAATTCTTTGTCCTTGAAGAAAACCTCATTTTCTAGCTCGAATGGACATTTCTCTATGTTTTATGATTTAACGGGCATTTCTCCTAGTCAAATTTGCATCATTTAGTTGACAGGAAACATGGCACCTCTTGGTTGGATGCGGATCAGCTTAATACTTCATAAATTCCATGAAAAGTCTCATTTTTAAAAATGTGTCCACATGTAGGAACAATGCTCATTTGAGAATCAACTTTTGGTTTAGCTTTGAAGTAGCATCGGGAGGACACATGGAGGATTCCGTTGGGTTTCCCATAATGAGACAAATTTCAAAAGGTTTTCGGGAAGTCCATGACATGTGGAGGAACAACACTCATTTGAAGATCTACTTTTGAGCTTTGCCTTAAAGTAGCATTGGGAGGACATATGGAGGCTTCTGCTGCTTTCCCATACTTAGACAAATGTTTATGCAGATGGAAACAATTTGGTGGAACAAGGACACATGGTGAGCCCACACTCATTCAAGGTCTTCAACTTGGGCACCATTTTAAAGAAGTGCCATGAGGACACATGGGGTGTTCCACTCACTTTGCATATTTTCTTGGAATTTTCAATTACCAAGGAAGATTGCCTCGGAGCTTGACATGTGGTGCCCTCCGCAGAGCTTTAAGTCTTCAAACAAATTTTGTAGGAGCAGGACACGTGGCAAGCCTGCGCTCGTTTAAGGTATCATGTTTTTAGGGCCACCTCAAGGTGCACCAATATGACACATGGCAATTTGAAAAGTCATAAGGGGCGGGGAAGCGGACCATCGGAGGTAATTCAAACTTTTCGCCTCTATGCTTCATAAAGGTTAAAATAGAAAATATGGCCCATGAGCCCGAAGGGAAATAGTCAACGTTTTTCCCTGGTCAACAGTAGAGGTGTGGCCTCGTGGAAGAAAATTGGAAAATTTTCATTTTGAGAAAAAGAGTTAAAATTAAAAGGGGAAGCATAGTTCCACTGGGACCCACATTGGGACACGTGTCAAAAGTATTTCTCAAGGGAAAAGCTACAGGGAAAACTTGGAAAATTTTACTTTTTCCAAAAGAGAGTCAAATGGCTGAATTTATTTGCATTTATTTTGGGGCCCACCACAAGACACGTGTTAGGCCCATTTTCAGAATTGGAGGTGTGGGAAAATAGGTGATTTTTTTCCATTTTTCTAAAAAGGTTCAGAAAAGGTAAAAAGAAGCCACCAGGCCTATTTTGGCATCTTCCACATGGACGGCCCACATTTAAATCAAAGATCAAATGGCCGCTAACTGTCCAAATTTGATTTTCCCTCCATTTTATCTATAAAATGCCTAGATGTGCAAACCATCATGATTTCTAATTATTTTCTACATGCCAAACATAGGGGTTAGTTAATTTTGATATCTAGAGTTTGGTAGGAGAAATCTAGAGACATATTTACCATTAAAATAGTTTGACTCTCGCGCTCGATGTGGTTTTCCATTTTTCTTCTCTTGAGCTTGCAAGGGGCAAGATTTGATTGATATGGGATAGATTTGGTTGGTGAATGGATGGAGGTGTGTTTTTCCTGAGAAAGGAGTTGAATGTGCGAATAAATTGAACAGATTTTCCATCGAGTACGGAGACTTTTGTAGAGCTGATTTCGCAAATCATTAAAGAATCATGGCAAACACTGGTGAATTTAAATTTTTTGTCTTTTGTGAGGAAGGGGAACTATTGTAAACGCAATAAAGGGCATAAATTCATCGTGCAAATGGTTGAGAGTTGTTGGAAAGATCAGGAGTGATTTTCTCCGGCAAAAAAGCAGACAGAGCCCATCCATTTTCAGAAGTTGTCTAGAGAAGCATATATATCTCTCTTTGTGTCAAATGTGATCATGTCAAGGTGGTTATAAGTGTACAACCATTTAAAATCTTCGAGATTGTTCTGGAAACTTTGCCTTGCTTATGAATTTGATCAAAGTTTGAGTTATTCTTTGTCAATCTTGAGTAAAGTGTATTTATTTCATTTCGAATGCATACGAGTAGTTTATCTTGTTTCTATTTCAATATTTTACCAAAATTTAGTCCAATCACATAGGTATAAATCCTTGTGATAGTTTAGTGGCATCTGAAATTTCATTTCTCGGAAGAGACTTCATTTGGAAATGGGATAAACAGTTTAAAATCACTTTTCTTTCATTTTGTTGATAGAGATTATCTTTAACGCTCTGGGTCTACCTCAGACATGAATTGATTTAAATCTTGGTGCTTTATTGGGTCCTTTGACTTGAGCCTTTTGACAGTAATCCCAAACGTTGTGCGAAAGAGTGCTGATTTGGGCCTCCATTGAAGCACAAATTCTAGTTGAGGAAATAATTTAACTTTTTGTGTCATTTTGTTTATTGAATCTTTCCATTTTGCATAAGCTCTCAAGGATCTGGTGATTCAAGTCCATCCTATCTCCCCTCCCACAAAAATTCATTTAACAACAACCAATCCTACCCATAGTACCCCTATTTGTCATGTGTGTACACAAATGCATAATCTTTGTTACCAAAACATGTAGAAAACAATCAGGGTCTCAAATGTATTTAGTAACCTTTGCCTTGTGAGAATATCACCATAATCTGGAAGTGACAAGTTGTGAGAATTAGATTTTCTGTGCTGATCATATTTTCCTCAAGGCCTTCTCTATAAAATTTATGCAAAATAAAGGTACCTGTATCTCATTTAAAATAACAAAGGTTACAAAATAGGTTCTCTTACCTTGGTTGAAATGTAATACCTAAAATAGTTAGGATCAGATCACATCCTTTTGCATGTGCTACCCAGTACCTTCAAATCCTGAGTGCTAACAAGTCTGATAGATTGTTTCCTTGGCTACAAATTGACATACATGATTGTTATCGCCTCCGAGTTTCTTGTCAAAACCATGATTCTGCGAGATCTCTAAAGGAGGTTAAATTTTGGTACAAACATAAATGGCATCATTTCGAGGATCTGATTTACGTTGCTAAGAACTTAGTTCAATTTAATCCATGTGCATACATATTTGAAGCCATATCTATTTGACCCATCAACAACACCAACATAAATGGCGTTGTTTCTGGGGATCTGTTAAGTTGGAGTTTCATTGAGTTATTGATTTGCAGTCCATTCACATCCATTTGGCTCGTCAACAACACCAACATAAATGGCTTCATTGCGAGGGACTATTTTGAATTACTGGGAACCAATTTGTATCATTGAGACTAATTTTTTATTCACTTCCAATTCATATCTATTTGACCCATCAACAACACCAACATCAGTGGCATCATTTCCGAGGACTCTCAATTCCAAACCAAGAACCTATTAAAACACTTCTTGTATGCTCCAAGTGTTATGTACAATTATTTTAGTTCCCACACCTAGTGCACTAGCTTTCATTTGATAAATTTTGGTGAAGAAACATCAAAAACTTTCCATTTCCAATTTCTTGCATTGATAAACCTTTGACAGATCATATTTAGTACATGTACACCTTTAAGGTGGAAATCCTTATTGGTGACTCCCTATTGATTTGATTTTGATAAAGACTAGTGTCTTAAAACTCACAAACTCGTAACTATTACTAATATTTGCAAAGTTGGAGGGAAGAATATCTTTCTTTGCTAGGGATCCTACTAGGACATTGTTTTTAGATCTAGGAAGACCAAATCCAGAAGGAATAAAAGCTTGGAGAGATGTTGTAGATCAACAGACAAGAAGAGGGATATCTACTGATGAAAGTGAACGGCCTATCATTGAAGACTACCATTCTAGTGACTCTGAATTAGGTAGCCTCTTTGTGGAACTAAAATCTCCATCTAGAGAGGGGCATTATTTTGACTTTGAAAGGTTTTTTTCACACTCTACTCTTGTCTTTTCTGAGGTTGATAGAGATCTCCAAGAAACAAGTCCTTTGGGGGGTATCCATTTTGGAAACTATACTCCTATGTTGCAAGAACCTTATGCCCCCTATCAATTTGTCACACCTCCAAGGTCACCTCCTCAAATCAATATATTGTACAACCCGGACATCCATTTTTGTAAACACCTATGGACCTATAAATTTTATGGGAATGGCTGGTTATCCAAATGTAGTACGTCAAGATGTAAGTAACAAACTTCCTAAGTTCCAGGGAAATAATGCTATTACTGGTGACAAACATCTAAATCTCTTCCTCAATATGATGGAATATTTTGAGATTGATCATGAAGATGTGTATATCAAATTGTTTGTTCACACTCTAGAGGAGGATGCTAGGGACTAGTATAAAGCATTTTAAGATAATTCTGCTGATTCTTGGGCTAAGATGAACAATGCATTCAGATTGCAATATGGTTATAGGATTGAACCTAGGTTTCTTCTATCAGAGTTTGAAAACATCAAGAATAATCCCAATGAGTTGGTACAAAATTTCAACACAAGGTTCAATAAGACCTTAAGGATATTTCCTATTAGGATAAGGCCATGTGATGAATCCTGTTTAATCAAATATACTAATGCATTAAAAGACTTTTAGTACTTGAGGGAAAAGAACCCTACCAAATTAAGGAAAACATTCACCATGGCCCTACAAATATAAAATAATATTAATTAAATTGGAAAGCCTCCAAATAGGGAAGGTGAAATCTCGCTAACCTAGAAAATCCTCGAGACAAGTAAGGGTGCTGATTTGGAAGAAGTTGTGAAGAATTTTGCAGGGGTTGTCAAAAAATATCCTACAAGCTAGCCCGAGTTGAGAAGGGAGTTGGGTAGAGTTCACAAGGAAAACATAAGAAAATGGCAAAGACATATTTACAAATCATCAAAGGATTGATGACAGAGGCAAAGGAGCTATTGGATTTGGGAATAGGCAAGCCTCAAGAGAGAGAAAATAGAATGGTGTCTTATCCTTTGGATACTAGAGTTATTGTTATGGAAGAAACAAAGGTCATTGATTGGTGTGATATATGTTTCACCCCCATGCTCCTTATGAATAAGATCAACAAAAAGAAGAGTCAACTGACGATGATAATGATGATGATGCTTGTATGATGGAGATCCCTGCGAGTTCGCCAAGGGAAGCAACTTCAACTGAGGTAATAAGTGCTATAACTATTGCAACATTTTGGGATTGTATCCACCAGGTGCCTCTTATTCCCCCCCCCCTCATACTTCAGAAGTAGACACTGTACAAGATTTTGAATTTCCAACTAATGATTTTAAATACTTGAGGGCATTAATGATTGAAAAGTATGATGGAGGAGTTTTCTCAGAAGAATATAGAAAGATATTAATGAATGTTAGAGTTGCCCAAAAAAAGGAGCACAATAATAGAAGTAAAGCTACCAAGGGGACATAATCCAAGTCAAAATTTCCAGTGCTTAATAAAGAAACCCTAAAGAAAAATGCATCTAGCAAAGAGCTTGTTTCCCCAAGAAAAACTTGTGTTCCTCCCCATGCCCAAAATGAAAATAATGCCATTCCATCTGATGAATTTTCCAATCTTTCCCCTAGTGCTGCTCTACCCAAATTTGTTTCATATGACATAGCCCAAATTTTGAGTCAAATCAAAATTCCTGTCCCACTTGTTGAGCTGCTTAGGATCCCTAAGCACAAGAAGAGTACTTTTGAATATTTGGGATTCAAAGGGGGAGAGATCATACAAGGTAGAGATGTAAATGAGGTTGATGTTCCTGTTACCGTTGCAGAGTTGGAAAATCCACAAGTATTGGAAGAGCTGGGGGAACCACCAGAGGTTTATTTAGGAACTTATTTGGTTAAATCCTAGCTGAATGTGGATCCATTTTTCACTACCTTGGTTATCAAAGACAAGTTGTTACATAATTGTATGTTTGATTCTGGAGCTTCATGTAATGTCATGCCTCTTGAGGTCATGAATGAATTAGGTATCAAAGTAACAACAACATATGGGAAGTGCATTTGCATGGACTCTAGAGTGGTGTTAGTGGTGGGGTGTGTCAATGATCTAGCAGTGCAACATGCATCTTATCTTGGAAGGAACTTAAAGCTTGATGTAGTCATTGTTGACTTCCCTGCCAAGTGGGGGATGTTGTCAAGAGAGTGGGAAACAAGTATTGGTGGTAGTATGAAAATGGACATGTCTTATGCCGCTATCCCCGTTAAAGGAAATTTGGTGAAATTATATGTATAGAAGAAGATGATGTACCTGATAGAAGACCCAAGAAATGCATTTTATGAAGTTTTGAAAGCAGATGTTGATCTTAAAAATTTTGTGAGCCATGTGGATTTCAGGGAGTATGGGAGTGTTGAAAAAAGAGCTCCTAAGTATGCTAATTTTTCTTGGAATTTGGTCTATGTTTCAGCCTTAAAGAATGTCAAAGAATTTGACTTAAACACAATGGAGGAGCTTTAGAGAAGATGGGTGGTTTACAAATAGAACAAAGAAGAAAAAGAGTTCTACTTCAAGTTGATGAAAACATATCAGAACCTCTTGGTATGGTCATATCTAGGATGGTAGGAACTTGAATTGTTTCCTAGATTATTTTCTTTAAATAAGAAAAAGGTCTTCTGTACAGCGTATATTTGCATTTTTTCCCTATTTTTTCTATTTTCACTAGTTTCTCTGTTTGTTTTTTAATATGACTCTGCTACCCAATGGATATTTTGGCACTTGGTCTACTTTTATTCTTGTGACACTCGTAAGGAGTGCCCATATTCAAGTTGGAGCCAAATGTTCGTGCTCAAAATGGTCTCACCCCATATGTGCCTTTGAAAGATTATTCATTCACGGACTCTATCAATTTCTCCTTCCCCGTATGGTGCTTAGTCTATTTTATTGCCATTTTTAGTCTAATCCTAGGTTGAGGATCATGTGTGGATCTATATTTGTCTCATGGTTCCTTTTTTCCTCTGAAAAAGCTCTGTATTTTGGGTTTCCCATGCTTTGTCCCTTCAAAACTCAAGTGTTCTCGTTTCCTCCATTTTCCATAGTTGGAATTTTTTGTTCTTGTTGTTTTACCCTAGGTACTCAAGGACAAATGAGATGATGTGACCCTAAGGATCATGTTTGAGCCTTCCAAAAATATTAATTCTCTGTCATTGAAGAAAACCTCATTTTTTGGATCGAATGGAAATTTCTCTGTGTTTTATGGTGTGATGGGCATTTCTCTTGGTCAATTTTTCATCAT
The DNA here is from genome assembly GCA_018340775.1 of Taxus wallichiana var. yunnanensis. Lineage (NCBI taxonomy): Eukaryota > Viridiplantae > Streptophyta > Pinopsida > Cupressales > Taxaceae > Taxus > Taxus wallichiana. The sequence continues at coordinate 238,354,577 of CM031233.1, forward strand.
TCAATCGACAGGGAAACGTGGCACCTCTTGGTTGGATGTGGATCAGCTTAATACTTCGGAAATTCCATGAAAAGCCTAATTTTTAAAAATGTGTCCACGTGTAGGAATGACACTCATTTGAGAATCAAATTTTGGTTTGGCTTTGAAGTAGCGCCGGGAGGACACATGAAAGGTTGGTAGGATAGAGGCACATGGAGGCTTCTACTGGGTTTCCCATACTTAGAAAAATTTCAAAAGGTTTTCAATAATTCCAGGACACATGGAGGAACGATGATCATTTGAATATCTGTTTTTGGGCTTTACCTTGAGTAGCACCGAGACGACCCGTGGAGGCTTCCGCTTAGTTTCCCATACTTAGAAAAATTTCAAAAGGTTTTTAGGAAGTCCAGGACATGTGGAGGAATGACACTCATTTGAAGATCTACTTTTGGGCTTTTCCTTGGAGTAGCACCGGGAGGACATGTGGAGGCTTCTGATGCTTTTCCATACTTAGAAATTTTTTTATATGCAGATCAAAATAGTTCAGCGGAACATGGACACATGGTGAGCCTGTGCTCGTTCAAGGTCTTCAACTTGGGCACCATTTTGAAGAAGTTCCATGAGGACACGTGGGGCATTCCACTCACTTTGCATATTTTCTTGGACTTTTCAACAACCAAGGAAGACTTCCTCGGACCTTGACACGTGGTTCCCTCCACAGAGCTTCAAGCCTTCAAACAAATTTTTGGAGTAGGACACATGGCGAGCCCACACTCATTCAAGGTATCAAATTTTTGGGCCGCCTCAAGGTGCACCATTGTGACATGTGGCAATTTTAAAATTCACAAGGGGTGGTGAAGCAAACCATGGGAGGTAATAAAATGTTTGCCTTTTTGGTTCATAAAGGTTAAAATAGCAAAAATGGCCCGTGAGCCTAAAGGGAAATAATCGATGTTTTTCCCTGGTAAATGGTAGACCAACAAACCTACAAAAGAAAACTGGAAAATTTTCGTTTTGATACAAAAGAGTTAAAATTAAAAAGGGAAGCATATTTCCGCTGGGACCCACACTACGACAAGTGTCAAAAGTATTTCTCAAGGGTAGAGCTATAGGGAAAACATGGAAATCTTTAATTTTTCCAAAAGAGAGTCAAATGGTAGAATTTCTTCACATTTATTTTGGGGCCCACCTCAGGACACATGTCAGACTCATTTTTAGAAGCGGAGGTGCGGGGAAAAAGGTGAAATTTTTCCATTTTTCTAAAAAGGGTCAGAAAAGGTAAGAGGAAGCCCACAAACCTTTTTTTGCATCTTCCATGTGGATGGCCCACATTTAAATCAAAGATCAAATGGCAACTGAGTTTCCAAATTTGATTTTACACCCATTTTCTCTATAAAATTCCTGGATGTGTGAATCTTCATGATTTCTTATTGTTTTCTACACGCCAAATAGAGGGGAAAATTAATTTTGATATCTAAAGTATAGTGGGAGAGATCTATAGAAGTCTTTAACCATTAAAATAGCCTGACTCTTGGGCCCAATCTGGTTTTTTGTTTTTCTTCTCATGAGCATGCAAGGGGCCAAATTTGATTGATATGGGATGGAAGTGATTGGCGAATGGATGGATGCATGTTTTTCCCAAGAAATGAGTTGAATGCGGGAAGAAATCAAAGATATTTTCCCTCAAGCACCTAGAGACTTTCGCTAATCTGATTCTACGAATCACGAAAGAATCATGGCAAGCACTGGTGCATTTAATTGTATTTTTTTAATGAGGAAGGGGCTCTATTGGAAATGCTCTAAAGGTCATGAATTCATCATGTAAATGGTTAGGATTTTTTTGAAATATTAGGACCGATTTTCTCCAAAAGAAAAATCTTGGCATATCCCATCCATTTTCAAAATTCATCTAGAGAAGCATGTATATCTCTCTTTGTCTCAAATTTTATCATGTCAAGGTGGTTAGAATCTGTATAGCCATTAACAAGCTTTAAGATTGTTCTGGAAACTTTCCTCACGATGAATTTGATCAAACTTTGAGTTATTCTATGTCAATCTTGAGTAAAGTGTATTTATTTCATTTCTAAATGCATACAGGTAGTTATTCTTGTTCTATTTCAATATTTTACCAAAATATAGTCCAATAACATAGGTATCATTCCTTGTGATAGTTTAGTGGCATCTACAATTTCATTTCTTAGAAGAGACTTCATTTGGAAATGGGATAAACGGTTTAAAATCACTTTTCTTTCATTTTGTTGATAGAGATTATATGTAAGCATGTCGTTCTACCTTAGACATGAATTTGTTTAAATATTGGTGCTTTATTTGGTCCTATGACTCAATCCTTCTTGTGTAATCCCACAAGTTGTGTGAAAGAGTGCTGATTTGGGCCTCCATTGAAGCACAAATTCTAGTTGAGGAAACAATTTAACTTTTTGTGGAATTTTCTTTATTGAATCTTTCCATTTTGCATAAGCTCTCAAGGATCATGTGAGTCAAGTCCATCCTATATCCCCTACGACAAAAATTCCTTTAACAACAACCAATCCTACCCATAGTACCCCTATTTGTCATTTGTGTACACAAATGCATCATCTCTGTTAGTAAAACATGTAGAAACAATCAGGGTCTCAAATGTCTTTAGTAACATTTTCCTTGCTTTGAGAATATCACCATAGTAAGAATTGACAACTCGTGAGAGTCAAATTTGGTGTGTTGATCATATTTTCCCCAAGGCCTTCTCTATAAAAGTTATGCAAAAGAAAGGTACTTGTATCTGCTTTCAAATAACATAGGTTACAAAATATATTCTCTTACCTTGGTTGAAAGGCACAACCTAAAATAGTTAGGATTAGATCACATCCTTTTGCATGTGCTACCCACTCCCTTCAGAGCCTGAGTGCTAACAATTCAAATAGATTACTTCCCAGCTACAAAATGACAAACATGATTTTCTATCTACCTCTGAGTGTCCTGTCAAACCCATGATGTTGCTTGGTCTCTGAAGGAGGTTAAACTTGGGTACCAATAGACTCAATGTCTTGGTAGAACTAATTTTGTTTTCTAATATCAAATATATTTTCTAATTGTCTAAGATTGTGATTTCCTATTTTTCACATTACCACTATTACAAGATTGATTCTTGATCATAATAGGCTCTCCATGTTCACAACTATGACTATGATATTTTATGTGAATTTTATCCTTTCTTATTATGCTCCATATGACTATTGTTTCTATTAAAACATTGGTTCTTGGTAGATATTTTGATAATTTTGACACTACCATAGACATTTTGATACTTTATGTTTTCCTATTGTTTCAAATGGCTATCAATAACACACACCAGTTCATTCTTGATCTATTATTTTCTATGGTATGACTCACATTATGATTTTACCTTTTGAAATGACAATGAACACATGGTTGGGGCTGAAATAAAGTTCATCAATGTCTTCATGACCTTTTTGGGATGTCATTATGACAAATATATATCCTTCTTGAGTGGAATAATCCTTGAGAGACTCACACAAATTATCTATACATCAACCATTGGGAATGTCATCTTCTCTAGAAATAAAAGATAAATCTTCATATTCACAATCATATTCATTTTATGATTCCTCGTGCTATTTATTGATAGGATGGTTAGAAACTCGTGGTTGACCTTTCCATACCTTATTTGATATAAATTTGTTTCCTTCATCCTTATTTCTTATCATCTCAGGTTTCATATGTGGTAAGTAAATATATCTATTACCCTTGTCATCACCAAGTAGAGAAGATGTATATATGTTCAATAAGAAGTGCAAACTATCAAATTCCAAGTACATAAAATAATTTTTTTATTTCTCAATTGGGTTAACCAAACATAGATACACTTTTATCAATATGGGTATATCGACATCTTCATATGAATTTATGAAATGGTTTCCATATCTTGAATCTTGGTATAAAATTTCTACCCTTGGGTCATCTTCTTTTTAAACATTATATCTCATCTTTCTTGTAGTAATAATATTCATCAATTTGATATTGAATATTATGGTAGTGTATGACTAATCCTTCTATATATCTCCACGAACATCCTAACAAAAATTCTGGCTCAACAACATCTCATATGAAGCTTGAATGTTGTCTATGAGTATGTTGATCTTGACCTTCTTGTCAGTAAACTCCACCAATGTTACTTGAACATATTTGAGTTGACCAATGAGAGGTACTTATTTTTCCTCCATCTAATAAAAATGACCAGCATAAGGGGTAAGGGTGAAACCAATGGCCTTGCCATGTTTTGTGGGCATGAAATTGTCTTAGACGCTAGATTTATTTATATAGTTACTTATCTTATACCCACCGATAAACAAAATGTAGAATGATTATAATTTCTTAAAATTTGATGATGTTGAAGCAAACAGTGTAGATGAGTGGTACTAGGAGATGAAAGTTTTTCTTTGGCTATGGAATTCATTTAAATATAATTTTAAGTACTTCCTTCGATAAAATAGACAAGTTTATCAAATTTCTTGAGATCAAATATCAAATATTCAGACTCAAAATTTTGGACTTTGGACTTCTTAAGATGATCAATGATGTTAAATCATGAAGATGTGAATACATAGGGAACAATGACATCCTTGATAGGTGATGGAATTACATTCTTAGAAAAAAGAAAATCATAAACATAAACTAATTTGACCAATGGAGAGGAAAGTGACATACCTAGAGTAGGAGATATGGATTTTGATGAGGTGGTCTTAGATTTATTCTTGGCTGATTGCATGGAACTGGGAAGAAGTGATCCTCTTTTTTGTTTTTTGTTTTTTGTTGTGTCACCATTTGAGGAGTAAATTATTTCACCTGGGTACGAAGACGCCTTTTTCCATGCTTATGAGAAAGTGAACTCTACACAAGAGTAATCAATAATATCAGCTATGGACTAATAAAAAATCATCGATGAGTATTCAAAATACTATATGTTCACATATTCAAATTATTATTCTCCTTCAAATTTTGATTTAACAATTTAACTTTCTCTATCTTATCGTGTTCTACATACTACATTAATAGGAGTATCCTCCAAGAAATTCCTTTTGGATTCTCTAATAATTGGATTGTAGTTAAGGTTTTGATATAGGATATGTTAAGCCATTTTCTTTTTAATGTATTAAAATCATTTACCAATTTCTGTAGTAATGATTCGATTCTTGCATCTTAGGAGCTTTGGTGTTGATTGGTTCTTGATCTTTCCTAGCATGATAAGATTGTATTCCCGTTCAATAGAAATTTATTGATCATTATCCAGTTGTCTTTGGTTGTGTTCTCGTAATATGAATCCAACTTTAGATAGTTGAGAATTTATAAATAACCTCTTTTATTTTTCGTAGTATTACAGAACTAGTAGGGATCTTATTAATCATCTTGTTTAATTTGGACAAAAATCCTCTTATGGTTTATTTTGGTTCCTTATTCATTTGATCCATTTGATAAATAAGGTCATGATCATCTTCTACCATCTTGAACCTTTTTTGAAACTTAGCTTTCATACATTCCTAATCAATGATTAAGTGAAATATAAAATAGTAGAACCATTCTAAAGAAGCATCTTCTAATGACTCCTCAAATATTGTAGTACAAAAATCTTCATCCCCTATTCAAGTAACACAAACAAATGTGATAAAGGATGTAATTGTTTCATCTAGACATTGATATTGATCTATCTAGAACTTGGCAAAATTATATCCCGATCATTTGGGTAGTTTTTGAAGTGGAGTTAGAGCCAACAAACCACTATTTCATCCCCATGGTATCGGGTACAACCATATTTTTAGGAACATTATTCAGATATGGTGGAGAGATGGGAGATGTAGTAAGACTAACAATATGTTCTTTAAATGGATCTTGAGGAATCTATCTTGAAATTTGTATGTGATCATGTATAAAATCAAGTTGTTCTTCCTATGAAATACAAGATTAAGAAAGTATACGATGTCACCTTCTTCATCAACTATGGTGTGCCTTTATCTTCAATTTTTATCAAATAAATGAATCATTCAATAAAAAAATGGGTTTTCAAATGTAAATGGGATAAGATATGTTCTTGTATAGGGATTAATAATTTTTTCATTTTGTTGTTTTTTTGGAATTTTTCCTTTTAAATATTTTGGAATATATTATTTTTAGCATTTTCTGGGAAAATTATACTACAAAAAGTATTTTTAATCCCCATTGGATATAACATAAATACTTTGTGAAATATATTTTTTCAAGGAAAAAATGTGTAATATCATCAATGCTAATGAGAGAGAGTCCCTCCTCTTTATAATGGGGAAGAACCAATTTATTGAAAGTTGGAAAACTATGTACACTAGAATAATATCCGAGGTGTCCAGAGGTAGGGGAATGTGCAAAAACCCTTTTGTGCCAGCCACAATAGTTGAGACAGATATAAAATTGTAGATATGTGAGGAGAGAGAAAGGAGAAATAAAATTGTATTGATGAGAAGAAGATAGATTTCATCAAACAAATTCATAGGTGATTCCATTTTCAATTGGAGGAAACACGCAAGCACAACACAACATCATGGAAATATAGTGAAAAAAGTAATACTAGATAAATTCAAATTCTCATCAATCAATATTTATTCCTCACAGATAACACAAAGTCCTTCAACTTCTTACATATTTTGGAATGTGCTCGACTATGTGACAATATGATGATTGAGAATAATTTCTTTTCTAGAAGATATAATTATACAACTTGCAAGAGAGGGCCAGACACAATCCTTTAGAATTTAGAGAGAATTTAAATTTATATCCAAAGTAAGTGAATACTTTCATTTTCATGTGAATATTTAACTTAAAGAATAATACCAATGAAGAAATAGAAATTAAATGTGACTTATGTGACTTTTACAAAATTTGTTCTATAACAGAGAAATAGAATGTTATAGAGAGAAATTAAAAGAGAGAAGGTTTGATCAAACGAGAAGATGTTCCAAGAAGAATTTTTTTCTTACTTTATTTTTGAGATGAATGTTTTAACTTGATAGGATCTTACTTTGTTTCTTCTCTAATCATAGCATGTCTTTTCTTAGACCCAAAAATGATGCTTCATAACTTTTCTTGAGTGGTCATATTTTTCGAAACATGGAAAATGTGGGGTTTGGTTTTTCTATTTGTTTCTTCTAAGGTTAGGTTCGGCCTTGTTTCTCTGATGCTTCACTTTTGGGATTTGATTCTTATCCTTAAATTTGTACAAGGTTCATGATTCCTTCAAAATATTATTTTTTACCTTATCTAATAAACAAATGTTAGGTTGCACAGATCAACTATTTTTTAACGAACACAATATCTAGTCTTTCACATAAGACAAAACTTATCTTGGAATCATCATGAAGAATGCAGTACTACCAGCCATATCAGCACACTTAGTAACCATAAGGTCTCTTCGATTTTATGGTATTAAAGATTGATGAGAATCCTTGGTGGTAAAATAAGAATCCTCTAAATTGAAATAACTTTCTATTTGTGATATGGAACTAAGAAATGACTGAATGGAGAGAAAAAACTTGAAGAAATTAATCATTCCATGTCATGTTTAATGAATGAATAATGGTGAGGAGATGTAGAACACACCAAGACCATAGTTCATATCATGAAATACTTTGATTTATTGAACTAGATGTTTCATTCTAGATATTCCTCTTGTGCACTCGGAATCATGTTAGAAAATGATTATTATTTCTTTTTAAGGTGTCTTCAATGGTATTAAAAATTAATGTGTTCAACATTGATGTCTCCAATATCTAGGTATTTGGAAACTAATAATGTGATAGGATCATATCTAGAGTAATGAAAATTAACTTTGCAATTTCATGGTGTCATGAACTTAATAATAGTATAAAATTTTAGAGGAACAAAAACAACAAAATTTCGAGTCAATTTACGAGAATTCAGGATTTTAATTTGTTTTTAATGGTTTTGTTAGATAACTTCTTATGTAGGTTATTGTGGGATAAACACAAATCTAAATCATATCATACTATATTTGTTGGAAATTTAGTTATGATATGAAGATATGCAATGAATTTTGTGATAATCCTCATCGGAAATAATAGGAAATGAACAAATAGTTTATGGATGAGAGGTAAGCTCAAAAAAGGGTTTTAATGGAGTATGGGAAAAAAATTAGTTCTTCGTGATGGGTGAAATACACATCCAAATAAATTGGTTATATTTCTTTATATATGTATAGTGGAGGGGAACCAACATTCCAAATTTTTGGAACATCATTTTCTGTGTTTTGGAGAAAATATTCAAATAATTTTTTAGTGCAAAGAGGGTTTTTGAGTTTTTTTCGAATAAAAATGATATTATTGAAAATAGGTGAATTTATTCACCTTAGCACGTGAATGGTTTATCAAAATGAATTTTATTTTAATGAGCTATCATTGCAAAATTAAAATTTTTTCCTTGATGTGGGTTTCAACCACTAATCAAATGAAGTTTGAGTGGTTTTATTAAGACAAGGTTTTAATAGCTATAATATTTAAGAGATCATGGAAAATATTAATCTCCACCATATTCCACACTCTTTATTTCATTGTCAATTAAATTTTGAGAGTATTTTTTGGTTATAATTTGAGATGGATTCGACTGATGGGTTAAGAGATGCGATAAAAACAATGTATGGGAAAGCTAGGGCACACAAATAGTTTTCGTATACATGAGAGGAGGAAACAATAAACTTTTGGTGGTTTCATATGTTACACCTTACCTTTTTTTGGAGTTGGTTTTTTGGGAGGGATGTGGAGATTCAAGAATGACTTGACATGGAGGTGGAGATTTGATTTTGTAAGTGCAAAGTGGAATGTGCACCCACTTTGGAATCTCCACCCCAAAAATGTACCTCCGCCAGGATTGGGAGCACTTTAATGGTGCAATTTAACCTTCAAAGTGCACCTTGTGAAAATGGTCTTCAAATGTGTTTGTAAGCGGGAATAGGTTGGGCCGACACATGAAAAACCTTCTCAATTTATTCATTTTCTCATTACTTTTTACCTCTTAAAATCCACCAATGATAGGGCCACATTTTGCAAGGTGGTACTGAAAATTTAAGATTAAAAATTTAAATGTGCACCTAAAAATAATATGAGCTCCCAAAGTGTGCTAGTGCAATTGATGACATCATCATGTCAACAAAGTATTAGAATGGGGAATGCTCATTTTAGGGCATATAATATATGATTTATACTGGAAATTGGCTAAAACGTCTAATGTATTAATGTAGAAACTATGAAATTGAGTTATTAATGATATTTTTTATAGTTATATCATTTTTCCTAGGAAGGTTCCTAAGTGATTTGAGCTACCATATGAGTTTGAGACAAGTATTAACCAAACTAGAACTTAGCTCATGAATGGGGGTTGAATGTTATTAAACTTATCCATTTTTAGGCTCTTGACTCGCTTGAGGTTCCAAAACAAATCGGTGTAAGTTTCCTTTTCATGAAATATTGATGTGCTTTGATGTTGAAAAGGTTTCCGTAGTCTTATGTTTTCAAAATTTTCTCTTATGTTTTCCATCATGTAATACACCCTATAAAATTTCCAGTGAATGTGATTGGATTTACAAACACCACCTAGATTTCCTAACACCTTTCTTATAAGTTGAACCTTCTTTAATGATCGAAACACATTTTCTCAAAAAATCCCCAAGAGAGAAAGCTTTACCAAATTCCTTCAAGCTCTTAGAAAATTTACTAACCCATATTGTCATGAATAAAACTATGATAAATTTTGTTAACTACAATAAGGGCTCTTGATACAATAAGAGTCTCCTAAAATATTTCCCAGAAGTTGATCTTTGGAATGAGGAAAATTGATAATTCTAATCCACTTGAAAAAATAATGAAAAAAAATTATACAATGTTGTCGAGTAATATATGAAGACATTGTACATGCTAACATGGTCCTTCATAGTTCCTTTTTCATTTATTATTTTAATAAACCCTATTTTTTTTTGTTAGTTCACACTTTTATTTAAAGAATCATTCTATTGATATGAAGAAGCCACCAATGAATTTGAGAAGCTAAAGGAGGCCATCTACACTACTCTAGTTCTATGTACCTTATATTTTTGGGGTGAAAAATATAGTATGATTTTTTCACAACATGGATTGGAGATTTTTATCACACAAGAGAGTTATCCCATTATATTTTACAGTTACTAACTAAAAATTATAATACAATTGAAGATAATTTTTGGAAACGAAATGTCATCTTTAATCTGTACAAGTAAACAATGGAGACATCATATAAAGGTAAAATAGTTTAAGGTAAATACAAATCATTTTGGTTTGAAGTACTTCTTGGTACAAATATTCTCATTTCAAGAAAAAAATGGTTTGAAAATTTTCACTATGGTTTCCATGTATAGACTCGTCAAAATACTAATTTTTTTGATTTATCATATCCATTTGAATTAAGTATGGTACTATTCTATATTTTATACTTAAATCTGAATAATTATTTGAGACTTAAAATATAATAGTATTTTATAATGATATTATATTTACCAATAATCTTTTAATGAGTTATTATAATTTTTAGATACTCAACTAGCTTGGAAATTGTCAAATTATTCCAATTATAATGGGAAATTTGAGGTGGTTAAAAAATTTTAATGGTTTGTCTTATTTTTTCTTCTATAAATGAAGAGTAGATATGGGTTTAATATACATTAATAATAAAATATTGATTTAGCGCATATTTTCCATACGTTATTAAAAATTTTGACATCTTTAAATATGGATAGGTATCACCCACCATCAATCAACTCATCTTTGAGAGTAAAAATAAGAGGCTTGAGAAGTATAAGAGTGTACTAAATTCTAGTGTTACATAACTTCTATCCTCAAAGAGATAACGGAATTGAAAATAAAATAAAATGAATCACTTAATATTACAATATTTCAATATTCAAAGTCACTTCTAATAATGATATTAGTTTATTTTAGTTACCTTCATTCAAAAAAAAGTCTATGAAAAAAAAATATTGATGACAATATTTCAACTAAGTATTATTCTTTTTGTCACTTTAGTATACAAAGATACATCATATCTTCCATGTTTCATGTATAAATAAGATTATTTGATAAATATTTTCATCGTGGATATATTTACCAAAGTTATCTAAAGAGATATAAACTATTTTAGAACCTAGTATTATTCATTATACATAAACAAAAAACTAACGGATGAGGTTGATTAATTTTTATTTGATTTAATGTGAAAGAAAAATCCTTAAATGTGTATACAAAAGGGAGGATTAAGAGCTTATATAGAATTATCCATTGATCATCAACATTGAGAACAATGTTCCTTAGAAGGGAAGTGAAATGTTAATCCCTTAAACTATAACATGTATTGGGATGTGTTGTAAACATATTGTAGCATATTATTTCCCTTTTTCATATTATAATTTCTATAAATACATATTTATAATAGGGTTTTCCTATGGAGTATCCATAGGCTAAGTATGGTGTATATAACATGTACTTGATATAGGCGGATCTTTATGTTATGATTTTTGTTCCTTTCGTAAGGTGGTGGAGGTTTCCCACTCAAAGTTAGACCATATATTTATTAAGTATTTTTATCTTCTCCTACTCATATTATGTTTCTTTTTTATTAAATTCCTATTATTTCTCAAATTAAAGTTTAACAGATACACAAATCTCTTTACAATCCTAAACCTAGATCTAAAAACAATGTTTGAAAAGTGTATTGAATGTACCATACCCCTTCCATAATTTCTACTTAATAATAGGTAACATATTGAATGGATGTTATTTAAAAGGAAAACCATGGTGATGAAACACTTTAACAAACATTCCTTTCATAGTGATATAATTTTAGAGTTTGTATTTATTACTTTAATCACGGCCTTTGTTTTACTTGAGTTAATGTTTATACCATGAGCATAAATAATGGATTATAATGTTAAATTGTTGTTGTATGCATATATAAAAATGTTATATTATAATAATATAATTTTCTAGAAATTCAACCATCAAATATTTTCCACAGACATGTAATAAATATCCTCTAATTCATTTCGGTAAATACAAATAAATCATATGAAATTCTAAAACAATGTTTACCCCAAATGGTTATATTGATATCAACTATAAACTAGCAATATTTTGTACCTAACCAACCACATTCATGTCATTATGAGACCAACAAGGTGTTATGGATTTTGACGGTATATAACACATTGTATTTGATTTGTTTTGGGAGGAATACCAAACTCCATTTCAAAAAATTTCAAAAATGAAAAAATTATGCATCTAAGCTATTTATTATTTATTAATATCTCTAAACATTAATACATGATATTATAGAAACTAAAATTTAGTAACTTGCCCTTGTGTAATGTCAAGTTTTATTATTATCCTTTGTAAATACAAATTATCACATTCAAGATACAAGTATTTCATCTCTTGATCTCTCCTATGACTTGATTGTCACTACATTCTAATTTTTATTCAATTCTAACAATATTATCTAATAGATGTAATTTAAATCACCTATTATTCATAACCAAAATTTCTATTTTATTGTTCTTCTCTTTTCTCCAAAACCGCATACAAATAGGTAAAAATGTGGGGTGTGGTCTCAGATGACTTGTAGAGTCTTGAATCCTTAAGTTAACCAATTATATTATTAAGTTTTATATATATATTATAGGTTGTTTAATCTTTCTTGTTTCATTATTGGAATATTTCACCTATAGAAGGCTATACAAGAAAGTAAATATCCCTTTATAATTCACTTACCAATATTAGAATATATTATTACAAATATCATTCTAAAATCACACAAATTTTTCTTAAATATGTCTAAATAAGTAACTCATAAATTACAATTCCATACTATATGTGTATAGAACTCAACTAGTAAAAAGAGTCTACCTTCCTCCATTTCCAAGCATGAAAAAGTCATACATTCATATCTTAGAAAGAGAAATATTATTATTAGAAATTTTCAAGGGTTTAAAGTAATAAATAAGTGGGTCATATAGCTAAGGAAAATCAAATCACACTACTACCATGTTAAGTACATTCTACACTTTACAGTTGGTATGTATTATTGGTGTCAAGATACACAAAGGAGCCCATAGGGAGTTGGTTAGATATTAAAAATTAGATAATAAATTAGGAGAACTACATGACTCTTGAGCCCATAACGAGATCATGCAATGAAACACTCATATTGGTTTAGCATCTTATGATCTAACCACCAAGGTTAGTCCATCCTCAACCACACTAATATGTTTTCTCCTTTCGGTTTGATAAATTTCTATAATAAATAATTTTATTGTGTCGAGGATTTCTAATTTGTTGTAGGTCTTTACAATTCAACCTAAAGTTTTCTAAGAAAGAGTGACATCAAAAAATTCCATCTCAAAAGAATCAAAGCATATGGAAGTTTCAAATACAAAATTTCAAAGGTTTCAAGACCATATAGTTCCATGTCAATAACACAAAAATTAGGTCTAGCCCATATAATAGATAAACATTTCTATCCCTTTTTATTTTGTTACTCTAGAACATGCACTTAATAATTTATAGTTATTGAAATATTTTTGCATCATTATGCACATCTAGTTCCTCCATGTTTAAAATTGTAAGCTATATTTCTCTCTCCTATGATGTATTTTAGAAAATAATTTTGTTTAATAGTATTTACATGTAATAATACATTATTCTGATTTTGAATGATCAATTTTGGAATTTCGTTAGAGCATAATATTCTACATGTAAATCCTTACATCATTTTTTTTTGTGTATGTATATAACATACTTTTCTAAATTCAATAAGATGTTATCATTTGGTGAGCATGACTCTTAAATAAAATATATTTTTTAAACACTATTGTTTTTCTTTCTAATTTTACTACATCATAGTTTCAAATCTCATGGATCATTATCATCATTTATATCTATTATCAAAGGAATCCCATTGTTTCTTTGATGTAATATCTTTTCATGCTAATCATCCCACACCATTTGATGATACCTTTTCTATAATTTATGGACATATACATATATTTTCTCATGATGTGTTCACAATATTTAATAACACTATACAAGGTTAAGGGTCTTATAACATGTCTAAAATTCATGTCCTATCGAATGATGAAGCACAACATTTTACATATTTTTAAAAATAAAATGATGTTAATATTATCATTTTTATTATACTAGTAATAAAATCAAAATATATATCTATGTTTTCTATAGATGATATCAATCCTTTCTCATCATCTAATATACACACATCATCCATGTCCCTACATTGGAAATACATATTTCATCGGGTTCATCTAATCTCAAACTTCATACTATGTGTATGAGTATTCCTATGACTACTACTATTCCTAGATATCATCTTTAAACTCTTAGATTTTTAAATTCTTCTTCTTCCATCAAATAAAATTTTGAATCTATTATACATTGTTTATAAGCTTAAATTCAATAAATTTTGTAAGGTGAAACTACTTATTCTCATACTATGAATTATACTCAACTCCTTCATAAACCAGTTGTACCTAAAATGGTCTTTTACCCATTTTCACTTGTTTTTTTATTCATAGACTTCCTATTTATGGTGGAAATTGTAATCCTAAATATCACCTTAGTATATTTCATGTTCCTTTCTTGGACTATTATTCCAATGATGCATTGCTCACTAATTTCTTCCTTGGAGTCTCCAATATTTTTCATTAAAATGGTTTAATGTTTTCTCCATGCATTCTTTACAAATATTTACTCCGTGCGATAATAAATTTTATATAAATATTCACAATGTATTATATTATGCTCAAATGGATTCAATGCAAATAGTCTCCTACAAACCGAAAATGACTATGTATTATGATAAAAGGCCATGCTTATTAAGATGAACAAAAATATTAGCCAATAGTGAATTACAAGATCTGTTTATACAATATGTTCTTGTCCCTTTACAAGAGTTTGTTATTTTTGAAATATACAATTTTTTAATAATCTATGTCAAACTATAAAGGAACATGAAGCTAATCTCCTCAAGATGAATAAACTTATGTATATTTTTATCCCTCCTAGTACCTATAAGTTTTAAATCAAGACTAACTATCAATAAAATGAAAGTTAAAACCACTATCAATAAAGTGTGTCAACTTAAAAAATTACATTTAAATCCATCTTAATGATAGATTATTCATTTACATTGTGCACCACAAAACATTCTCTAACAATTACTTGTGTAATATTGTATCTCTCCCTCCACCACATATGTACCTCATGTTATTTAGATTTAATGTTAATGACCATTGTTATTATTATTGATAAATTTGGCATTTATTTAATATTTGTGTTAAGATTTTTCACATAATATAATACCTCTTTGATTTCGGTACCATTTAGAATGAGAACATTTTTTAACCTAAACCTAGTACTCATAATGTGAAGCTCAAAATATTTAGTTGCCCACTTTAAGAACATGATACTTTTTATCTACCATAGATGTCCACGATGCTTACCGAGTTGTGCCACCCCATTATATATGATAAAAAATTTGATTCTATGATTAGTACTATAACAATTATGATTCCCTCACATGTTATTACTCTGGATCATATTGATATGGCACACATGTTTTTTTATAGTACACTTTATCATCCTACCTTAGGTAATCGACATATTATATTTAATGTTTTACTTGATAGAACACGCCCCCATAATATGTGAACTTTCTAATTACTACATTATATTAGATATAATAAGGAGGTCCTAGTTGATCCTCAAACATAGAATGGTCATATTTCCCAACCCTCATGGTCATATCATACGAATTTGATCTCATATTCTTTTGGCCTATTCTCTTACTGTTAATGCAAAATCACAAAGACCCCCGGATACAGATCAAGCTTCTAGGTTGATCACTCTAGCATCCAGTGTGATTGCACAACATTGAAACCTTTCTCTAAGTGTGGGACTTGCAAGAAATGAGAAAGGAATCTCCAGAGAAGGTTGGTTCCTGCTCCTAAACTACCTGCCACAAGCTATTCCAGTGCAGGCAAGCTAATCTAAACCTAATCTAACCATGCCAAGGAGACAGAGAGAGAGAGAGAAAAGGGAAAAACAGAAAAATCCTACACTAAAACGGTGATACACCAGAGAAGGAGAATGTTGAACATCTATCAAAACTGCCATGGAACAAGGAGAGGTGAGCAATGGGAAGGATGGACAGATGCATCACAGGCCCAAGGATAGATTTCACACAGAAAATGTCCCAAAACTCCATGAACATAGCTCCAGACCTGCAATGAAGAGAGGCAAGAAGAAAACAAGTGAAAAACGAGCAAGGATGGACAGATGCATCACGAAACACGTTTTTGTTGCTTCAGAAGTTTGCACAGAACATCATTTCAATAGTAAAAGGAAAAAAATGCCATTACAGAGTAAGGGAGGAGGTTTGAACTCCATTTTCAACCCTAGAGAAGAAAAGAAGGGAGGGAAGAGCTGAAAAAATGAACCACTTAATCCTTATGAGCCAAATCTGGCTTTTACATTGCATGGGTCGAGCCCATGAGAGAGAAAATGTACAAAACGTGGTAGCCCATTCCTTCTTGACTGCAGGTACATTAAAATGGCATGGGGGACCTTAAAAACCCATACCCTATCATTTTGACCGAATTATATGAGAATTTGACCCATTCTGCATTAAATCTTGTCATTTGAAATGTCACTTCGCCATGAACACGCGTCGAGATGTTTCTCAATTTTTCTCTCCATATTGCACTAGAATTCATTATTAACCCAAAATCACGAGAGAATTTCATAATCTTTCCGTTGATATAAAGAACGTGCAAATCCGAGCCCCGGATCAAAAGATATGGAGATATGAAGATTTAGGGAACAAAACAAAGTAAACGGATTTTAAAATTTCTTCCGCACTCGCCACCTGGATGACACGTGGCATGCATTGATTGGTCGTCGTCAGGTGCAGGGCAGACCTTTAATTTTAGCTTTTGGGAGAACTTCTTGCCAAATTCTCTAACTTCTCCCCGAGCTCCGCATTCCTTACTCCATAGGACACGTGTCCTCTTTTGATTGGCTCGGGTTGACCTCTCAAACCTCGCCCTTTGAATTTTGGACTTTTATCCTTGTGACACGTGTCATGATTTGGTTGGTCCATGGGTCTACCGGCTCCTTTTCATCCACCTCATCCATTTGTCCCGAGATGTCCCAAAGTCTTTATGCCTCGGGGACAAAAACTTCCGATCCACCCGAAATGAGCTTCCCTGTCCCTTTTCTACCGGTGACACATGGCGTGATCTGATTGGCTCTCAGCTTTTTCAGCTATCCACATCTTCCGTGTCCCTTTGTCCTAGATGTCCTAGTACAAGAGTTCCCCATTTCAGCCGAACCAGCCGGTTCGCCTCCCTCGCGTCTTCCCGGCCCAAATGTCCCAAACTGCTTGTTTCAACAGTTAGTCAATTTTTTCACTTTCGGCCGAACAAGCTTTCCGGGTCCCGCGCGTCCCGACGGCCCGAATGTTCCTTTTCTCTACAGGCTGCCTAGTGGCCTTTCGGCCGATTCGCGCCTGGATGTCCCTCATGTCCCTACTTTTGTGAGGACTAGGACTTAGCCATTTTTCGTGATTTTTCCTGGCCCAAGCTTTTTTTTTGCAACTTTTTCACCTTTTCTCAGAACTTGCTCTTTTCTTCTTCAGGAAGGGGAGTTAGAAAAAATATGAGGGGACCCTAGAAACATGATTTTTTTCCTGAATCAATCAATTTTCCTGGGGCTTGAGAATTCAATGCATGTTATCAAAATTACCCGGGGGAATTTTGGACAACACTTACATCATGTGGCATTATTCTAGGATGACTTTTTATCCAAAAATTGTAAGGTGTACCTTCCATACTATCAGTAATGTGTTAATTTAATTCATAATAATAAAGTATTTATAATTCAAGGTATGCCATTTGAGGATCATAAATTGTAATAGTTGTATGGTTACCATACATAGTATTTGTGTATTTACACCTCAATATATTTTATATTTTACCTCATAGGACAACTCCCTCAAGAAATCCATGCACATGACTCCAAGTTCACACATTATTTGTATTCGGTCATGTACTACCTATCCTAAGTCACCTTATCCTTAGGATTTAGTTCAATCATCTAGAAAACATATTACATCTCACATGACACCTTTACCTTAACATTGGATCAATCACCTTCACCGTATACTAATCCTCACGAGTCTCTATATGCTAAAGAACTCTAGCTCTTCTACAACATATGTTATGGCTCTAAAAAATATTATACATGAGCATCCTTCATCTTATTTAGTACTTGTGGGTATTTTCCCCCATCCACCCACTAATATAAAACATGTCTCTTCATGAGGCCATTATTGGGAAGATCTTTTTCTATTCCTTTTCTTGTATATAGTTATTTTCTTACCACTTTGAAAACATTAAAATCATCACACAATATAAGAACATGAAAATATGTGAAAAATATAAAATCAAGACTTGTTAATGGTTTGTTTGGTTAGCTTGCTACTTTATACATGTCATTTTTCATACTTGTTTGATAGATAACATATTTACTCTCTACATGATTTTGTTCATGAGGTATATTTTTCTTGATGGAGGACACACAATAGGTGATTCATGATGATAGGATCTAACTTGGTTCATTACAATAATATTTTGAGGGCGTCCCACCACACTATGCAATTTTTTTCTCATTTAATGTTACTTTAGAACTACACCATCATGTTTGGTTATATACGTAGTTTTTATTATTAATTTTCGAGCTAAGAGGACTAACATTTGTCTCTTATGCAGTTCCAACTTGTCCGACCTATGTGTTTACTATTTTTACTTGCTTGATATGTTTTTGTCAAAACATGTTTATCTAAATTATGATTTTGTCTTGTGTGCATTTCAATTGTCTTATTTGACTGATAACTACATTTGTTTATCTAAAAAATTTATTTTTGATTTTGCGTGGTTGTAACATGTTTTTGCTCAATTCATATCTTTCATATGGGAAATTATTTGTCTGAATATGGAAAAAATTTCATTATATTGTGATTTTCTTGTGACATTGTGAGTTACTCGTGTTTGCATATCCATGCCTACATATGGCTATGTTTCTATATATTATTGTGTTCTTGAATACATAGAGTTTTATTATTATTTGATTATTTCTCACACACTCATTTTACACTCTCATGATTAAACTAATGTATTTACTATAATTTTTAGCATGATTGTTGTATAATATGTTTTTTATATGCTCATACTACTATGCCTTATGACTTGATTGACACTTTTATCTATTATTGCTATCATGTTACACATATATTCTTGATTTTTACACATTGCATATTTCTTTGTATTTGTTTCATGGTGTCTAACATGAGTAACTCCTTTTGTAGGTAGAGGTTCTCAATTGTGGCCAATATTTTATCCTTTTATCTCGATCTTATATAGATTATTGGAATTATCACACATGGGTACACATCTATTATATTGAGACACATGTTCTAATTTTTTATCATGTGTCTTAAAAGAGGGGGAATTCATAGATACATTTCAACATATACAAAAAAATTATGGGATATATGAGCGAAGTTTCTTTAGATTTTGATAATCCTAAAATTTCATAGACACTAAATTGTGGTAGAATTAAAAAATAAATAAAAATCTATCGTAAATTCATATAACCATGATGAATGTTCTCAGATATGGGGACGTTGTTTGGATTTTAAAATTTATTTACATTTAATAAGATGTTTACATGATTTTCATAAAGTTTCAGATATAAATGTGTAGACACTTAAATATATCGAAATAATTCCTACATTATGTTTTTAGTAAAATAATTATATTTGAGTCTTAAACAATACAACTAAGTCATAATGGAATAATACTTTGTTATAATTATCTTATATTGCTTGATCTATCTTTTGATTTTAAATTTTTAGTGTTTGATTATTATTTAATATTGTGTCATAGAGATATTTGTCCTATTTTATTCTATATTTTCATTTTGCTAATGTTGAGTCAAAAAATTATAGATTTTTCAATACTATATGATGGTCGTGACCAACATGCATGGTCTTACCCCTTATTATGTTTTGTGTATTTTCTTATCATTAAGTATATTCTGTAGAGCTTTTGATCTTTCAAAATTAATATTTATGGCTGAATTTGCACACCGAAAAGATTAAAATATATTAGTGATACAATCATATATACAATCACATTATATATTTATTATAAGGCAAAAACCTATCTAGGTACCAAATACAAGGCTAAGAATTCAAGAGAATTTTTATCATACTATATTTTACATCGTAGGATAGTATAAATATATTTTCAACATCTTTACATAATGGTTTCGTGTGAATAAATTATAATACACCAATAAAGAAGAGGGAGAACAAGAGAAGCACTAGGTTAAGGGATTAAATTACATGGACACTTGAACAATATATTAGGATAATTACATTCATTCTAAAATTTCTCATTGCAACACTTTGTGAATCAAAAACAAGTTGACAATAGAGGTCAATATGAATCAAGAATGTACATATTTTTTTATATATCATGAGGGCTTAAGGAAATTGTACGAAGATAGGTTGTTTTTATAGGTTTACATGTGAAAGGTAGTGTTATAGTAAAATATCAACATATAAATGTTCAAATCGTGATAATTTTAGACACCAATTTTTGGTATCACTTCCCTTCACCCCACATTCGCTCTTTGTTTTCTTTTTCGAATTTTCCCTTTTCCATCCTAAATTGAATGTATCCCACATGGCATAATTTTCAAACCTTTAATTTCATCTCATCCATCCCATATCATTACATTTAATCCATAATTAATTATAAGCCTTCATTAGTTTTCTTCCTCTCTTTAGATCCTTCCATTTTATCCTTTCTATGCTATCGACTACATCCATTTAATAATTTCATCAACCCTTCCTCTTTATTTACTACATTTCACCCGTCACCTATCCATTTCACTTCCCTATGTAGCTCGAGCTCCTCTTGATCCTTCTAAACCCTTATCCCTCTCCTAATTGGCTCCTTTTCTCAAGCTCAAAATCTTCCCATAGCCCACACATTCGGGTCTTCACAATTGGCATAGACCCATCTGGTTCGTTCTCCAACCTATAAATCCTCCCTTACCCCTCCCTTCCTTAAGGATGCAATTTTGGAATCACGAAGCTTTCTTGTGATCTTTCCTTCATTCTTAAGTTCCTTTACAACTACCATAAACATATTGGATTCTTCTTGGAGATATTTTGATTCAACTTTAGAGTTTTAGCGAGATATCTTCCCCCTTTCCATGATTTTCTCAATTTTTGTTAATTTATCATCCATATCATTGACTAACATCTTGTGCAAGTTTAGATGTCATCATGGACTTATCCTCACTCTTGTTAGCCATATATTTCCATTTGTGTGTCCTCATTTTAGTCTATCCTCCTTCATAAAATTATAAGTTAGCCCTTGTTTCCATCAACCCTATCTGCATCATCATCAACCCAACCTATATTGCATTAAATTCTCTATCATCTAGATTCCCAACCATCCACATTAAGTTTCTGCATCCATGCATCCCTCATCTCCATCCATTTTATCCCTTTGTCATCTCAAGTGCATTCTATCAGCCCTGCTTACCACCCGACCCACCTCATCTCATCTCCATTGACCAAACCCATATTTTCGGTACTCACCTTTAGATCTCTAAGTTTTTGCATACTTTCTATTTCATCTTGTTTTATACCTTCTAGAAGTTCCTATTTTCCATATCTATCTTTAGAGCCTTCATATTTACATTTTACATCATTATTTCAATCCATCTACCTCATTTATCATGCAAAGACACTCTAGAGTCTTGTGTTACCATCAAACCATGTATTTTTCATTTATTTAGAATATTTTTAGATAAGATATGTAATTTCTTTACATTTCTACATTTCAAGTATATTTTTTATCTCATATTTACTATAGATTATTTATATTTTTTCATATAATTTATCATATAACTTTATATCATCTTATGGATATTAGGTTTAACATCCATCCAACAAATTTCTTACTTCTCGGGATTGACATTGTCAGAAAAATCTCGCATCTATCTACTAATCCATCTCATGTTGAGTTTTCTTGATTTCAAATTTACTAACCTTGCAGTGAGCATGCGTTTATATTGCACTCGTATCTATCCATATCATCTCAAGGACCCACCCATAAAGACTTCCATATTTGGAGTTACTTGTTTCCTTTATTACTACTTCACTAATATAAACAGAATGACAAAACTGTGTCAACATTCTGGCATGCCCAGTGAGGCACAACCTTTGTATGTAAGTCTTGTTATTGATTTCCATCTTCGTTTCTTCCATTTTCTACTAACCTCACAAGTTAGAGCGTTACTTTGCCTACTTGGGTTGGATTTTTTTTCTTTGATTGAATTTTCCTTTCTTGATAAAAAATTGAAGATTGGATAAAAAAGAAAAGTGTTATCCAGATATTCCTTGTATTTTATTCCTCATATCTTTATTTTATCACATTGCATCACTTATTTGTTGTCCTCATCAAATATCCATATTTCATTTTGGATCTAAAAAGAACCCTTCATTATTTCTTGGAAATATAGTTTTAACTATGGGGTTTTACACGTTGGATACACATTATCAAAAAAATCCTAAGACAACAAATGAATTTACACATCTAAACATCTCCTACCATGTTGAAATATTCAAATTTCATCATCCAATAGGAAAGTCTCCATGGTGTTCTAGCTGCATTAAAAATGTTTTGTCTATTGTTACATTGGCTAAGCACTCGACTCCCTTATCGTTGCGGAATGATAAAGTGAGGGGGAAAGCCCAAAAACAAAGCCCATTAATAGTATACATTAAATAGTGCTACCTCACGTCCCTTTCGGTATATCGAGGAATCCATCCCAAATTTCCTAAAACCATCCATATATTACCATTTCCTTGGTACAATTCAAGGCCATTTTTCTTTTCTTTTCACATCTTAATAATAGAGATAATCAAAACTTTTTTGTGTGAATTTTTTGTGTTAATTAAAAATCAACATAATTTTTTTAATTATTTGTTTCATGTCAGTTATTACAAGATCCCAAGCAAGACAAATGTAACAAAACATGACATCAAACAACATTCCCATTTCTGTCATTCCTACACAACAAACTTCCGCACATTTTCTTCTCACCTCCTCCCCTTAGGTCATCTCTTTTATAGTTACCCAACCCATGGTTTCCATTCCTCCTCTTCGAGAGGTTCAGATAATTATACCTAACACCCATGTAGAAACCAATCCTTTTCTTTATCATCAATCCCTTCCATCTAGACAAACAACTCCCCCTTTTGCCACATCCATTAATACTTCGGGCCACTTATCATCCATCTCGGGTTGATGGAGATCCAAAATCTCCTTGATGCAAATCAAATTTTCCTTCATGACTCTCTCCTTTGTAATACCATAAATCTCTCCATTTATGGACCTTCTTTGCAAAAAATCTACACTTACCATTCTAATCTAGAATCTACCCAAGTTCTTACTTCCCACATTTTTGTATTCTTCCCTAGAGCTATGAATGAGATCACCATCTCCCAATGTGACTTTGATCCTAATCAACAATCTTCCTATTATCCTCACAATCACCAAGCCACTCAATTACTTGTCCCCATCACCCCTAAATTGGCTCATGTCAACACAACTATCACCTCTTCTCATCCCTTCACCTCATCATCAACCACAATCATGTATGCCCCTATCCAATCATCTTAGGAGTCTCACTTTCTTCCTCCTCCAAGTGAACAAATAAATTAATAATTTCCCATCATTTTCACTTCTCATATTGATTCCAATGTGATCTCTTCACATTCCAATCCATCTATATCAATACAACCCTATCAACCTCCCCCTCGAGGTGTTTATCATTACATACTTCCCAATCAACCAATTGAAGTAGCTCAACCACCAATCACTTATATTCAAAATCATCCCATAAAAATAAAGTAAATGTATCTATTACTCAAAAACCACATCAATCTAACAAATCTTACCATATTTCTATTTCTCAACAACAAATTTAACCATCACTCATTCAATCAAAACCTCTTAATTACATCCCCATTTCATCTCAACCCATTCAATCACAACC
The DNA here is from genome assembly GCA_018340775.1 of Taxus wallichiana var. yunnanensis. Classification (NCBI taxonomy): domain Eukaryota; kingdom Viridiplantae; phylum Streptophyta; class Pinopsida; order Cupressales; family Taxaceae; genus Taxus; species Taxus wallichiana. The sequence continues at coordinate 238,378,849 of CM031233.1, forward strand.
CCTTAGTTATGTCCCTCCTTATCAACCACTTCCACCAACACCAACACATCCTCAAACATATCCAACATATCAAAATCCTAATCCATCAACCTCATACGCATTGAAAAATATCCCTTCAATTTCTCAAAACCAACCATCTAGCGATCTCGTGCAAGGATTATTGAGTAGAATGGAATATCTTGAAGACATTAACTTGGGAGTCAAGACCAACTTTCCATATGATAAAATTTATGAAAAACCAATCAATCCATCAGTCCTAGTCAAACCTAATCCTCCTCACTAGGAAATTCCAAATAAAAAAAAGTTCAATAGTATGGAGGACCTGCAAAAAAATCTTTGTTCTTTTAAGTATGCATGTTACCTTATCTTCCATGATCAAGACCTCATACTTCACACATTCCCCATGTTGTTACATGGTCCCACATTTGACTAGTACAATAGCATCCCAAAACATTCATTATTTTCATTTACCTACCTCGTGCAATTATTCCTATAACATTTCTCGATAAAAATTACATGTAATATCAGCATCACATACCTATATTCCATTAAACATTATCACGATGAGTCTATCATGATTTCTTCCCGTGATGGCATGGTATCATAAAAAAACTATCATTTTCCCTTCACATGATGAATTAATTGAATTATCAAAGCACATCTCATCCATTCTTCCAATACAATCTTTCTAAACCTTTGAAAAGGCATTCACTATGCCTCACAAAATTGAACTATGTTCCCGTAAGTAAGGCCATATTAAAATTCAATCGAACAAGCCAAAATTTGAGTTCACTTAATCTTCCATGCATGTTAATAAACCTAAGAATATTCATCCCAAGGTAATGGCTTCAAGATATTCCATTCTACTCAATAATCCTTTCATGGGATTGCTAGATGGTTGGTTTTGAGTAGAATGGAATATTTATCGACTTCTCACATAGAGCCTCCACAACGCGCTCCTAGACCACCCACCAAATATACACCTCTTTGTGAGTCTTATAGTTCAATATTTGACAAGTTAATGACCTTTAATTTCATGTGTATTCCTCACATATTAAATTTTGACGAATCATGACCCAAACTAACATGGTATCGAGAGGAAAATTACTCGTAAATATCACCAAGTTTGTGTCCATGGCATTGGAAGGTGTCACTCTTTTAAATTCATCATCCAAAACTTTATAGAATCTAGAGACCTCCAAGTGAAAAATCGTAATGTGCCGTTAATTAACCTCTCAAAGTATTCAAAAACCCTTTACTAATCATCCAACAAAAATCAAACTCCACTCCTTAGATCACAATCACCGGTGCTCATAAAATTCTTAATATAGATTAAAATCCAAACCCATCATCTACACCCATAAATCCGTCATCCATTGCATCTACCCCTATTTCGAGCCCTTCTTCTACAATCATAACATCATCGAATCCTACACCCATCATATCAACATCATATATAACTATGACTTCAACATCAACCTTGACAATACCTATGTCTCCATCTACATAATCCATGTCCTCATCCAACACATATAGTTCTTCATCTACAATTACCTCAATTCCTTCATCCCACACATGTACATATATTCCCACATCAATCAAATCTACTATTATAACTATACCTACATCAACATATAAATCTACATCCATGTCCATATCACCTCCTGAATCATCCTCCATACAAACATCCACACCCAATATATCTATAAATGAAACTCTAACTTCATCTAAAATTCTAATCATTCCTACACTCACTATTCCTAAATCCAAACAATCTACCACCCCTTTATATTTTCTTAAACACATTATTCAAAATCCACATCTGTTATCCATATCTAGAACCTAATCCACATAATTTTATCCTACTCTCACTAATTCTCTAGTTAAAGTAGTCATCATCCCTGCCAAAGGTAAATCCTCACACAGCCAAAGTTTAAGAACCTTGGCATTTTTATCAAAAATACCTTACACATATTCAAAAAAATTGGAGCTCCCTCCTCTAAACATTAGCCCTCGTAAGTAATCAAGTTCTACATCATCACTCTTAGGATTAGGACCTTCCATTTTAGGGATTGCCCCTTCATCTAAATACAAGTTTCAACAAGCTAACCCTTCACCAAAATCATCCGGATCATCTATCTCCCATCATCAAGTTATAATCTAAGTCATCCAAGTAACCATCAACCTAAACCAAAACACAACTATCCTCCTCTTTAAATCCCAAGATAGGATCAAAGACTCCAATAAAACCATCTAAAAGAAGACCTTATTCATCAACCATTCTTAAATCCATTTCAACAACGAAATCTTCTTCAACCAACCCCATTGTATTTTACACAAAAATATTTCAACATCTACTCCAAGCATGTGACCCCCTTCCATCTAACAAACCCCTCGATCCACGTACCCTAAGACCTTCATGGTTTGAATTTAATATTATTTATTCATACCATTGAGCACATCAACATGCCATGGAGCATTGCAGATCTCTTCAAACCATCATGAATAATCTTATTATTGAGTATGACCTTCTTATTGAAGGGCACCGCATCCTTTGATATTTCAAATCACCTTCCTCATCCGAACCCTCATCCATTAAGATAGATAAGTCCATGTATTCCTCTAAGACTTACATTTCCATCCCACCTCCAACCTCGACCTTGTCTAAAGAGGATCCTCCTCTCTCCATAAATTTTATTTGGGTTACTACTTGTTCTCGTCCCCAAGAATTCCAATCACCCACTCAATCCAAATCTTAAATAACTATCACTACTCCTCCTAGCAAGCCTACACAACCCACTTCCTTATCAAAACCTAAGGTGTCCAATAGAGTATTATGAAATAAATCCACCAGGCCCCAATTAAGATGTCACTTTATAAGCTCATCCAAATCTCTCTAGATCATAAACAAGCCCTCATTAAAGCTCTTAAACATATCCCTATTCCTAATGATGTGGGACATCCCTTTCATCTCTTTTTGGGAACTTTCGCTTCCTGGCTCCATATCTTTCTGAAATCCTTGACATACCATCTAAAGAGAATGATCTCCCCCTTTTCATCACACTCAATATTAATGTCACTTTCATCCATTGTTCTATGATAGGAAGTGAATCTAGAATAAACATCATCTCATCTCACACTTTTGATTAGCTTAAGATCACTAATTCCATTATTGCACAATCACTTCCGGTCCTTTGTGCATTCAATCATGTTGTTTCCCCCACTTTAGGAACATTTTTTCTTCCCATCCGCATTAATTAAAAATTTATCCATGAGGTCTTCTATATCATAGAAGGGGATTTTCAATGTAATATTCTTCTTCGGTGACCATGGATACATGTTATGCTTTGCATTCCTTTCACCCTCCGTAAATGCATAAAATATGAATATGAGGGAAAATTCTAACTCTCCCTTCCAACACCCCTCCTTTCAAATAATTTCATGTGACTTATTGAACCAATGATGTGATAATACCTAAACAAGACTCTTCCGCAGCTCCCACTAGCTCATTTTTCTTTACGTCTAAGCTTCCCATCAATGATTCCTCACACAAAGTGATAAACCATATTTCATTAGGGAGTATCATCTTCTCATGCTTAAATATCTTCCCACATCTCATATTGTTGGTTTGAATTATCCTATGTGTCCTCCACTCACATATGGAGGGTCATCTCACATGGGTTAGGTTTAGGGTTAGGTTTAGGGTTTGCTATTGATTCATGCACTAGGGTTACTCATGACCCTATATGTATTCCTTCATTTGACATTTATGAGCATGCCAAGACACTCCACTATCTTTTCTCTACATGTGCAAGCTTTGATTTGTTATGAAAGTTATTCATTATTGATCCATTCTTCCTTGTGATTACATGGGACCCATTACGATTAAACCAGAGTGTACCTTCATCGTGGTGCATAGTTTCTGATACGATCAATCAACTCTTTCATGGTATCAAAGTTGAGATTAGGTAAACGTACACTCATTATTTTTGGTTGAGATTACTCTTGTTGTATTTCTTACTCCTTGTGTAAGTTTTAAATCATTGTTTTCTTGTTTTTCCTTGCTAACATATTTAACAAGTTGCTCTTGGAAAGTTGTCAGTTTGTTGTGCTATTCATGTATTTGCAGATCTCCTTGAGCTATCAAGGGTTTTATAACTACATTTAGCTAACTACAGCTAAATCTAGCATATCAATTAAAAATGGAGTGTATCTTCTTCTTGTTTTTTATCATTTTTATTGAACTGCAAGTGAATTTTTTTCTCTCTGTGTTATGTGTTTTTTGCATGGTTTTGCAGAGATTGAAAAAAAAAATCATGATTTGAGGCTCTGATCTATTCGCTTGGGTGTGTTCATGGGTGTGTTTTCCTTTTTTGGTGGGTGATTTGAGTTTTTAGCCTCTTGCGTGCCCTCCAACGAGTTTGTGGTCTGCCCACATAATTTTCTAAAACAAAGGGTTGTTCGTTGGCTGAAACATGCTCTGTTCATTCACCTCCCAATGGTCCTCCCAACCTACACTCTGCTTAGCATGGCATCTACCCTTCGTTCCCTCTAAGACACCTACTTTATGTGAGCTCCTCCAATGGTCTCCTCTATTCACGCCTCCATTAAAAACTGCGTGGTAAAAAAATGGTAAGTTTCTTTTCCACGCATTTTTTTGTAAGTTTTTTGCTTTTTTGATAAAGTTTCTAAATGTTTTTGATACGTTTTTTTAAATACTTTCTAAAGAAATTTATAACAAAAATGTTTTTTTGATATTTTTTCCTTCTAATTAATCAAAACAAAAATCTTAGGTATTTTTTTGGGTAAATTTTTAAAGCTTTTTCCACAAGTTTTTTTCCCTTTTTAAAAAGAATTTTAAAAACTTTTTTTCAACCGATTTTTTAAAAAAATAGCTGGAGTAATTTGAATTTAAATTAAAAAGGGAATGTTTTTTTCAACATTTAATTAGTATTTTTTTAATCTTAATTAATTAATCATATTTAGTTAAGTTTTTAAATTAGATATTAATTAATTAAATTAATTTTTTTAATTTGTGATTATCATTTTCGGTTAGTGTCTTTTATAAATAATTGTCTCTTAAATTAATGTCATTCTAATTTTTTATACAAATTCCGATAGCTTTAAAATTAGACAAATTGTATGTTTGTAAACGATATTTTTTTTAGGCGTCATTGTCAATTTTTTTACTACTCATGTGCTCAAGTGTGCAGTGACACTATGAGCCCTCCTTGTCTTTTGCGTGCCTTTCCAGCATTCTAAAGGTCATTAGAACTCTTCACGAGTTCATATAAACATTGTAAATTACTTGTCTTATTACTTGCGACTAGTGAGCGCATCCGCCACAAATTGGAGCAAGGGGGTATCATTTGCGACGTGAGACACTTTTTCTCACAACCAAGTTTTGATTTCACCTCCTTCCTAGTTTTTAGAATTGTGCTTATGTACGGTTCCCTTTGTTGTGCTTCCTGAAACACTATTGTGGTCTCCTCTCTTACATGTTATTACATTGATTGCAAGGTGAGTGACCAAGTTTTTCCAGACGCAGCTCGGACCTAATTGTATTCAACGCACTAATCTATAAAATGCTAAAAGTAGGGGTTATTATATTGTCTGGGTGGTTGTTTTTATTTTCTACATTTCTTCTTTCTCTCTTGACTATAGATGCACTTTCAATTCCTTTACTTACGCAACTCATATTTTTCAAATGGAGATAAAAATAATAATGAAACTAAGGGGTAAAGGGTTATTCCGCATCAACATGGGAATTGAGACCTAACTAGACGACGAACTTAAAAAATTTAAGTGGTTAAACCACAGTGATGAAGCTTTAGGTCTTCTTTGTATGTCCTTTTTTCCCGACTTGCTCTTCCACATTGAGTCATCTGAAACACCTAAGTCTGGGTGGACAACATTAGATGAAATTTTTCGACAACAAGATGACATGAGAGTGCATGAGTTGGAAAATGAACTACTAGGGTTAAATCCTAGTGATTTTGAAAACCTACAAGCATTCTTCTTGATGTTTTTCCACACTAGATCATTGTTAAAGGAATGTCAAGTAGAGAAGAAAGATTCTCAACTAATCTTGTCAATACTCTCTAAGTTAGGTCCTGAATATTCTATCTTTGTGTCAACTTTTTACGTTACAAAAGTTGCCTTGGGCAAGGATTGGAATATGGCCTCCTTTGACTATTTCTCATCCCAAATCATTCGAGAATAGGAAAAATAATTTAAATGGGGTCTCTATAGTCAAGTCAAATGCCCTTGTAGCAAGTACTAGCAAGGAAAAGAAGAGAAAAGAAGAAAGAAAGAAAGGATCAACCTAAGAAAGAAACCAAGATCGATACTAAAAATAACACGAACACTTTGACTTCTAAGCCTAGAGCACGTAGAAAGACAAGTATTTTTGTTCCTATTGCAAGAAGCTAGCTCACAAAGAGGATATGTGTATGAGAAAATAATTGATCAACTTACTCAATTACTTGAGAAAAATAAAATAGGTGTTCTTGAGTTTAAAAAACAAAATGCTCCGAAGGCCAAGTCTTCCACTATAAAAGGTTCTAAATATGATAAGAAGAAAGGAAATGCCCTTGTAGAAAAAGATGCTCCTTCATGGACATGGATTATAGATTCTGGTGCCTCGTACCACATGGGTTTTTCACATTTTGAGTTGTCCAAAATCCAGCCTTATGGAATGTCCCAAATCACGATGGGTGATGACACGACAGTGTCAGTTTCTGGTACTGGATTGGTAGAGATGGATGGGAGAATATTCAACCAAGTGTTGAGCATTTGTGATCTCTCTACCAATCTCCTATCGGTTTACCAAATTACTCACCTTGGTGAAGGAATGTGAGGGGAATTTGGTCCTAATTCCATGATTATTCATGAGCTTAATAATGACACTACAATGACCGAGGGAAAGGCGGATCACCATTCATGGTTGTATACTCTTTCCCTCCTTAACTTTGATTCTATGCCCACTGCCTTGCTCACTCATGCAAATGAGGTTAGTAAGCTATGGTATAAGTGATTCGGACATCTAAATTATCGTTACCATGAACAATTGGACCAAAATGAAATGGTCAATGAGTTACCCCGCGTCAAGTTTTATAAGGGTATTTGTGAGGGTTATACCTTTGGAAAACATCCTGAAAAGAAATTTGACAAACGAAAATCCTGGAGAGCTACTTGTCACTTGGATCTTGTTCATAGTGATATTTCTGGTCCATTTCTGTCTCCTTCATTTACTAGATAACTTTATGTGATAACCTTCATTGAAGACTATTTGTGATATACTTGGGTATATTTTCTTAAGCTTACGTCTGACGTCTTTGAAATTTTTCAGAACTTTAAGGCTCTTTCGAGAAACAAGAGGAATGGTCTATCAAGGTTCTTTGAACCAACAATGGAGGTGAATATGTAAACAATAGGTTCATGGATTGCTATCCTTCTGAAGGAATCTTGTTGTAGCATACAGTTGCATATAGCCCTTTGCGAGAATGGAGTAGCTCAAAGAAAGAACCTTACTCGAAAGGATATGGTAACTTGTATGATTCACTCGAAGAATCTTCCTCCATAGTATTGGGATAAAGTAGTGAATTATGATAATTACATTCAAAACCATGTTCCACACAAGGCAGTAAGAGGGATGACACCCTTTAAAGCTTAGTTTGGATGTAAATCTGATGTTGAGAACTTTTGAGTCTTTGGATCGAAGGCTATGGCTTGGATTCCCAAGAAGAAACGTAAGGATTTGGAACTACAATCCAAACCTTGTATCTTTTTAGGGTATCCTGATGGCGTAAAGGGATATCAATTGATGAATCCTACTTCTCATGAGGGATATATTGAGATTACTATTAAGTTCAATGAGTCTTCTTCAACTTCTACTTCTCCACCTATTGAGGTTCTTCATCTCACTGATTCAAATTCTGACTCATCAGACGATGATACTATTGAGCATGGTCCTCTTCCTGATCCTCCCAACCATTAGACCTCTGATTCTTCTGATTCTAACAGTAGTGATGATGAGGAATATGTCCCTTCTCACTTAAGTGAAGAATCATCTAACTCTAAGCTTGATCCTCCTGGTCCTCTTTGGGATAGGAAAACTTTATAAAGTGCTGGAGATTTAGTTGGAGATACTTCAGATATGAGATGTAATCACTAAGATTTTGTTGGACCCCACTCCTTCTTCACCTCTACTTTTGATCCATAGTCTTTCTAGGAGGCTTCTAGTATTTCTGAGTGGGATTCTTCCATGGATGAGGAGTATTCCTCTCTCATGAAGAACGATACTTGGGATCTCACCCCTCTTCCGAAAGGAAGAAAAATCGTTCGGTATAAGTGGGTGTTCAAAACAAAGTATGGAAAAGATGGAGATGCCAAAATTTTTAAAGTTTGATTAGTAGCTAAGGGTTTCTCCTTGATATCTAGGGTTGATTATACTGAAACCTTTTCTCTCGTTAAGAAGACTTCTATTTGGTGACCTTAGTCATTGCCACAACAAACAGATGGAAAGTCCATGAAATGGACATTAAGAGTGCCTTCCTTCATGGGGACCTAGAGGAAGATATCTACATGGAAAAACCTCGGGTTATTTCCATGATCCCTCCCTCATTTATAAGTTAAAGAAGTCTCTTTATGGACTTAAACAAGCCCCTCGGGCTTCGTATGCCAAGATGGACTCCTTTTTACTTACATCAGGGTTTACTAGGTGTCATTCTCATCCAAATGTTTATATTCTACGACAAGATGACTCCATACTCATTCTTGTTCTCTATGTTGATGACTTGTTGATCACAGGTAGTTCTTCCTCTATTATTGATTCTATGAAGATCGCCTTGGCCAACAAGTTTTCCATGACTGACTTAGGTTTCCTTCATTACTTTCTTAGGATCCATATTTCACAATTTGACTTAGGAATTTTGATTTCACAACCTAAGTATGCCCTTGATTTTCTATCTTGTTTTCAGATGTCTGATTGCAGTCAACCCTACAATCATTATTATCATGGGTATTGAAGTCGACCCTTCCAAAATCAAGGATATCCTTGAAATGCCTCCTTTTTCTAACTTGAAGCATCTTGTAATCTTCAAAGATAACTCCATCTTATTCGTTGTTTCATCTCACAACTTTCTAACCATTGTTAACCTTTTCATCACCTAATTCCTAAAGATATTGAATTCTAATGTGATGATAACTACAAAAAATCCTTTGATGAGCTCCACTAGTATCCCTTATCTATACTTATTCTTACACCTCGTGCGAAGGGGAGACTTCCTATCTCTATATATTTTCCTTCGATCATGCTCTAGGTGTCATATTGGCACATCGCAACAAGAAAGGTATAGATTAGGTTTTTTACTAAATCATTCTCATCCTTCACGATTATGAAACTTGTTACACTGAAGCTAAAAATATTTGATGTGATATTTTTTTTTCTACATCTAAACTTTGCCACTATCTTTGACATAATAATACTTATGTCGTCACTATCTTTCACCTTCTCAAGCTCATGCATTACAATCCCTATTATAAACAATCACATCACTCGATGTCTCATGTTCGTGATAGAGTTTTACCTAGATTTCATCTCTCATAAATCAACCAAGGGCCAATTTATAGCATATCAACTAGTTGAATCCCCTCTTTCGATAATCACCTTCCTCACAAATAGTTTCGAAAAAATCTATCAACTTTGAACATGAATATTCTCCTCTCAATACGTCTCTTTTATTTGATATCTCTAACTTTCTACGAAAGGGGAAGCCGTGGATGCCATTATCATTCCTCCTTGGGATAATTATATTCCTATTTCCAATAATCTTAATTTTGAATTCAAAAACAATATGGAAGAGAATTAATCACTCATGTTAGGTTGTAAAACCTTCATCTTACTTAACATCTAAATCCTTGAGATCTACGGGATTCTCATCTTATCATCAATCAAGTCAAGGGTATCTATCAAAGTAAAAATAAAAACCTTAAACAAATTATAAGGACATCATTGACTTCCTCCTCGAGGCATTCGATTTCTACACCATTCAAACTATCCCTCATTCATCTAATCATTTCACAGACACTATGGCTTCCCTTTCCTCTAATATCCCTTGGAAAACCGAGGAATCTAATATTTTAGCTATTTTTGGGATCAAGATCAACCATCCCATGTTCATGAGCTTCCTCATATCAACCACGTTGATACTAATCCACATGATCTTTGATATTCTCAGATCTTTGACTATATTTCTCAATCCATCATCCCCTCTAACCTATTTAAGAATGGTAGGAGGTCATTTCTTCAACGTTCTAACCAACATTTCATCCTTAGAGGCATCCATTATAAGCATGTTTTTGACGGTACCTTCTTTCATTTCCTTAAATCTTATGAATCCGATCAATCTATCCAAGAAGTCCACTACGGTATCTATGGTGTCTATTTTAGTCGTTTGGCTTTCATAAAGTACATCCTTCATATGTGGTATTATTGGCCCTCTCTAAATCAATAGTCTTGTGAATAAATTAAGAAATGTGTGAAATTCCATCAACATTCCAATCTTATCCACATTCTTAGTCATTGCTTACAGCCGGCTCAGGATCTTTGGCCTTTCTCACAATGGGGAATCGACCTCATTAGCCTCATCAATCTATGTTCCTCTCAATGTCATCACTCTATCATCATTGCTATGGAATAATTCACAAAATGGGTGGAAAGCATTCCACATACATCAACCAAAGATAATCAAATCATCATTTTTTCTATCAATGTATATTTTTTGGCATCGATGTTCCTCACAAGCTCATAAAAAACAATGGAAAGTTCTTCAAAAATAATGAAATCAAGAAGATTTTTGATTCATTCAATATTAATCTTAGCTTCTCTTCTCTATAATATCCTCAAACAAATGGTCATGCCGAAGCAGCTAACAAAACCCTTTGCAACATCCTTTCCAAGAATATTGATATATCAGGTTATAATTGGAATCTTCATACCCCCTTCACTCTTTGGAATTATCAGACAAGAATTCATACCTCTGGTAGTGCTAATCATTTATCTATTTTCTATGGTTCTGAGGACGTTCTTCCTTTTGAAGTCCAAATTTCTTCTTTACATGCATATGTCTCGTGACTTCATGTCGATGAAGACTATTAACAAGATTGTTGACCACAACTTGAGTTGTTAGACAAAGACAAATGTCACATTATTTCTCTTAAACATTAACATGTCTACCAATATCACATCAAGCATGCTTATAAAAAACACCTTAAGGAGCATGACTTTAACATCGGTCACCTTGTCCTTAAAGAAAATAAAAATGTGACTACTCTAGAAAGGATTCAATGTAGATAGTTATCCCCAAACTATATTGAACCTTATATTGATGTTGGTGCTCAAATTAGTCTCTCCCTGTTTGTCATTGAAATTCTTCAGTTTGCGGGCTCTTTTGTTTTTTCTATCTCCTCGTATTGATGCTTGAAGACTCTTTCCTCCATTTGGTTGCCATGATCAGTCCCTTCCTCGTCGAGGATCACTTAAAATTCCAACACTTTTTTTTTGTTCCTCTATCCATATGAAAGAGTCTGTAACTTGGGCATAAAACTCATATTTTTCATTTCCTTCCATTTTCCATGACCACATTTTGCTTTCCCTGTCATTTGCATCCAAAATATCTATGGAAATGTGATTGGATGCGGCTTAGAGGATCACAATTGGTCCTTATATCATTAGAAAACTCTCTATTCGTGAAGAAAGATTCATTTCTGGGCTCAAATGGTGTTTTTCCTGCATTTTATGGATTGATAGGTGTGTTTTTCCCTATCAAATTTACATCTTAGCATCAGTGGAAATGTGGCCCTTTTTGGTTAGATGTGGCTCAGCAGGGAACTTTGAAAATTCAAAGGCTCACTTCAAAATCAAAGCTTGTCCATGTGGAGGGTGACACTCATTTGAAAATTCACCTTTTGGTTTAACCTTGGAGTTACGCTGGGGAGACACATGGAGATTTTTGCTACCTTGCCAAAACTTAGACAAATTTTTCATGTAGTTGATATAGTTTTGGTGGACCATTGAAATGTGGAGGTCTAGCACTCATTTGAGGATCTCGTTTAAGGGTACCACCTTAACAATTCGACGAGGATACATGTGGAGGCTTTCGCCATCTCTACTTTGTACTTAAACTTTTCAAAGCAATTTTGAAAGGCCTAGGACACGTGGAGGGACCGCGCCTATTTGGGGACCAACCCCTAAGTTTTATTTTGAAGAAGCACCAAGAGGACACTTGGAGGCTTCCACTCACTCTACCTTTTTCTTGGACTTTTCAATGGCCAAAGAAAAATGTCTCAAACCCTAGACACATGGTGCCTTCCCCTTAACCTTCAATTTTTTAACAAACTTTCTTTGGATTGAGACATGTGTTGAGCTTGCACTTTTTGGGGTCTCTACTTTTGTGGACCATCTCAAAATGTGACATTGAGACACGTGGGGGCTTCTGCTAGCTCCTTTTTACACTAAGACTTTTCAAAGGCCAAAAGATGATTTTCTTAGGCCCAACGCACATGGAAGGCCCACACTTTTGTGAGACTTGCCTTTGTGCTTCTCCTTTATAGTTGCACCAAGGAAACATGTGGACGACTATAATGTAAAGTGGAAAAGTAGAAGAATCAATGGTTTTTGTGTATTGCGTCTATTTTTCCACCATTTTCTTCTCCAAGACTCCTAGAGACATGAATACACACTATTGTTCATCATTCTTTGATGGAATTCCTTGTCGTCTCTATCTGTAAAGTTCCATTTGATGGATTCATAACTTATTTTGTGATTCCAAGGATTCTTAAGGTCAATATTTTGAATTTGGAATTCCTCAGGAACTTGCAAAAATGAGAATCACCAAAGGAGATGGATGTGGGGGATAATAACAGAGGAAAGAGAGGGGAAAAGGATGAAATCATGAAAGTGCAGACGCAAAAGATGAAAAATGTGTTTCCTCGAGAATGAAAATGATTACCTGTCATATCCAGTTGTGCAGAGTCTCTGAAAAATGATTAAAAGGGGATTTCTCACATAACAAAATAAGAATGATTAGAAGGATTGCCAAAAATTTGTGGCAGGGAATCCTAGTCATTAGTTGATTGCCCAAGAAACGTGATCGGTTCAAAATTGTTCCACATGACAGATTTTCGATCTGAATTTGTTAAACATCGATGTCTAAAACAAATTGGTAATAGGCAAAGATCCTTTGAATATTCTTCTCTTTTTGTGGGAAAATTGAGTGAGACAAATGTATAAATGCAATGAGAATACTCTTGAAAATGGTCAGGGGTCAAATTCTTAAGAGAACATTTGAGAAAGTTGTCTTTCCGAGAGACCAAGCCAAGATAACATGTTATTTTATTCTCTGTTAGATTTTCTATCATGTCAAGTTGGTTGAAGATGTATAGCCATTGATGAGAACTGAGATTTCTCTAGAAGCTTTCCCCTATTGATGAATCTAAGAAAATTTTGAAATTAATTTTCATCTAATCTCTAGCGATTTGTGTCGATTTGTTTCAAAATGTATGAAAATGGTTTATTTTATTCCTATTGTAATCTTAAATTGAAATATTTCTAAAATCACATAGGATATCGTCCCTATGACAGTTTAATGGTACTTACAATTTCATTTCAAGAAGATCCTTCATCTTGGGACGAGATAAACAAATTTAAAATCAATTCACTATCATTTATTGATAAAGATCATCTATAAGTATTTGGGTGTACCTTAGGCATGATTGATCAGATATTTTGGTGTTTAATTGAGTCTTTCAATTCAAGCCTTCGTGTTATATTCTTAAAGCTTGTGCGAAAACATGTTGATCTGGGCCTCCATTGAAGCACACCTTCTATTTAAAGGAACATCCTAATTATTTTGAAGCTTTATATTTTTGAGTTTTCCATTGTTGTTAAGTCCCTCAAAGATTTTGTACAATCAACTTTATCCTATTTCATCTCCCACCAAAATCATTCAAAACCATTGATCCATCTGAACTACCCCTTTTTTCCTTGTATATCAAAAAAGGAATAAAACATACGTACGAAAATATGCAGAACAATCAAGATTTATTAATGTCTTAAGTAACCTTAGCCTTGTGTTGAAATTATCTCCATCATTTAGAAGTGACAACTCTTAAGAGTTAAATTATGGAGTATTGACCATATTTTCCCAAGGTTTTCTTCATAAAATTTATCCAAAAGAAGGATATCTCCATCTCCTTCATCAAACAGAGGTTACACTAAGGGTCCTCTCACCCTGGTCAAAGAGGCATGACCTAAAGTAGTGAGGATAGGTCAAATCCTCTTGAAGGTGCTATCCATCTCTCCAAAATCTGAGTGACAAAGGGCCAACTAGATCTCATCTCTCGGTTACAAAACGACACACACTATGATCTATCTCGTCTCTAATCTCCATGTCCAATCTGTTTTGGTTGTCATCTTGAAAAGGAGAATGAATTTGGATACCAATAATTACAATACATAAGTATGGGTCTAGAGCCTATCATTTGGATTCCCTTTATGGTAAACTTGAAACATGACATCTTAATGCATTGCATTTGAAGCCTTTCTATTGTTAATATACCTACCATTGTGAACTTAGTTATATTAGTGGTAATCCATCCATCATTATCCATTTCCATAATTCATCATAATGATTTTGAATTATGTGGTCTACCATCACTTTCATATATATGACCTTGAATATGGGCACCACAAATCTTCTCATAGCATATTCCTTATGGATAGGTTCTTTTTTTTGTGAGAACTCATCGGTCATTACATCCACTTCCCTCTTATCTACCTATTGGAACCATGGTAAGGATCCATAGGTGTAACTTGTATGTTATTCATCCCCTCCTAAGTGGTCTACCTAAATATCCATACCTATTTCATTAACATTCAAATTCATCTATGCTCATCTAAATGCTACCATATACTAGAACACAAACTTTTCCTTTCAAACGAGAGTTGTGTCTAAAAAAAAATATCAAAAATTATAGATTGAACCCTCAAAGGAAAACTATCATGCATGTCTTTTCCTGCTATTCATACAAGAAAAATCTAAAACTTCCAAAAAGCATAAAAGAAAAATGTAGACCACTCCCTTGAAGCATGGCTACCATCTCATATCATGGAATAAAATCCTTGGAAGAAAATCCTTCCCACATTTATCATCCTTCTATATACTCAAAAGTAAAAGAATAAAAATCAAAAGTAAGCATCTTAAGAATGCTTCCCGCATCGATCATCTTTCTCATCTATATCAAACTTCCCACATTGATCAGTTTGTGTCATATTTCTTAGAATTAAGGCATAAACCTAGGAACACTTATATATGGAGAACCTATATTCCCACATATGAGTTACATATAAAACCATTATGAAATGTTAACATTAGGTCTATAAGTTCATCTTCATAAGTCTTAAGATCACTAACTAATAATTGTTATGTGTTAACACATGCTATTAGTTGTAAGTGCATTGTCTTGATTGGCTCATTTTATTGTTTACCCCAAGTCCTATTTGAAGAATTGTTACTTCGTGTACTCCTTTAATATGATCCAGTTTTGTTTATAATTTTTTTCATCACTTATCCATATCACATAGTGATATTCTTCCTACTCTAATCATTTCATTCTTATATGATATTTTTAGCTACACCATCACATTCATATCATGTTCTAATTGATATCCCAATCAAATATGATTTAACCACATCCACATCACATTAATCACATTATAATAAAAATATGTAATTATCATAAGCATCAATACATAACATCCATTATCGTCATAAACACATCCATCACCTCATGATTCAATATCTACATTTTATTCTATCATCAAAGATCCAAAGCTAACATAACACAATCAAATCCATGTTATCTATCATCAAATATCCATAATCTAATATCTAAGATCACATCATCATAATCATATCCATAATGACACCTACATCTAAAAAATAATTAAAAATCAAAATTAAACCCATAACAACCATAACCATCACATTTGCATCTAACATAAACATCATCTAAATCATAAATCGAAACATGACACATGATGAATCTCTCTCTCTCTCTCTCTCTCTCTCTCTCTCTCTCTCTCTCTCACACACACACACACACACACACACACACACACACACACACATCATAATTCCACATACATTGATACATGTATCAAAGAACACTAAAGGTCTTGTATCAAAGAAGATACATCATCCAAATTGGTAAATGGAAAATATGAGAGTCTTAAATATTTCCCATGAGACAAGTTCTGAATAAATTCATTGGCCTCATCACTACCATTGTACCATAGTCATCATCAACCCGACTCTATTATCTTGATTCAACTCCTTTATTGCATTATTTGACCAATCCTTCCTTTCAATTTTTTCCTTGATTGGTCTTCTTATCACATCCTTACATTGTTTCTTGCATGGGCTTCATTATCTATCGTTACCATATTTTGCAACCTCGTATTTGTGTCCTTCATTTTGTTCCCTCTGGGGAATTTTTATTTTATGTTTTTCCCCTCGAACTTTGTCATCTATCATCCTGCATCATTTTTCCTTGTGTTCTCTTTCAGGGAACAATGATTTTACATCCTTTTTCCTCCAACCATGGAAGCTTATTTTTTCTTCCTCTTACCCACCCCTATCTATTTTTTTCATGACATTTATCTCAACCATTTACACATTTTTTTGCACATATTTGATTTCCACCTTTACAGATTGATCCTACGACTTGCACATCCATTTAAGAGGATTCACATTGGATTCAATCCATTTTGTATTTTTTTCCCGATTCACAGTCCGTAGGATATTTTTGTCATCTTCATTGAGACCATACATTATTCCCTACAAGAGTGATTCCAATATCACCACAAGAGTTTTATTTAACTTTTAGTTTTTGTTTATCCTCAACTGGGATATCTTATCTCATCCCTTTCTTTTCTCACCCTTTCTTCATATATCTCTTTCAAACTCGTGATAGACATAATTTGTGTCAACAAACCATAGTTTTAGGGGGAGAAAACAATCAATTATATTTTCCAACAATATTATTTTATTCTCATTGCCTTCCAAACGCAATCCACTCAACAAAAAGTGGAAAACGTAGACACCAAAATTTGTTATTGTTACCCTTCACCCCATATTCGCTCTCTTTGCATCATGATCATCCATTCAAATTTCATATTCCCTCCTAAATTCAATTTATCCCATTAAATACCATTTCCCACCCTTAATCCTATCCCATTATTCCATGTATATTAATTATCCTTAATCATCATTAATCAACTCTAATCCTCATTTAATCTATTTCTCATCCCTAAATATCCCAATTTGTTATCCCTAGGCCATCATTTAATGTTTTTACCCATCCATGGCCTTTATTTACTCCTTTTACCTCACACCTACCCATTTATATTCCCTATGTAACCCTAACTCATCTTTATCCATCTAAACCCTAACCTCTCCTCATATGGGCTTGATGTCTCGAGTTAGGAATCCTTCTACTACCCAAATAAATGGGTCCCATTAGTCCGTAGTGACCCATATGGGTCGTCGTTGAACATATAAATCCACCTCTCCCCTCATTGTCTAGGGATGCAACTTTGATATTTTCTGATCTCTTGTGACCTTTTCTTTGGTTTCTAGTGTGTCTTTATAGCTATCATCCTATTGTTGAGCCTTCTTGGAGACCTTGTGTTGATTTTGTGAGCTTTGCATTCCACTTTTCATTACATGCTTAGATCCATCACTATAATATTTTTAGATCTATCACCAATATGTTTGTAGGATTTATAACTATCCCAAGGCCTCATTATTGCATTGAGTCACCTTCATACTCATATGTATTTTATCATTTTATTCATTCATCGATTTAATCTTAGATAATCCCAAGTCGTTGTTGACCATGCTCGGTCCTTGTCAACCCATCTCCATGTTTCTAATTTCTAGTCATCTGCCCCATCACTTATTTGATCTCGTTCATTCATCTTTTAGATCCATTCATTATGTCCTTTCTACCATCTTAGATCCATTGTGTTAGACCCCAATTGTTGCAAACCCATATTATTCACCGCTTGATCTATCTTTCTTATGTTTACCATTTTTTTTCTAATTTTAATGCATCATTTCTATTTTATATAGTTCCTGACCTTCTGGAGGTTCCTAGATTCCATCTCAATACATCATCAGCTTCATACATACCTTCACAACCTATATATTACATATTTCACCATTGTTTAATTCAATTTTCCCTTATCATCATCGACTAGACCTCTACAGTCTCATGTCATCGTCGACCGATGTAGGTTTTGTTTATTTAGCTTCTATTTAGATCTGATCTATACTTTCTTTACATTTAAGAATTTCAATTTTTTATTTATCTTATATTTACTGCATATTATTCAAATCCTTGCTACATCAAATTTATGAATATATGATTTTATCTCATCTCATCAAAAGGAGGGTTGACATCCATCCTAGGAAGTTCTTACTTACTTCACAGGACTGACATTGTTAGGAAACCCTCCTATCTATCTAATTATCCATCTTGTGTTGAGTTTACTTGATTTATAGTTTGTTAAGCTTACGAGAGAGGAGGAGTTCATATTACACCCATATCCATCCATATCATCACAAGGTACCATAAACCCTTGCATATTTGGAGTTACTTGTTTCATTTATTACTATTTCACTAATCTAAAAAAGAATGAATAAACTTGGTCAACATTCTCTATTGCACATATGCCCAACAATGGAGATGGAAACCCACATTCATCCTAATCATCCTCCTTTTTTAGCACATGCGCATCTCATGATACATCAGTGTAAACAATGTTGTGCCAAATTAAAACAATGTCCTCTAATCCACAATATCTGTGACCATCCCTGCCAATTTCCATGGGAATCTAGCACTCCTAATGTCTAGAAGTGCATCGCTAAATATGGTCATCATCATCAAGAAAATCAATCAGCTCTTGGCTACACCCCTCTCATATTGGGTGTCAATATCAAAATCCATAGATGTAAGGTAATCAATGGGGCATTGACTCCAAAAAATTGTGTCAAAATCCCTAACATGATCTCTATTATGATGGGTTGTATCTAGTCACCATGTATCGGAAGCCTCGGGATTCGGTATACATCCTTAAGGGTGACGGTCATCACACACTCCTTGAACTAGAATGTTCCTATACGCACATACCACTGATCCACCAACACAAAAATGAGACCCATGTTTCATGGCATTCATTGTTAATGACAGAAACAACCCAATCCAATTTTTGTCAATTGGTCCCATTCAACATATGTAATGTACCCTTTAATCTGATCAAAGAGGTAAAACACTCTATCTTGAAAATATAAGGTATCTCGAGCTTGCAAAAAAATCAAACACAAAAATCATACCTTTGCATCATTATAAATAAAGAATCAAGAAAAATATATAATTCTATCCCTGGTGGACTCTAACCTAGCTTGGGTTGACACCCTTTTTGGCTCATTCAACGGTTATCATTCCTAGTCGCCATAAGTTGGCCCCTTCACCGACACCAAGATTTGAAAAAAAGTATAACATTAAATAAAAACCATAAAAATTCTTTAAATCCAATTAGGTTTTAGGCACTTACCAACCAGTGGGTCCTCTAGCACTTCTTCGTTTCTTAAAATTTCATTCTTTTCTTTATACTTAGATCTTGATCATCACTTCATAGCATGAAAATGAGCTTAATCGGATAACTTAAAGGTTTATATATCCCATTAACCTTTGTCGCATCCTAACCCCATTTGGTCATTGTCACTTTCTTTGTACTAATCATCAACCACCTCTAGTCACCGACGACCCATACCTATCCTCTTGGTTCATCTCCATTCTTGCATTGTTCAACCAATCCTTGCTTTTAAATTATATTTTCTTCCACTTTTACCTTGATTGGTCTTCTTATCACATCATTGTTGTGTCCCGTGCGGGCTTTGTTATCCATCATATTTTCCTTTTGCATCCTTGCCTTTGTATCAATATTTTTTTTCCATATTGGGGCACCATTATTTTACTTCTTTTTATTCCCACCCCGAATGCATATATTTTATTCCTTTACCTAGGATATCGCGTTCACTTTTTGACACCCATTAGCTTTTATCATGACCCTTGTCTCAAGCATTTTTTACACTTTTTATGCATACTCGATGTTTTTCATTGACCCATTTATCCTACAGATTACACATCCATTTGAGAATATTCCCTTGGTTTACATCTATTTTTAGTGTTTTTTTCAGATGCACTTGTCTCTAGGACATTTCCGTCATCTCCATTGAGGTCATATGTTGTTCACTACCAAAGTGATTCCAAAATCACTGCTATTTTTTTCTTCTTTCTTAATTACATTTTTAAGTTTTTGTTTATCCTTGTCGGTGATATCTTATACCCTCGTCACCTTTTCTCATCCTTTCCCTCTTTCTTGATTTGTCTCTTTTAAGCTCATGATAGAATTCATTTTATGTATTCGACCTTTAGTTTGGGGAGGTCTTAATCAATCATCTTTCTCATCATTATCATTTCTATCTCATGGATTGCCCAACACAAGCCTCACAAGAAAAAGGGGAAAATGTGGACACCTCTTTTTTACCACTTTCCTTCATCCCGCATCGTTCTTTGTCATCCTTTTAGACTTGTCCATTTTCCATCCTAAATTAAATTTATCACACATAGCATTATTTTCCCTCCTTTAATTCCATCTCATATCATTATGTCCCCATAATTAATTAATCATCCATTTCATCGCTAATTGATTTCAATCCTTCATTAGTGTATTTCCTCTCTCTATATCCTTCCATTTTATCCTTTATATCCTCTCAACCACCCCCATTTTAATACTTTCATCCACCCTTTTCCTGTATTCACTACATTTCACACCTCACCTATCCATTTCACTTACCTATGTAGCCATAACTAATCCTTATTCTTCTAAACTCTAATCCTTCTCCTAATGAGAAGGTTGTCTCAAGCTCATAACCTTCCTAATTCCCAAATGGAAAGGTTCCCACAATCAGAAGTGACCCATCTAGGTTGTCATCAACCCTATAGAGTCACTCCTACCATTCCCTTTCTCAAGCCTACAATTTTGGAATCTTACATATTTATTGTGATCTTGCCTACTTTTTTCGGTGCTTTTGTAGCTTCCACAACCATCTTGGAATCCTACTATATACCTTTTGATTTGAATTTTGAGTTTTAGGGAGAACTCATCCCCATTTGCATGATTTTATTAAAAAATATATTTTATCATCCATATCATTCACTAACATCTTCTATAGGTTAAGTTTTCATCAAGGAATCAGCCTCGGTCTTACCAACCATCACTCCCGGAGGTATTTGTTTCAATTTATCTATCTTCATCCAAGTATAGAGTATCCCAGTCACTATTAAACCTATCTTCTTGTCATCAAACCAACCTCCATTGCATCAATTTATTTTTCATCTAAATCCCCAACCATCGACTATCTACTTCTACATCCATCTAGCCTTAGATCTAGAAATTGTGTCCCTCTGTCATCTCGATCCATTAGGTCAGCCCTTTTCATCACCAAACCATCCTAATCATTGTCAACATGACCCATATTTTCAAAACTCACCCTTAGATCTCTAATTTTCTTGTATCCTTTTTGTTTCATATTTTTTAGACCTTCTACGAGGTTCCTATTTCCATCATGGTGCATCATCGGCTCCAGATCTTTCTTTAGAGCCTTCGGATCTACATTTTACATTGATGTTTTAGTCCATCTATCTGCCACTTTTGAGTGGCCCTCTGCGAGTCTTGGGTCACCATCAACCCATGAAGGTTTTCTTTATTTAGCATCTATTTAGATCATATCTTTACTTTCTTTGCATTTTTGAATTTCACTATTCTTTTTATCTATGATTTATTATATATTATTCAGATTCTCGCTACATCTAATTCATAAATATTAAATTTTATCTCATCTTATCAAAATGATCGTTGACATCCATTCTTGGAAGTTCTTGCTTCTCAAGAATGACATTGTCAGGAAACCCTCCCATCTATTTACTAATCCATCTTTTGTTTAGATTTTTTGATTTACATGTTTCCAATCCCATAGCGAGGAGGATTTGATATTACATCGGTATCCATCCATATCATCTCATTGTACCATATACCCTTCCATATTTGGAGTTAATTATTTCCTTTATTACTAGTTCATCAATCTAAACAGGAACAAAGATACTTGGTCAACAATAATGAAGAAACATATAACAAATAAGACTCGAGAAGCTAATACGACAAGATAATATGAAGCATAGGTTTTGATATCTGATCCTAACATTATTTATGGTATTGTCTCTAAATTAAATTTTCAAAGAATAAATGACATGATTTCTATTAAAATCATTCATATTTCTTATTTATGTTAGTGGCATAGTCTGATACTGAAATGACACTAGCTAATTCATCTGTCTAAACCCTCTTTTTTCAATTAATATATTATTTTGGCATGCTTTCAAATATCGTAGTTTACATTCCAAATATATGAATAATTATATTATTGTATACACTATAGCATATATTAACCAACCATAGTTATATCAATTAAATTAATCTATTGCAATTGATTTATGGTTGATACATTATGGTTAACCCATCCATTTTTGAACCCTTTACCTGGATTATTGTAGACTGGCTAGTATATCCCATAATTAGGCCTTTTGATATAAAAATCCTAAGGGATTTAGGTTTTTTTATGACATTGAATATAGCTTGTTATAATGATTTTAAAAATCATAAGGGCTACAATCCATTTATTCAGGGCCTAGCCACATGTGGTGTTTGAAATAAAAATATCTCTATATTAGCTTCTACCATGTTTAAGTTTACTTGTGATGTGGATTATAGTTATGCTCATACATCTTAATATTTTTTAATTGGTGTGGATAATGGGTATGATTATTCATCATATCATTAAAATCCTAAGCCACAATATCCATATCAAATTTCCCCTCTAAATAAGCCATATACCATTAGTGTCCATTCCACCAAAGTTCCCTTACCCCCATTAGAAGTACTACATTACCCTATTTCTTTGCACCTTTTTGTTGAATATTCAAAAATCGATTCTCATAGTACAGATAACTTTTTAAACCTATTTTTTATAATGGAATAAGTTTTTATATGCCTCTCGTGATAGTGAATGGATTAATCAAAGTGTGAAACTCAAAGATTCTATATTCATACTAAGTTTTATATTTTGTCTAATCATACATCCTATCCTCATAAAGGATCTACTAAGGATATAGATTAATCAACTTCATATGATGATAAGTTTCTATGGATAATTTTGACATAATTTTCTAAATATAGTCCTCCTACCTTACTTTCCAATATTTATATAATTGATCATAGTTATTATGGACATTATTATACTTCTATAGATAATGATTTTTATATTCCATGTGATAATGTGGATATTTTTTCAATGATTTTACATTTTTCTTTATTATCATGATTTTTGTTTTTTCCCTTAACAAAAATTTTTATCATAATGTGGTTGTTATTTTTAATCATATTTTTATGTATACTAGTTTTGATACTAATAAAGATTATTCTCGACATAATGATGTTACTATTGGTACTTATAAAAATACTGAGGTTGTTCCATGTGTCTATACTTCTTCTCTCTCTCATGGATATACACAATGTTATTACTAGTGATGATTCTCTTTCTCTTTTACAATTAGATAATTTTCCAACGTCGATACACCTTTTACATGTCGGAATAATTTTACTCTTAACTCTCCCACAAGCATTTCTTCTATTTTTATTACTTATTATAAAATTATTCCTAAATTAGTGGATGTAATTCATGATAAGGTCTCGTTAGACCATGTACCGTAAAAACCCACTATCTCTTATGGCTCCAAAACTTGATGGAATTACCTCTCATCAAAATAGTGTTCGATGGCTAATATAAAAGGAAAAATCATACTCTTGAATGATCATATTTTTTTATGAAATATATCCTTAAGAGGTCCTCTATATTGTACATGTGTTTGGTGATTTGTAATTTAAAGAGTACATTGTAACCTTAAAATGTAAGGCCTACTATTCTGAAATTGTATCTCACATTATACATGACAACCTTATTTGGCATAAAATTTTCCAATCACCCTTCCCTTATAATTTACCATGTCCAAGTTCACATTGTTTGATAGGAATTTCAATCCTTGTCTATATCTCAAGTACTATAGGTAAAAATGTATTCTTATAATAACGATGCGATAATTGTAAAATCATTTGATAAATTTTAAGCGGTAATAAATTATCTTTTCAGAGCTATTTGAATTGATTGATTGTCTATACAGAGTTGTAAAAACTCTTTATATTCTTCACATGAATCCAAACAGGAAGGAAAACCTCTAAATCAATCTATACAACAGGATATAACAACTATCTTCATTCTTTCATCACATCCTTAAGACATTCAAACACTCAGCTAAACTTTCTCATTATTCGAGGAAATATAAAGATGGTAGACTATAGTCCGCCATAACCTTAGAATCTTAAAAACAATATTAATATCTAACAACTATATTCAACTATATTAGAGGACTCTCTCGAAATAATTATCTATCATTTTGGAGAAATCATAATTTACAGTAGACCCGCCCCATCAAAAATCAATAAGCCTTTACTATCTCACTCTGATTCCAAATATAAATTTGTTCTAATCTTTTACACAACCAAATATGATAATAATCATTATATTACCAATATATTGTTTACTAGTATATCTCGTGCAATACGTTAGGTTATTATATAGCCATGATAATAGAAAACCAATACCCTATAAAATAGGAACCCATACAAACAAATAACCTATTAATAGAGATACGGGTATAACAAACATATTGGTTTGTTATATATAATAATATGATCTATATAGCCAATAATCTAAGTATGTAATATTGTTTATAACAATATTACTAACCACTCAAACTATAATGTAAACATTAATATCGTAATAGTAATATTCCATTAATAACAAATATAATGATGGAGTAGAGTCAGAAAATGATCATAGTGGTGCTTTGACATGGAGATTCTAGTCGGTCATGCTAGTTTAAGAATATTTAACGTGATTGTCTTAGTCTAACAACCCATTCGGGTGATCTAGCTAGCATAGATGATGGTGAATGTTGGTGTGAGTTACTTGGTGGATTTAGGATCTTATTAGAAGAATGGAAAGAATTTTTATAGAGTGTCTTAGCACTCACATGAGTTTGAGGATGAAAATGCGGGTTAAAGACCAAGTTTTAGATGTTCATATACACCAGTCTAGGTAATATGAGGTATGAGGTTGAGATGTAAAGCTATGTGAGCCAAAATAAATATGAAAGGATGTCATACAATATATTACAAGTATTTTAGGACCTTTAATTTAGGTTTTATGGTTATTTATGATGTTTTTTACGTTGACCCTAGCCTAAACCACACAAAACCCTAAGTGCTAGTCATGCAAATGAGATGGAATAAATATTTGGAGAGATAATTGAGATATGATGATGAATGGATATGAATTATAGAGGGTTTATATATGTTTTAGAGAAAAATTGAGTCATTCTAAAGATAAATTTTCAAGATAAGTCATTTTTTTTAAAATAGGGTCCAAGAAAGGGTGTTTTCTTGCTCGAATTGCACCTTTTGATGCTCACCATGAATTGTGTGCTTTGCATGGGACCTTGTGGATTTTAGGATTTTTTATAAAATTAATTTATAAGGTTTCACAAATATAATGTGGTCATTTCATTGTCA
The DNA here is from genome assembly GCA_018340775.1 of Taxus wallichiana var. yunnanensis. Taxonomy (NCBI): domain Eukaryota; kingdom Viridiplantae; phylum Streptophyta; class Pinopsida; order Cupressales; family Taxaceae; genus Taxus; species Taxus wallichiana. The sequence goes on from CM031233.1 coordinate 238,404,725, forward strand.
CATTTTTATGAATGAATGTTAAGAAGTTAAATAGCCTTTTGTGTGTTTAAAACCCTAGCTCAAAAGTGGTAGGAAAGATAATTATTCCAAGTGAAAATAATTTATTGATAGTTAATGGATTATTTTTTTATGATGTATTATTCTTCTAGGTTTCCATAAATATGTGGTGGTGGATGTCATGATGAGTGGACCTCACTCAAATAGGCCTTTTTCTCAAGAAGTTTAGTTTGGGAAAATGTTGTCCAGGTGAGTTAAAAAATATATGGACATTATATTTATTATGTGATTTTTATTTATTTTCATGGATGTTTTAGGTCATGGTGATGTTTCTAAATGGAAAAGTGTGCTCTATTTGTGAATACTAGTCAAAGGGCAGTTTTGGGGTAGTTTCGAGAGCCGGTTTAGAGATGGCCTCCGTTGAAGGAACTCCGGTTTTATTTGGAAGGATTTAAAATATGTTATGGAAAGAGGATTCATAGGTATATCCATTGGAATAAACTTTATCTCATGTTGATGATATTTTATGGGTCATCTATGTCAACTTGTGGAGAAGAAGGTTTCCTCGTTTTCAATATAGGATTGTTCATGCCAAAATAATGAAGTGAATCCAACATAAGATGGATTGTTTTATGATTTATATCATTGGTAAAGTGATTAGGGACAAATTTTGTTCCTATTCAGGTTTTTTTTAGGTCTTGAAATTTGTATAAAGGGTTTTAACTAGTTGATTTTTCAAAACTAGTTAATGTGCAACATGTTTTTGTGAAGAGGAAAGTTGATGTCCATTAAACACGTGGATGTTTCATGAGCTATAACTTGAATGGATGTGTTTTACACATCCTGAGGATTCCATATATTTCTTGCATGCCATATTTTAGATAATATTGGGTGGTATTGAAGCCTAAAGGTGAAGAGAGGGTGCTAGAAACAATTATTTAGCGATTGATATGAGCCTTTTGGACCATGTTATGAATTATTTAATTTTTCCAGGTAAAAGTGTGACCATGGATGATGTTTAAATTTCATATTAAAAATATTTGATTATTTTTTAATATTTAATAATCATGTTTTTGGTGTTAGTGTATTTTACTCAGCGTAAAGATAGGGTTTTGAGTTTGTTTGGTGCAAGTTGGATGGTTTTAGGCATGGCTGACTTATATGTGAAATATGTGAATTTTTCAATGATACATTTGGGATTTTTTCAATTTTAATTGTTTTAACCAAATGAGAGAAATATATGTGGTTAGTTTTGGAATCAAGAGGAAAGTACAAAGTGCATGTTTGAATTAAAATTTGCACTAGTTGAGCAAGAGGGAAAAAGTGTGACCTATTAAAGAGTTTATTGTAGGTACCAAGGAATGTAATTATATATGAGAGAGTGTATAAAATTTTGAAGGATTTTTGGAAACAAAAATCAATAGATTTAAGAAAATCCAAGTTGAGAAAGTGAAGTCAATAGTGAATTGGAGAAGTTAGAGTCTTAAAGATGGTTTTGAGGTGTGTGCGATGAATAGGTTATCTCAATAAATTGTGGTAGAAAAAGAGATCAGAGATCTTATTCAAATCTGGATGAGTGGGTGCTTTATTGTCTTAGGGGGTTGTATCCTCCTTTTGGATTTAAAGCTTCACTAAATCTGGTTTTGGTACTCTGCTAAACTAGGAGTTGGTGGTCCTTGTGATGTTCTTACTTCACTAAAAAAAATTGTTTGAGTAATATAATCTAAAGTTGTAGTGGTTTTTATTCCCTCAATGGTTTTCCACTTATATCTTGTGTTATGGCAATTCTTCTCTTATTCATGGTTGATTGCATGTAAGTTATATGATGTTATGCACATGTTGATGGATGGTTATTTGGTTTATGTCTTAAGTGATCAATATGAAATTCAATTTAAGTTTGTAAGGACTGATTCACCTCCCACTCTCGGTAAATTTATATTTCAGCAATTAGTATCAGAGAAAGTCCTTTTTAGGAAGTTTGATCATTTTAAATTTGATCCTTTGAAGCACAATAATGGAGATTTAGAATATTGGTTTCTCTACCAGCAAGGAACCTTTGTTTGATGGTGTGAATTATGATTTTTTTAGTTTAAGGATGAAGACTCATATTATGTCCCTAGGGTTTTATATTTGGCAAGTTGTGGAAGAGTTATACTACTCCTACCACTACACCAAATACTACCGCAAACAAGAAGGAAAGTAATGAAAACTCAAAGGTTATGAATGCTATCAAGTGTTTCCTATGAGAATTTGATATGGAAAATATGATATACTATAAATAAACCAAGAATATGTGGGAGAAGCTTCAGGTACTATATGAAGGTGACTTTAAGGTAAGAATTGTAAAACTCCAAACCTTTATGAATCAGTTTGAGAGTTTTCGGATTAGTGATGATGATTCCATTTCATCATTATTTATTATGGTTGACAAGATTATTTACAAAATTAAAGTCTTGAGAGAAGATCTAAAATTAGAATTTGTAGTCCAGATCCCTAACTCCTAAGTTTGATTCCAAAGTATTTGCTATTGAAGAGGCTATGGATTTGAATTCTTTGAATATGGATGAATTACATGGGACTTTGACAACATATGAGATGAGGGTAGTTGAATCCAAACTAGACAAGAAAGAGAATGTTTTAAAGGTTGAGAAGATGGAAAAGGACAAGAATTCTAATGTTGATGATTCTAATCCTTAAATTGATGATGAAGAACTCTTTCCAATGGTGGCTAGAATATTGATTGTTGGATTTCATAAGTACAGAGGTAAACTTCCATTTAAGTGTTTCAATTGTGGTGAAGTAGGTCATTTTTATACTAAGTGTCCTCATAGGAATAAAAAGGAAGGAGATGAAAATCATGAGGATGATCATAATAAGAAGAATCACAAGTTCAACAAAGGTAAGAATAACTTTAAGACATTTGACTAGAAGAAGAAGGGAAAAATAATCTTTTTTTAAAAAGAAGATGATTTTTTTATCTAATACTAGTAGTGGTGTTTCAGATACTGAGTTTGAATCTGATCATGAAGATATTGGAAATGAGGTATTGTTCATGAATAAAGATGTAATGATATCCTCTAGTGATGGTTGTTCTTTATTAGGTAATAGCATATCATGTTACTATAGTTACTCTGATGAGGATGAAGATGATGTTAAGATGTGATCTTGATTGTATCCAAATTCCAAATTTGAGGAATGCTGAAAAGAAGAACATAAAACTGGAATTTTGGGTCAAAGAATATGAAAATAATATTCATCTTTTAGAAGAATAGCATAGGTATGAAACAATAAATCTACATGAGTCGATTAGATTGCTAGAAGAAGAGATAAAGTTTCATGTCTAAATTTTACAAGGTAAGGACAGTTTGTGCACCAATTTTGAAGAAGATATAGAATTTCTAAGGGCATAACTATTAGATATTGGCAAAAAAACTATTTCCTTTCAAAAATTTGAGAAAATTTCGAAATATTTTCATTGATTTGGTTTTTAAAGAGAAATCCAAGGAAATTAAATGACGGTAGAAGACCTTGTTTCAAGAAATAATTAGGTGAACCAAGAATCAAGGAGTGAAAGAAGGAATCTTTTAACAAAGACAATGTGAATAAAAAGTCAATTAGGCATCCTAATTCCTCAAAGTATGAAATATATTTCAGTGGTTATTGTTTTACATGTAATTTGTTTGGTCATAGGGAAAAAGAGTGTATAAGGTTTGCTACAAATGACTATGCATGGAGAGACTATAAAAGTGATCATGCTAAGTGTGTGGTATACTAAAACTGCAATGAAAGAGGCCATGTTGCTATATTTTTCTTGAATGATCCACATAGAGATGTTGAGGGTTACAAACAGAAGAATCATGTGGCGTGTTTCAGTTATAATGAAATTGTTCATCTTGTTAGAGAGTCTCACTATGAATACTCAAGGAAAAATAAGATTTTTCATTATCTAAGGTGTAAGAAAAAAAATTTCAAAGATCAAGAGTGAATGATAATAGTCAAGGCAAGGTATCCGAGTCTAGAAAAGAGAATGGTGTCTCATCACGAGCGGGTGTTGATGGAAAGTAAAACATGACTCAAAGCTTAGATAAGAAACAAGGTGATGGATTTTATTTTCATGTGTGCAAGAAGTCTTCATACATATTCAAGTATTTCTTCTCATTCATTTATGGTGTTGTATGCCTCTACTAGGCTTCGTAAAGGTATATTAAGTTATAATAAGCATTGGTGTAAGGGGGAGTTGTTTAATCTGATGTGTGTCTCCTCTAAAGTGTAAAGGTATGTTGTCTTAAGCCTCTAAGCATGTTTTCTATCCGTACTTATATGTTTAAAGTGTAAAGATGCCTACGTATTAGTCTTGTGGTCTCTATATGTGTATGGTTTTTCTCTCAAATTTGTACCTACCTTATCATAGTGTGTTGTCAGTTTATAATGACTTATTAAAAGTAAGGGTCATGTTATTATCTCAGTGGATTTTTGTTAATCATGACATTTAAGTGTAGATTCTTCCCTTGGTCTGAGTAAGTTATTAGAGTTGATTACATGTATAAAGGTCTATGTTACCTCATAAATATGGTTCTGAGTCCTTGTTGGTCATGTCAAGAAGTCTATATTATGTTAAATTTTGCAAAATAGACTCTTCATGAAATTTAATGTATATTGAGTCTATGTGATTCAATAAATGCACTCTTGAGTATAAATTTTGGTGAGTCATATCATGCTGTATTATCAAATGATAAAGGTGTCTAGGTTTATGAGTTAAAAGAGTTGATACATTTTCATTATTTGGAGTAATTTTAATTGTTTCATGTGTCAAATGGAACAAAGAATTATTCAACATCACAAAAGAGGACTGAGGATGAAATGAGTCATCAAATATGATGACTTGATTATACCATCATGAGAAGGAGGATTGTTGGAGTGGTCATTTGGGATATTTGTAGACATGTTAAGAGGATCTCAAGTAAGAAACGTGTATTTATTTGCTTCATGCTAAAATATCGAGGCTCGAGAATATGAAGGTGGTTGATGTAATTATCTTAGCAAGATTTTTGACCCTAAAACAAAAATTGTGTGCATCTTTAGTTGTCTCTATCTTGAATTGGATTTAGGAGTCCGCAAGAAGTGGTATGAAGGAAAATCAATGTTTGAAGGATAAAATGATTGAATTTAAGGTCAATTTTAGAAACAAATCATCTTGAAAAGGAATGCATTGAAAATTAAGTGGGTTGGTACCTATAAATTTTTAGAGGCATACAGATTTAGAAGTATAAGTGCTAGAAGACCAAATTATTAGAGGTAATATTCCAAGTTTTTCTAATCTTCTTCATTTTCATGCTTCATTGTTCATCAAGGTGACTAAGTGGCCAAATGGGTGGTCAAATTTGGTAAGTTCCTTTATGAAAGTGAATGGATAAAGTTTTAAGTATGAGTTTTTAAAGAAACAGATTTAGTAGATGTTTGTGTGGACTACAAAGAAATAATGAGATAATTATGTCTTTGAATTATTAGAAGTTACTAATAATGTTATTATCAAGGTTTTAAGTATGATGGAATCATCCTCTTCTCTATGATATGATTTTTTGAGTGAATATTGTGTTGTGAATAAAGTTAAATCCTAAGAGATACCATGACATGACTCTGCATTCTTGTAGGAGCTCAATTTGGTGAGAAATGATGTTTGTTACAAGAGTATGTGAATTATTGATGCACTTGAAGGGATCATAAGGATTATTGTGATGGGTAAGTGAGAAATGGAGGTCCTTATGGAAGAATTTATCAAAATAATGAGTTAAACTATGTCTCGGTCTATGTGGTATCATGACCCAAAGTGAATGGTGAGTTTTGATGGTGTTCTACAGGTATGTGAATCTTATCTAAGGCTGATTTAAATAGTCCTCAATGAATCTCCAAGCATATAGTGTTTAAGAGGAGTTATAAATGATTGAAATATTTAATTATGAAGGTAAGAATGTTAGAATTTGAGTTTTATACTTGTCAGTGTCTATGAAGGCAAGAAATGACATCCTACATGTGTAAGAATGTAGTTAACATCATCTCAAAGGGTATTAAGTCCATGCGCATGAAAGAATTGTGTTTGAGTTGATCTATAGAGTGGTTCAAGTGTCTTAGGGAATTTACAAGTGTAAAACACAATGAAAATAACTAATACAATGAAAAGTGATGAATGAGACATGAAATAATCAGTACAAACTAATGTAGGTATTTTTTTACATCAACTCATGGTGCTTAATAGTGTATATAAAAAATCATGAACATTAGACATTATTTAGTCCCAGTCTCATACTACTATTTAGAAGTTTTTAGTGAAGAAAGTAGTAATTAACCCCCATCTTTTCGACATATTATTTCATTTTCTTTCGTCATTCCCAACCTCTTGCACCCACATGCCCTACAATATTTAATCATTTTGCATTATTTTATCGTTGATTGGGGCATCCAAAATAGTATGTAGGTGCCTATAGGCATTCTCATCCCACAAAGGGCAGCCCAATCCTTTTTAAATTTTCCCACCATTTTTTTAGGCTCTTTCTAACCATTTGATATCTTTATCTTTGCGATGGTTGGCCATTTCAAGGATGATTACAAAATTATATCAAGATAACCCTATAAATATAAAGTTATGAGACAATAATGAGGAACAACGTACTATTCACTACTTTCATCCACCTAAAGTTGCATCTATTTGGAGATCATTTGAATCAATTAGCTCCATCACAAGGACAAGGTTGGTTTATTTGTATCACATAAACATATGGAGAGGGATTCTATTCTATTGCATGCACAAATTTTATTACATTTTCTACATCTATTTCTTTCTCTCTACTTCATAAACTATGACTAGAACAAGAACATCTAGGGAACATTATGCACACACACACAAGAACTACAATTGGGTCTAAAATGTAGTGCAATACTCTGTTTGTAAGCCCAATTTTGTGGCAGCGGAGGTCAGTATGATCCATTCGTTTGTGTTCTTCCTTTTTTTAGGATTTTGATACTTCTCTTTTGTCTTTTATGGGTCTTATATATCATCTAGGATTATTAGCGACACCTAGCGCAGTGCAAAAAATTTGATGCGACACATAGCGAGGGTTTTGAACAACCTGCTAAACTGTGAAACTAAGTGTTATACCTTTTTCACACACCAAGGTGACCATTCTTCAGACTAGATTGTGAATAGGTGCGCGACTACCTTTCTAGTTGCTCCATTATAGCTAGATATTTCGAATCCATCCTTTTTGGGACCTCTGCATCGTTGTTCCGATTCTCGTTCCTTATCCATTTTTGTGTCATAGTCCAACAAGATTCTCTAATTAGTTGATTTCGATATAACTCTCTTTGTGCTCTAGATATTATAATTTCCATTTTCATATTTTCTTAGGTCATTTTCCATAGTCTTTTACTGCATTTCAATGTAACTCTAGATTAGATTAACTACACTATATCCCCATTATAAGTTAATCATTTTGGTGAACCTAACTCAATCATTCATGCTTCTAGGTTCTTCATTAATTTATTTTCATTCTATGTTTTTTCAATCATGAGTATCTCAATCAATGATTATTTTCTTGAAAATCTTGATTTACTACATAGAGTCCAATATTTTTTTGCTACTACTTGCATTCATGCTAACATGCATCCAAACTTAGTTTATCAAGAGTTTTCTGATGCATTTTATTCACATATAATATTCTAGTCTAAACTTCCCACTGATGTTCAAAATTTTGATAATGACCCACCTCTACATGTATCATATATCATCTTCATAATGTAGTTGTTAAGTGCACTTGTATTGATAATGGGTTTGAACTTAAGGTGTGTCCTATGTCATTTCCTAAATTTTTAGGTCTTTTCACTCATGATGTTAGCCCATATATTATTTTACTATGTTCTTATGATGGTTATGTCCGTCCATGTCTTGGTCACATTACACTTCCCATCACTTTGTTGGTTCCAAGACTATCCACACCTTTTTTTTTCGTTGTTGATTTCCTAGTCTCCTACAACTGTCTACTTGGTAGGCCATGGCTTCATGTCATGCAAGAAATCACCTCTACCATATATAATTATGTAAGATTATTACATGAAAACATTCAATACACTATTTTTTGTGACGATGATCCATTCCAATATTGTGACCAAGATCCTATTACTAGTCTTCATATTCCACACAAATATATTATAGATGAGCCCCAACCTTGGGAAGAAGCCCTCAATTACCACCACTTGACGGTACCATTTACGTGATGGATGTAGTTTCTTTTATGCCACCTACTTCTACTAGTTCTATGATTCCTTATCAGTGGAATGTCCACTCTATGGACATCGCTCTGTCACCTACACTTTCACATGTACCACTAACATTTGCACACCCACCATTCACTTACACACTCTTAATGAGTGAATCATATTGGGAATTTATTCCATTTGATCCTATATGCGATGAAACTATATGCACATATGATGGTTTGGCTTGACTAGGTTTTATTTTTGAGGATATTTATCCTCCTCCTCATGATTCTCATCTCTAGTTTGGTTTCATCAATATTACTACGCTTATTGGCTATGTGTATTCCAGCTTATTTTCTATCTATCACACACTCCTCATTCTTCAACACTTACAATAGGGAAATCACGGCTTGTTTCTATTGGGGAACTCTTGATCCAGATCATATAGACATATATTTCCTATTGATTTTTAATGTATCTTTATTTGAAATATCTCTTTTCTAGGTTATAAAAATTAATCATTCATTGTTATATGTACATATTTCCACTTCCCCAATTTAATGATGAAGAATATGCCATGGGTATGTACAACTTACGCCTCAATGGCTCATTACGTGATGAACTAATCACTATTTCTTATCAAGTCTTCAATCCTTATCCATTCGACTTTGATCCTAAAACTAATGATCTTCTAGATTACATCACTTGATATGTATTTTTCATCTTCTATACTTTGTGGGTATAGCATCTCGTACATCCCCCATCACATTAGCATTAATGCATATCTAATTTTTTCATTATCATTCATTCACATCTTTATATAGTACTACATTACACTTGTAGCACTTGCACATACATCAACTTAGCATCATCTCATATTGCATAGTCATACATACATTATCGCATCATCATTATCTGATGACACACTCTTGTGCTTCGGTTCACACTTGACTATTGACGGATTACTACAAATGAAACCCACAAACCGCATAATAGGTATTACATATTTCATTTGTCGAAACATTTCGCATCATATGTAATACACCTTACATCATACATTCTATATTTTTTCTACATCATTTTGACTATTGCACATTTACATATCATACAAACTTTACACATCATATTAATGTTCAACATATATTGTCAACGCATTTAGCATCATATACTACTGATCTTACATAATACATTACTATTTACATATATTACCTACCACATTATGCATTGCACTTTTATTCATCATATGGTCTTCTACTCATCCAATATACTACATATTTTTCACGCGTTGCACTCACTACCATCTAATGTAATTTAATTCCTTATTCCATACTCGACTACCAAGGTTTTACAAATGAAATGTATTTTATCATCTTTCACCCTTCTATCATGTGATAGTACTAGGTTTGTGACATAATCTATATGTTTAATGGTCACATAATATATCATCTTATAGTGGTATACGCTTTAGGCTACACCTCCACTCCCTCTATTCACCTTGTAGTGATATACGTCTTAGGCTAAATAATAAATATTTTGATCATCTTGTCATAATATACACTTCAGCTATAAGTTTCATATACACATCATTACTAGGTCACATTTCACCCATACATACACATTCATCGTAACACGTTAGACACAAAACACACTTCAGCCATTTCCGATGACGCACTCTCATTCATGGTTCATTCATGAATTTTAAGGGAGAAAACAAAATGAACCCCACTACAAACACTTGCATTCACTTGGGGTCATATGGATCCTATCACTCCATTTTGCTTTCCATTCCATCCATCCACAACATACTGCATATTATTGTTTCTTTTACTATTTCTTAATGTATCTAATTCATTGTCACTTTACTATCTATGCTAGTTATATCACTTGTATGTAATTTGTCTATACCATCCACACATGCACGTTCACATATTTTTTTCTAGTTGTAATCGTAGATACGGGTCTCCTACACCAATTGGGGAATCCACATTTGTCTCTCATAGGTGTTATTCTTTCATTTTGTAATTATAACTTTATATCACTTAATTATATATATTTTTGAAATACAATTTATCATTCTAAAATGCTAATGTGTGTTTCATGTGTAACATTTTGTATGGAGGGATATTTTCTTCCATACTTGTTTTTTATATTGGTTATTATTGTTTTCTCTTGTTTGGGAATTTTCCTTTGTTTTGTGTGCACACTTATTTGTTTATACATGTCCATGATGGCCCTGCATGTTTTATGAAATCGTGAGTGATGTCCCATATTTTTAACCCACTTTGCGTTGCTTACTCTATCTTATTTTGTGTTTACAAGATCTTTGCGTTGTTTCATATCTTATACATTGTTTGCATATCTTCTACATTGTTTTCTATATGCATGCTTTTACGTAATAACATGTGTCTTTGGATATCCTTCTTGTTTATGCATGCCTTGGTCTCTCGAGAAAATTCCCTTCCCCTACATGGAAAATTTTTAGAGTACATGGGGTTGGTCCTCTTGGGGCCGCATTCTCCTATCGGTGTCATTGCATGAGCCCCCAAAGAGAGGTGCATCATTTTAGGTTTTTACATTCTACAAAATTCTTCTACACCAGTTTCATTTTATGTACTTTTTTCCCTTGAAATTGTGGGTTACATCTAGAGAGTGGGTTCATACCATTCTACGAACACCGTACACAATATATTTTTTATAGGACATGGTGTCCTTAGCATTCTAGGAAGCAATTACAAGCTAACAAGTTACAATGGGTGTGCCTCCCTACACTACTTCTGCCAATGTCAGCAGATAACCCAAAAAATTAGAACGTACATAGATCTCTTCACACAAATTGAGGGAATAAGTTATAAGAAGGAGAATAATATATATTTCTTCCTACACTTTTTCATCCAAGGTGGTGTGAGCTCACCCAAAAAACTCATAGTATAGGATATACTTCTACACACTCTTTCTTGACAAGGATCAGGTGCACATGTTCCATTTAAAAATTTTCATTTGCATAATTTACATTTATATACTTTTACATGTGTCTTTTACATTACATTTTTACACATACATATATACATATTTGACTACTTCATCATTTTCTCCTTGCAAGATTGGTCGTATGAGAAACAAGTAGTCAAATGGGGGTAACAATAATAATAGGAACAAAAACAACAAAAACAACAACACTTTGTGGTAGAACACACCATACTAAACATGAATGTACATCACACACATAAGTAACTATAGACGGGTTTCCACCCAAGGTTCACTCTCATCACTTTTTTGTTCATTTTCTTCTATAGCTTTCAGGTGCCACCATATTTTTATCATTCCATGATTTGTCTATTCCTTAAGCATGTTTTCTACTGCAATCATCATGGACATCACATAAACATCTCTATCTATTTTATGTCATCGAGATTTCGGCTCACCAACAAAAAGTGGGGGAAAATGTAGACACAAAATCATGCACTTTAGACATTATTTAGTCCCAGTGTCAAACTACTATTTATAAGGTTTTTTCATGAAGAAATTAGTAATTAACCCCATCTTTTGGCTATCATATTTTATTTTCTTCTATCATTCTTAACCTCTTTAATGTGTATGCCCAATATTTTTTTTTCATTTTACATTATTTTAGTCTTGATCTGGGCACCCATATTTTTATTAGGGAAACAATGGGCACCCTAGCACCACTAGGGGCACCCGATCCTTTTAAAATTTCCCACAACTTTTTGTGCTCTTTCTAGCCGTTTGAGATATTTATCTTTTTAGTGGTTGGTCATTTTAGGATTAATTACGAAATTAGATAACGAGATCCCTATAAATATAAAGTTACGAGACCATAATGAGGAACCAAGCACTAGTCACTACTATCATCCACCTTGAGTTGCATCCATTTAGAGATCATTTGTTTCCATTACCTCTATTACAAGGATAAGGTTGGTTCATCTCGCATCACACAAGAATAGGGGATTCTATTATATTCCATACACACAATCTATTACATTTTCTACATCTAGTTTTTTCTCACTACTTCACAAAGTATGATTAGGACAATAGTACATAGGGCACATGATGTACACACACAAAAACTATATTTCGTTCTAAAATATAGATCACTTTGCTCGGTTAATAAGTAGACTATTGTGGAAGTTGAGGTCGTTCCAAACAATGTGTTTTCATTCTTCCCTTTTTTAGGATTTTAATACTCCTTTTATATCTTTTGTAGGTATTCTATATCATCTAGGATTATTAGCGAAACAAGGCGTAGTACAACGAATCTAATGCATCACATATTGAGGATTTGAACCACCTCCCGATCTATGAAACTCGGTTGTGAACCTTTTCACAGAGACCACGGTGCCCATTGTGAAGACCATAGTGATCGTAGGTATAGTTGACATAGTGATTACTATTTTTGAAGGTACAAAGTGCGCATATTTATATGAAATGAGTGTTTGCAGGTGTTACCATCAAAATTAAATAGATATTGCTGATTTGATTTCCTCTATGAAAATGCATGTGCGTATACTCATCTCAAGTGCAAGAAGAAAGTCTAAAAGACTATCAAATGTGAAAGGTAAGTTCAATTTCTCATGGGATTGAATAGTGTTGGTTGAAGAACACGTATGTAGCTATAAGGCGTAAGTGATACCAAGATATGGGAGCATACGTTATCCTTCAAAAATATTTTTTATGTTGTTTGAGTGTCTAGAAAGGCATAATGAATACCAATTACAAGTTTGATGACTTGAGAAGCAATCCATATGCTCAAGAAAGGTTAATTATCTCAAAATGAGGTTAAAATCACTAAAGAAAAAATTAGGATAGTGCCAAGATGGCTGAGTCATTTTCATGACAAGTAATCAAGGTAAAAGAAACATTTTTGTGTCTTAAATCAACTTTAGATGGCCTAATCCTAGGGATAGCGATAAGAAGGTATGTCATATTATGATTGTGTTTCTAAATTTTTGTGAAATTGGTCTCATTTTCCTTGAAGGCTCAAATCAAGGATTTCAGTCCTCAAATGATAAGAAATATAGTAAGATTGATAGTTTTGTCTTGAAATATTAATTTTGGAAAGTTAATGAGGTATATGCATATTCTACTCTAGGAATGGTACACTACTCTTCAAGTTGAAGGAGGTCAAAACAGGTATGAGGTCTTCTTATCATGTTGTTGAGCCTAAAAAAGGAGGTTGTGTCATCCTTGCACCAAATAAAGAGGTAAGGAAATGTTTTCAGTTCTATATCATGATTTGTTTATGTTTAGGAGTTGGGTATGGTTTTTCCCAGGGAAAGTTGTGTTTTTGTGCTTTGAAGTATGGCGAAAATCATATTTTTCAGAGAAATGAATAAGTTGTGAGCTAGTAAGAAGATTTTGGTTGATGTTTCTAAAAAAATGATGAACCTATTAAGATGAGAAATGTGAATAACATGAAGTAATATGTATGCATTGTCATTAACGTAAAAAGACAGAGAATATCGGGAGTTTTTCTATCAATGAAAAAGGGGGAGATTGATGGTATGTTGTGTTCTAGGTGTTGTCATTGATGTAAAATCCCATTAATGACAAAGAGGATGATGGAGTGGAGTCAATGGATTCTCAAAGTGATGATAAAATGGAGATTCATGTGTGGCCATGGTGGTTTGAGGAGATATAGTGAGATTGGTTTGGTCTAATAAGCTCATTCAAGTGACCTAACTATCCTAGGTGATGGTGTAAGTTGATGTGATTTTATTAGTGGCTTGAGGAGATTAGTAGAATAATGGAAAAATGTTTGGATATTTTCTTGGAACTCACATGATTTTCAGGATGTAGATACAAATTGAAGGCCAAGTTTCAAGTGCTCATCTAGACCAGCTCTAGGTGCTACAAGGCATGAGGTTGAGATGTAAAGCTATGTGAGCTCATAAAATCATGCAATGATGTCATAAAATATATACCCGGTATTTAAGGACCTTTTGGAGAGGTTTCATGGCTATTTATGATGTTGTTTTAGTTTAACCTAGCCTAAACCGTGTAAAACCATAAGGGCTACTCATGCGAATGAGATGGGATGAGACGTTGGGGATATACTTGAGGTATATATATTTATTATAGGTAAAAAGGGTTAAGGGGACCCTACCCCATACAAAGGATGGAGAAAAAGATAAGACAATGATGAACAAACAAAGCTGCCTCTTCCAGTGGCAAAGGAGATCAAACTAACAACAACAAAAAGAAAACCAACAACAAAAACATAAAACCAGCAACTATCTCAAGCTTTAGACCCCTTCCCTTTGGATCTTAACTGCATCTTGAGGGGAGAGATAGCCCTTTTCTTCTTCCTACTCACAACAATCCAATCCTCTTTTGTATTTGGATTTACATTTTCATTATGAATTGGAATCAAAACTTCAATGTTTTCCCCATAGTCTTGGGACCCAGATGAGTGAGTCAAAACATCCTTACACGCTTGATGAACTTCCATCATTTTTGCATCAGCTAATTTCTTAGAAATTGAATCGAAACACAATCCAATGGATCATTCACTACCAAATGGTTAGAATTAGAGTTCTTCCACCAAGAGCTTCTACCTTTAGCATGTTTACAAGCCAAGTGACAATTTGTTGCTAAATGGCCAAGAGAGAAGCATGTTCTGCATCTAAAGGGAAACCCTTCGTAATCCAGGTTTTGAATCCAAATTCTATCTTCAAATTTAAGTTCAATAGTAGTAGGGAAATCCACAAGATGTATCCATATCAACTAAGATTGAGCATAAGTAGTATGCTCAAACTCTTCAGTTTTAGGTCAATAACTAAACATTTCCCTAAAGTATTTCCAATAGCAATTAAACAACTCTCTAACCAAAATTGGAGGGGAAAGTAAGGTAGATGTATCCACACCAGTTTAACTTGGAAAGAATCACAAACTAGGTTAAACAAAGGAAACTACAGGTTTCATCAAAATCATATGAGACTCAAACTCCCAAACTTTCCAAAAATTAAATTTCTCTCTTAAGCACTAAAAACACAACAATGAAGAAGCCACGTGCACTAGGAAAGATATCCAACCTAACTACCAAGAAAATACCCCATTGAATCGATATCTATGCAGGAAGTGCTAGCAATCCTGGGAAATTTTTATTAAATTTACAAATCAGACTATTCCTCTTGAAAGCATCTTCCGATTGAATCACCTCTTCCCCAAATCTCACAAATTGGGTAGATTTAGAATAATCCATAGGCTTATTTCTCTTGGCATATGAAAAATACATATGCCTATTACCTCCACACCTAGTAACATCCTTAAAAAAAATCAGAGCAGGAGATTTATAAATTTGTTGTCTTGGCTGACCCATATCAGATCCATCCACATAAAACACCTCACACACTACTGAAATGCCACACACAGGAGCACATGTGACACATACATGAGTTTTTTGGGTTAAAACCCCAAATCCTCATATATATAAGATCTACCACCATGCCCAAAGTCATTTCCAATGGATCCATTAAAGTGGGGCTTCTCAGTAGTCTCCAAGTCCTTTCCGAGTAAGAGGAAACAACACACGTCTCGGCCATAGCCATAGTGCCATCAATCAAAACAGGGCCTCCATCAATACAAGGGGGTATAGATGTGCTACCATCTACATATTTCCTTAGAAACAATGAATAACCTTCGACTGACACCAACCCTGAATAATCTATATTTTTGTGCCTCCTATCAACACACATGGATGTATTAGATCCATCTAATGCCATAGAAATAGGGAAAACATCTCCAAAATAATTCATAACATAATCAACCTTACTAGAAACCATGAGATATTCCTCGCGGCCCCTGATACTACCTCCTTGCCCCTACCAAAACCAGGGCGGCCATAATGATTAGGGTTAGGGCCAATATCAGGAGAGGCCATAACCAAAAACACAACTCTTAGGAAAAAATTAATATACTTGAGATATGATTATGATTGGAGATGATTAATATAGGTTTTATAGAGGTTTGAGAAAAAATTGGAGTTATTCAAAAGATAATTTTGCAAGATAAGTCAGTGTTTGTGAAACAATGTACAAGAAAGGGTATTTTCTAGCTCGAATTGCACCTTCGATTATCACCCTAAATTTTGGGATTTTCATAGGACCTTATCAATTTTAGGGATGCTTTTAAATTTATTTTAAAATGTTTCAAAAGACAATGAGGTAATTTCATTGTCAAATTTTTATGAATGAATGTTAAGAAGGTAAACAATATTTTGTGTGTTTGAAACCCTAGCTCAAAAATTAGTAAGAAAGATACTTCTATTAAGTGCACATATATTATTGATAGTGCATAGTAGATTATTTTATGATGTATAGGAATATTCCAATTTTATGTAAAGGTTTGGTAGTGAATGTGGTGATTAGTGGACCCCACTCAAATAGGCTTGTTTCTGAAGAAGTTCAGTTTGGGACAAGGTTATCCAAGGAGTTAAAAAATAAACAAACATTGTTTTTAGTATGTGAGTTTTTATTGATTTCCATGGATTTTTTAGGTCATGGTTATGCTTCTAAATGGAAAATTGTTCCCTATTTGTTAATATTAGTCAAAGCAAAGTTTTGGCATAGTGTCGGAGTAGTTTGCAATGTTTTTCTTCATTAAAGGCCTTCCACTTAGAGTTGGAAGGAGTTAAAATATGTTGTCTAAATATTATTTAGAGGGATTTCTATGGGTATATGTTTTTTCTCATGATGATGAGATGTGATGGGTCATCCAGGTCAATTTTTGGAGAGGAAGGTTTCTTGGTGTTAAGGATAGGACTTCTTTAGTTGAAAGAGCGAAGTGAATAAAGCATGAGATGGATTCATCGATGATTTATATCACCTAGAACGTGAATAAATATAAAATTTGTTCCCATTTAAGTACTTTATAGGTCTTGAAATTAGTAGAAAGTGTGAAAACTAATTGAGTTTGCAAAACCTATTTCTCGGTAACATGTTTTGGTGAAGATGAAAATTGTTGTGGTTTGAACACATGGATGTTTCATGAGATATAAATTTCATGTATGTGTTTTAAAGGTCATTATTATTACATTTTTTTGTTACATGCCATAGTTTATTTGATCTTGAGTGGTCTTGACGCCCATAGGTGAAGATAGGGTGTTGGAAACAACTATTTAGTGAAGGATATTAGCCTTTTGGCCAATTCTATGAATTATTTATTTGATCCAAGAAACATTATGAAAAGGGATGATGTTTAAATGTCATATTACACATTTCTAATGATTTTTAGAGATTTAATAATCATGTTTTTTGTGTTAGTGTAATTTACTCATTCTAGTGATAGGATTTTAAGCCTATTTGGTGTAAGTTTGATGGTTTTAGGCATGAACGACCCATATGTGGTCTATGTGAATGTTTTAATGATTCATTTGGGATGTTTTTTTATTTTATTTTTCATACCAAAGGAGAGAAACAAACTTGGTTAGTTTTTGAATCAAGAGGAAGGTATAAAGTGCATGTTTGAATTCAAATTTGCACTAGTTGAAAAAGAGGGAAAAAGTATGACCTATGTGATATTTTTTTGCAGTACCAAGGAATTTAATTATATATGAGAGATTTTATGATAGGTTGAAAGATGTTTGGAATAGTGTGTGTAATAGGTTGAATAAAATAAAAGGTTAGAAAGTGAAGGAAATAATGAATTGGAGAAGTTAGTTTTTGAGCAAGGGTTTGAAGGTGGGTGAGATGAATAGGTGATCTGAGTCAGTTCTAGAAGAAAAAGATATTGTATATATTTTTTAAATTTTTTTGAATGGGTTTTTGATCATATTAGAGGATTTTTTCCTCCTTTTGGAGTTGATGCTTCACTCAACCAACTCTTGGTGCTCCTTGTAGTGTTGGTGCTCTACTAAAATAATGGTTGGTGCTCCTTATAAAGTTGATGCTTTACTAAACACTTTTTATTTTAGTAATATAATCATAATTTTTATTTTTATTTTCTTCCCTTGAGGGCTTCCCACTTATATGTTGTGTTATGGTGTTGTTTCTCTTATTTATGGTTGATTGCATGTATGTTATATTATATTGTGTACACATTGATGTATGGTTAATTGGTTTATGGTTTAAGTGAGCATTATGAAATTTAATATAAGTTTTTAAGGAGTGATCCACCCTCCCCCTCTCAATATATTTTTCTTCCAACAAGGGGCATGACTACTTAATTCCTTATTAACTACACCATCTAGATTCACTTTTAAGAACATGATCTATGGGCATGGGCTAGCTTCTCCCTTATGATTGTAAACAATAGACATAATCAAGTTAAATTTAATTATAACTTATGTGAGATTGAAAATTTCCTTTCTTTCCATGGTTTGAGTCTATTAAAGTTGGAATAGAATTAGTCAAGTGCTCCTTCTTCAATGTCGTGGTTTGTGGGTCTAGTGGAAAGCGTTAAAGCTGGTAAAGTTATTTGTAGATTCATAGTTCATATCCTTAAACCAAATTCCTAAATGATAAAGGAATCAAAGTAGCTAAGTTTGTTTAGTCTAAATCCTTCCTATCTACAAATCTCCAAAAGTGGGAAAACGTGGCTCCTCTCCTCACTGTTTTATGTTTACGTGTACAAAACACTTTTTTCACTCATATGGCAAAAATTGAAGAATGATCAAACCCAATCCTTTGACATCTCACTGATAACTCCAAGTTTCCAAGGAACAAAATGAGTAGGATTTTCTACCTATGAAAAATGAGTAGGTTTATTTCTTCCATGGTTTCCTTAACTTTACTTACTTTTATGAAATGTTCAAATTTACATTCATTATCTATATTTTTATCTAATTTTTAGTTCTTATCATATGAATTGAATACACTCTATATTATAGGTTTCTTCGTGGAGCATGAAAAAACCAACACACTCGAGAACCCCTATTGAGTGAAGACAAAGTGTGTGTACACACATGAGTCCATTTTTCCATTAAGCATGTAAAGTTCAATTACACACTTAAAGGGAGGAAAATGTGGACACTATAATATAATAAATTTCCCTTATGCATTTTTTATCAAATTTTACTCCTCAAGAGAAATTGGACAAACATGAACCCATAAATAAAAAATGAGGGATCGATTCACCGAGGGGAGATCACACTTACGGATTAGCTCAATAGGTTAGGCAGGCTAAGCTCAT
The DNA here is from genome assembly GCA_018340775.1 of Taxus wallichiana var. yunnanensis. Classification (NCBI taxonomy): domain Eukaryota; kingdom Viridiplantae; phylum Streptophyta; class Pinopsida; order Cupressales; family Taxaceae; genus Taxus; species Taxus wallichiana. The sequence continues at coordinate 238,424,117 of CM031233.1, forward strand.
TGCAAAGGATTTCAGGAAACAAAGAAGGTCCAAAGTCTGAAATTTGTACTTCGTGAGGTGAGGGCATTCAGAGTAAGGAAAAAGGTAAAGTTGGGGACTCTGTGAAAAGAAGAGAAAAAAAGCGTAAACAGTCTCAAAACCTAAATTCCAAAATTTGGATTTCAGGATTTTGGGATTTTGGAGGTTTCATGTGCCATACAAATAATGGAAACCCCTAAGTCCTGAATACCTCAAACCTCGAAAACATGAAGTCCCAAATCCCCAAAACCTAAAAGTCCAAAATCCATAAAACCCTAAAGTCTTGAATTCTGTAACCCCGAACTCCCGAATCCCCAAAAGCTCGAAAACTCGAACCCCGAAGTCTTGAAGCCCCAAAACCTGAAGTCTCGAAACCATGAAAACCTGAAAATAGAACAATGTCACATGACATGATTTTGGAGTCTGAATTTTGGACTTCGGAGGTTCAGAATTTCGGAACTCTCAAACCAACTTGAGCAATGAATAGTGTAGTGACCTCTGAACTCAAAATCCCCAAAGCTCCAAATCCTAAATGTGTAAAATTTCAGATTTTCGAGGGCGGGATTCAAGTTTAGAGTAAGAAAAGGAAGTTCAACATATCATATTTATCGTAGTATCATACCCTCATCTTCAGATGTGTTGGTATCTAATTTGATTCTCCCTTTGAAACTGAGAAACATCATAGATTTATCAAAACACTGAGAGACAGAAAGATCATATTATGATTCATTTTGTAGCCAGGGAGGGGATTCATCTGACTCTTTATCACTCGGGCATCGGAGAAATGGATAGCACCTTCATTGAAGATTTTATCTATCCTCACTATTTTATGTTGTGCTTGTTAACCAGGGTGAGAGGACCCATTTTGTAACCTTTGTTGGTGAAGGAGAATGAATATATCCTTCTTTACACAAATCTGAAAGGAAACCTTGAGAAAATATGATCAATGCACCACAATTTAACTCTCGTGAGTTGTCACTTCTAAAGAATGGTGATATTTTCTAAATAGGGTTAAGGTTACCAAAGACGTTATGGAACCCTGATTGCTTCTTCATATTTTGGTAGTAGAATTAATTCATTTGTGGACATACAGGGAAAACAGGGGTATTTTAGGTAGGATTCATTGTTTCTAAATAATTTTTGGTGGGAAATTAAGTAGGATAAACTTTATTATTCTAGATCTTTGAGAACCTTCACAACATTTGGAAAACTAAATGATAGAATGCTTCAGGATAGCTAAAATATTCCTTCAACCAGAAGGTGTGCATCAATGGAGGCCCAGTTTACATAGTTTCACACCATCTCCAAGAATTTAATATGAATTCTCAATCTAAAGACTCAATTAAACATATAATACCCCTAGTTCCTCACGCTTAAGATACACTCGAAGGCTTACAAAAAATCTTTATCAAATAAATGACAGTAAAATGATTTTAAATTGTTTATCTCATTACAGGATGAAAGGTCTTCTCATAATGAAATTGTAAATGCCACTAAACTATCACATGGACAAGATCCTATGGGATTTGGAGGGACCTTAACACAAGACTACAATGGGAACAAGAAAAATTACATAAAAACACTCTTAAATAAAGTAGATACAAATTTATCCAAGATTAACATAGATTAAGTCGAAGTTGATTAGATTCATCAACAGGGGAAATTTTCTTTGAAGAGTCTCAGAGTTTTCAATGGTTGTACACTTGCAACCAACTTGACATGATCAAATCTAAAACATAAGAGATTAACAGGTTTCTCAGATGGTCTCTCAAGAAGATGGGATTTCTCAAATTTTCTCATAAGAATTCAACCCCCGACCATTTGCATGACTGAAGCATGATTTTTATAACTCTCATTTACATCCAAGATTTCCTCCCAAGAAAAAAATATTCAAGTTACCTTTGTTTGTTACATATCCGATCATGATTTTCAGAAAATGATGTTTAACAGATTTGCAACAAAAAATTGCTAGTTGTTCAAAAAGGTGAATCATTGAAAATATTTCCATCATTGTTTTAAGTGGGGCTCCTAGTCATATCCTCTTGAAACAAATTTTTCATCCTTTACGTTTACAACCTCCATCATTTCATCCATTTCCAATTCTTTCCTCTCGCAACTCTAATCGCATCCAGTTTCTCTAGTAATTTGCATTTTATGCAAGTGCCTCGAGAAATTCCAACTTCAAGATATCAACCTTTACATTCCTTAGACTCTAAAATTAATCTTTAAATCTATTCAATTGCACTTGGAAGATAAAAAAGATAAAGGGTTTCAGCAAAAAATTATGAAAAAAATGCGTATTCGCATCTCCAAGAGTCTTGGAGCAAAGGAGGTGGTAAAATCAGATGCAATGCACAAAACCATTGATTCTTCCCTTTCTCAACATTATATTAGAGTCATCAATGTGTTTCCTTGGTGAAATTTCAAAGGTGAAGTATAGAGGCAAGTCTCCAAACAAGCGTGAGCCTTGCACGTGCCCTGGGCCCAAGAAAATTGCCTTTTTGCCTTCGAAAAGTTTCATTATAAAATGAGCTAGTGGAAGCCTCTATGTGTCTCACTAGCGCACTTTTGATATGGTGCCCAAAATCAGAGACCCTAAAGAAGCATGGGATCACCAAGTGTCTCAACCCGACACAGTTGTTGAAAGAATTGTATGGACTTGCAGAAGGTGACACGTGCCTTGGGTTCGAGAAATTTTCTTTGGTCGTTAAAAAAGTCTAAGCATGTGTAGGATCTAATGGAAACCTATAAGTATCCCTTCGATGCTTCTTCAAAAGTGAAGTACATGGGTAGGTCCCCAAACAAGTGTGGGCCCTCCACGTGTCCCAGGCCTTAGAAAGTTTCTTGAAAATTTTAAGTATAGAGAGGAGCTAGTAGAATCCTCCATGTGTCTGGTTGGTGGAACTTTGAGATCATGGGCTCACCACGTTTCTCAGTACGAAAGAGTTGTTGAAAAACTTTAAGGACCAGCGGAAGGAACTATGTGTCTCCTTGGCACAACTGCTAAGGTAGGACCAAGAGGGAGATCCTCAAATGAGGGCTGGCCCTCCACGTGTCCATGGTTCAACAAAATTACACCGACCGCATGAAAAAAATGTCATATCTAAGTAGAGCTAGTGGAAACCTCCATGTGTCTCCCTGGTGCAACTCCAAAGGTCAAACCAAGAGGAAAATTTTTAGATGAGCATAAGCCCTCCACATAGAAAAGACTTGACTCAAAGCGGGCCTTAGAGTTTCAAAATTCCCCATCGAGATGCATCCAATTAGAAAGGACCACATTTCCACATATGTTGGGAAAAAATTGATAGGGAAAACAAAATGTGACTGTGGAAAAAATGGGAAAAGGGAAAAAAACCTGAATTTGTGCCCAAGTTACAAATTATTTCACATGGACATAGGAACGAAAACAAATTTTGGACTTAAAGTGATCCTTGACCAAAGGAAAGGACTGATCATCGAAAACAAATGAATAACAGAGATTTCAAGCATCAAAATAGGGAGATAGAAAATATGATAGAGCCCGCAGATTGAATACTTTCAAGGAAAAACGGGGCGAGATCAAATTGAGCACCAACATCAGCTCTTACTCGGGGATGGAAACTCCTAGCAAGTGCCATAAGAAAAAATAACAGACCACCGAGTTCCCAAAATAAGCCATTGGTAAATGAAGTCACAAGGCAAACCTCTTGGAACAAACCGAGAAAAACAAGAAAGAAGAAAGAAACCAAAAGACTATACACTATACAATCATGCATACCTTGATTCTAAGAAATCAATCAAGGAAATGTTTCAAATGCCTACCATTAAAAGGAAATTCAAGTAAGTCCCTATCTAGGTATTTTAAGAATAAGGTATGTTCACCAATTCGAATGTCAATTGAATAAGGGTGCATCCAAAATGCATCAAACATTTTGTGTTTTCCTTATCCTCATGCCTGCTATTCAACAATAGTCACCTTCTTATCAAACAACTTCTTCAATTTCTCTTTGAATTTTACATGCCTTTGATGGGATGCCCTTCTTTCTTCATCTAACTCAACAATCTGATTGATACGAGCATCATAATGAATAACCTCTTGATCTTCCAGTTGCTGAAGAAATTGAAATGAAGAAAATTGCATATGCCGGGGTAACAAAGGTTGAGTTCCATACACCAACTCAAATGGGATTTTTCCAGTAGCTTGTTTAACAATGATTCGATCAGCCCAAATAGAAAATTTCAACTTCTCACCCCACTTCCTTTTGTTCGACTCCAAATTTCTTCTAATTATCATTAACATGTTTTTATTGTTGGACTCTTCTTGTCCATTTCCTTGAGGATTATAATTGAAATCATATCTCAAATTGATCCCATATTTATGGAAGATGGTGACCAAAGGTTTACTTCAGATGCTCATGGCATTATTAGCAATTATCTTAGCAGGCACTCAAAACCTACAAATGACATGATTCACAATGAAATCCATGATAATTTGGTGAGTTACTTTCTTGGTGGGGATTGCCTCCACCACTTGGTGAAGTAATTAGTGGCTACTAAAATCCACTTATGGCCAGCACTTGAAGGATATAAAATCTCACCAATGAATTCCATTCCCCATTTCCTAAATGGGGCTTCAATTGATAAAACTGAAAAGGAAGGGAGCACGAAGCTTTGGGTCTTCCCTGAAAAGTGTTGGCAACTTTCACATTTTATTACAAACAGAGTTGTATCTTTGAAAAGAGTTGGCCACCAATAACTAGCCCTTAATATCTTATGAGTTATGACTCTTCCAGCATAATTCCCCCACAAACTCCTCCATGGAGATCAACAATTATCTAAGGGGCTTCATCTTAAGTAATGCATCTTAAGAGAACTCCCTCACAGTTCTTGAAGCTAATTCAAAAATAGTAATGACATATTTTTGGGAAGATAACTTGAGTGCTCTTTTCTAATTCTTTCTCAAATATTTAGGGAACTATAAATTTTTTAGTTAAAAATGATGTCCTTGTACCATTCATAATTTATTAGTTTTTCAAGGACATTTAACCTTTCTTCTTCAACTTCATTTACCTCAATTGTCTACAGATTTCTCTTTGCCATAAGTTTTGTTAGGCCCAAACCTTTTACCAATTTTTTTGTTTCAATATCCATATCATACTCTTACAATTTGTTTACACATTAGCATCTTTTTCTTGAAACTTGCATTTCTGATAGGATATATTTTACCATGGTGTGGGGAACATCAAGAATGAATTTGGAACTCGAACATATGTTCTGAAGGCCTTTTTTTATTTTACCAAAGCAAGTTCCTGCTTCTCCATGATAGTATACTTTAGCTCAGCTCCTTGTAATGCCTTACTGCAAAAGACAATTGGTCTTTCAACTCCCTCATCATCCTTCTGCAACAACACATATGCAATAGTAATTTCTAAAGTAAAAGAAAACATTTGGAAATCATTCTTATAATCTGGAGCTGATATAACAAGGGAATTATTTAATGCTTCTTTGATCCCAACAAAAGATTGAATATCTACTTCTTCCCATTTGATACTTTTTTCTTTCTTCAGAATGCTAGTGATTGGGATAGTTAGTTCAGCAAAGTTGGAGATAAATATCTTGTTAATTCGAAATCATAGCACCCCTAAATGAGCTATGGAGATGAGGGAGGTCGGAAGGAAGTAACATGGCCCAAATCTATAAATCATCCATTAAAATCCATGAAACACAACATCCCACACCTACAAATGTGAAATACATGCACAAAAACCAATACTTTTGAAAGGGAGAGGTACGGAGAAACAACAAAACGATGCAAAGGGTTGAAGAATGCCATAAAAAGATGTTTTTATTGCTCTAGAAGGTGCACAGACCCTTACATTTCTGGAATAGAGGCACAAATACATTTGTTAGGAAATGGAGAAGTTTTGTTGCTCAAAACATGGCATCGAGAAACAAATTTTGTAGAGTTTCTCTATGCCTAGAATGTCTCTCTTTTCTCAAAATGAGAAGTGTTATGATATATAGAAAGAATAAGAGAGAGAGAAGAGCAAAAAATTGAATCCCGAAATCTATCTTTCAACCACTTTTAAAAATGTGTTTTAATTCTTCCTTTGTTGATGGGCTTGATGCAAAATCCCATAATTCCATGTATCTACTTCGCAGACCAAAGAAAATTACCCATACTTCATTAAATTTGGTGGTTGGAACTAGTTTTTTTGTCTTTTCCATGCCAAAATGCATTTTTCAAATTTCTCCCACAAATCTCTACCAAAATAAAAAATTGAAGACTCTATGATGAAGATAACCTCTAGATATTTCCATTAGTACCAAGATCATCAAAAATGGAGCTTTGGATCAAAAGATATGGCCTTCTGTATTTTTTCTTTACGTTTCTTACAAATCTGGCTTCGAGGGAATTTTGAAAATTTTCCCCGCGAATCCGCCAATGACGTGGTATCCATTGGGATCGGTGGAGGTAGGGGCTTCCTTTTTTCCATTTTACATTTTTTGACAAAAAGTCAAAAAATCCAATTTACCTCTGAAGTCCCACATCCCTACATTAGCTTTTTCATGGGGCAGCGGGTCACATTTTGATTTTATGCCGTTTTGAAGAAAAAGAAAATTTTCACTTTTTCCTCTGCCTCCTCGCTTTGGCTTTGACTCAGGATAAAATTTTGATTTTTTCCTTTGCTTCATTCTAGAATGTGAGCTTGTAGGTCCGAAACGTTTTCCCTTCATATTTTCTCTATGTGTAATGGACTGTCTTGACCAAATTTTCTATGGGGGTGAATTTGGGATAACATCTCCTAATAAAATTAATCTCCCAAAAAAAGGATTGAATTCCCTTATTGGTTCTTGGAATAGTGAATTTACTGATGGCTTCTACCCTCTCAGGATCAATTATAACCCCTTATTTTGAAACAATGTGTCCAAGAAGCTTTTCTTTCGAACTCAAAATGCCACTTCTTGGGATTTAGTGAAATACCATACTCCATGCATCTTAACAACATTTTTTCTAAGTGTTTCAAGTGGTCACTCCTTTTTCTAGAGAAGATAGTCACATCATCTCGTATACAACAATGAAATCATTAATATAGCCAAAGAATGCTCCATTCATTGCTCTTTGGAAAGTGGCTCCAACATTCATTAGACCAAAAGGAATTTTGACATATAAATATGTTCCCCAAGGAGTGGTAAAGGCAATCTTGATTCACTTTGATTCCTTCACAATTACCTGGTTATATATAGAAAAACCATCTAAGGTGGATAAAAATTATGAACTAGTAACATATTGTAACATATTGTTCATATTTGGTAGAGGGTAGTTATCCTTCATTGACGCTCTTTTCAAGTTTCTAAATTCCACAAACAACCTTATATCTCCATTCTTCTTTTTGACAGGCACTAAGTTTGAAACCCATGATGAGTACCTTATGGGCTGTATGTTTCCTCCATCCCTCAAATTTTTCAATTCTTCTTACATATTCAGGGAAAGGATTGGATTGATTAGCCTCTCGCTTCTACCTAAATGGCTCGCAGAAGCTTCTAAGGGAATTTTGTGCGTAAAAGATCCTCTCTGTATGCTTTTATTTCAGAATAAGACCATGCTAAGTAGTCCTGGTAATTTTTCAACAATTGGACATATGAATGCTTTTCTTCCTTGCCCAGATTACTACCTAGCCAGATCTTACGTGGTTTATCCTTCATTATCAAATCGTTCTCTTCAAAATCCCTTGAGGCCTACATGTGTCTATTGACAATGTAATCAACATTATCAAAGTTTGATTCAAGTGCTACCAAACCTCCCGGAAAAGTATTAGTCTTCAACTGAATGATGTATTTTTGAAATAAAGTCTCCTTTCCATTAACCGCACAAACCATTGGCTCCCAATCTATATGTTGATCAACAAATTCTCCTTGGTTCTACAAAAACCTTTACACTGCCGTCATCTTCAAACACTTTCCAAAGTGTTTAACATTGTTAGGAATAGATGGCTTAGTTAGTACCTCAATATTCTACTCACAATAGGGGATACAAAGACAACAAATTTGGACCCCAATATAGCTAATTTGTTTGTCGAGTATTGTAATTCCTATTATCATGTATTGTGTTGAATTAGTCAAACATTTCAATGAAATCCTGCATCGCATGCTTATACTTTGCTTCATTCTCTTGTTTTTTGGTGCATACAGGTTTCTAACTTGCTTGACAATTAACTGTGAATCTCCTTTAACAATGATGTCTCTAATACCATATTTCCATGCAATCCTTAGACCCAAGAGCAATGATTCATACTCAACAATATTGTTAGTGCACTCAAAGTTGAGTTTAAAAAAGAAAGCAAACTCTTCTTGTTCGGAGAAATTAGAACAATACTAGCACCATTTCCAAATTTATAGCAAGCCCCATCAAACAAAAAAGTCTAAGGAGAACCTACTTGATTAAGAGACTTGCATTGATCAATTTTGTGCTCTTTACCATCAGCAAATCTAACAAAGTTATCAGAATTAGTTTCAGTGTATAACACTTCATAGGAAGCATTATTGGGATCCTTAGTGAGATATAGCATCTTCATTTCACCATACAAATTTACATGGCTGCCCTTAATAGTTATTGTGGAAAAATATATATCCATTTTCAGACTCCCACCCAAACTAGTATCCCATTTTATTAATAATAGCATTCCCCATTTGACAGGTCAATTAACAATAACAACATCTAGTTTTAAGTTCTTTCCTGGGTAGGCTGGCAGTTGCACTATCAAACCATTGACACATCTAACCACTAGCACCTCTATGGAATCAATGGTAGTACACTTCACAAAAGATATTTTCACTTTTATATCTAATTCATTCATGACCTCAAGAGGCATAACATTACATGATGGTCTAGAATCAAACATACAGTCGTGTAACAACCTGTCCCTAATAATCAGATTAGTGAAAAATGGATCTACTTTCAGCTGGGACTCAACCAAGGATGTTCCCAAATATGCTTCAGGTGGCTCACCTAGTTCTTCCAGCACTTGGGGTTTTTTGAACTCTACAATGATAGGAGGAGTCTCAACATTGTTTACATTTCTACCTTGGGAAGTCTTTTCTTATTTCAATCCCAAATAATCAAAGCCCATTTTCTTATGCTCAGGAATCCTAAGAAGCTAAAAAAATGGAACAGTATTCTTCATCTGACTCAAGACTTTGGCAATGTCATAAGGAATGTATTTCGACAAGGCAGGATTTGGAGGAAGACTGACAAACTCATCTTACAACAAAGGATTTTTCACGGTCTGAGCATGGGAAGGGATACGAGTGTTGTTTGGGGAAACAAGGCCCTTTCCAGATGAATATTTCTTAGGAGTTTCTTTTAGAATATTGATGAGAACTAGAGTTTTTGGTTTGGCTTGAGGCCCTACCCCTTTGACAACTTTACTCCTAGTGTTATATTCTTTTTCTTGGGAAACAATATCATTCATTAAAAACTACCTATCTTCCTCAAAATGGATTTATCCATCAGACTTTTTAATATGCCCTTAAGTATTCAAAATCATTATTAGGAAATTAAAAATATTGTACCATATCTATTTTAAAAGTATGAGAGGGAGGAAGGGTAATACCCGGTGGATGTAATTCTAGAAATCTACAATAGTGCTAGCACTGATTAATTCAGTCAAAGTTGCTCCTTGTCGTGAGCTTGTAGAGCACCCCATCATCGATGCATCATCATCAATGTCATCATCAACTTCCTCAACTTCTTTGTCTTCATCTCATGGGGCATTTTGCAAGAAAAATCTATCACACCACTCAATTTTGTTGGCTTCTTCCATAGCAAGAAGTAACTACGATAGTAAAAGGATTAAGCGCAATTCTATTCTCATAGGCTTGGGGCTATCTATTTCTTGACCTCATGGGTCCTTTTCCTCTATCATCAGATCTTTGATGACACCTATGATGATTTTAAAATATTTCTTGACCTTGTCCTCTATAATGACCTTGGGAACTTTGTCTAATACACTTCTCTACTCGCCATGTTTATAAGATATTTCCTTAATAGACTCCGAATTTTTTTCACAACCTCTTCCGAGATCCACAAACTTACTTAACTGAGGATTCTTTGGATTGATCAGCTTGATACCTTCCCTCTTATGATGCTTACAAACTAATTTAATATTGTTTTCAATCTATAAAACCATTGTGAATTTGTTACTCAATGTTGCTACGTTCTTATCCCTTAAATAATAGGCAGCCTTCTTATGAAAAGCATTAGAGTATTTTATCCGACAAGAAACATGACTTGGCCTCATGATCACAGAGTAACCTATTTAGGGTCATATTGAACCTTGTATTGAATTCACTAACACATTCATTAGGATTATTTTTAATATTTTCAAATTCTGATAAAAGAAACCTAGGGTCTATTTTATCTCCATACTATAATCTAAAAGAATTATTCATTTATGTCCATGAATCAATGGAGTTTTCTGGAAAATATTCATACCATTCCCATGCATCCTCCTCTAGAGTATGAATAAACAATTTTATGTACACATCCTCATATTCAATCTCAAATTCTTCCATCATACTGACAAAAAGCTTTAAGTTTTGATCACCAATAATAGCATTATTTCCTTGAAATTTAGGCAGTCTATTTCTAACATCTTGGGGCACAACATTTGGATATCCATCCATACCTTTGAAATCTATAGGACTAAAAGTGTTCACAACAAATGGAGGTCTGGGTGGGGGCAAGGCCATATTTTTTAGGGAAGGTGATCTTATAGAAGAAATAAAATGATGGGGAGTGAGGGGTTTGTGGCACACAATAATATAAATCTTGTAATGAATGTTCTCTAAAAAAATTGTTTCTTAGAAGATCCTATCAGCTTTGGAGAACACACGGGAAAAAATTAGACACAAAATTTTCAAATACAAAAGAAGGAGCCTCTCTAGTTGGAGAATTTAGATCTACAAAAATACTACCTTATTCATAAGCACTTGAGGAAGTATCAAAATCTTCAAAGACAGGCTAATCAGTTTCAACAATTGATAACTCTTTTCTTGAATTTTGATCTCCAATAACATTATAGATTATTCTTCCTTCAGAATTTTTCCTTCCCAGTTCTGGAAACAAATTTATGGAAGGGTCTCTAGTGAAGAAATATCATTTTCCTTCTATATTTGCAGAGATTAGTGATAAATCTCAATTGACAGAGGTTAATACACTGGCATTTATCAAAAATTAATTCAACATAGAGTCGCCACTAAGGATTTTCACCTTATTTGTGAAAATACACTAAAATTGATCTGTCAAATGTCTGTCAACACTAAATTCATGCAAATATTCACATATGTTACCTTCCTTTACTCGTATTTAACATTGATGATGTAAACTTAGTGCAAAAACCAACATAAACTGGAAATATTGCACACAAAACTTGTAACTTTACAAATCTTATAGATCTTAAGAAAGGATGATGTTTAAATAACGTATTTGCACTTAAAGCATGTAAGAAAAATTACCAAGGCTGAATATAAGAATGCCTTTGAAGTTCCTCAACAACGGTGCCAATCTGGTGTTGTTTCCACACAAATAGGTCCTGTAGCTCAAATAATCCCCAATAAAATAAATCAGATTCCCTACAAACGGTGTCATTCTCGGTGTTGGTATCCATATTGATTCTCCCTTGGAAAATGAGCAACATCACATATTTAGCAAGACACTGAGAGACAGATAGATCATATTGTAATTTGTTTTGTAGTCGAGGAGGGGATTCGTATGACTCTTTGTCACTAGGGAATCAGAGAAATATATAGTAACTTCATTGAGAATTTGATCTAACCTCACTACATTAAGTTTTGCATGTTAACTAGGGTGAGAGGGCCCATTTTGTAACCTCTATTTGTGAAGGAGAATGAAGAAATGCTTCTTTGCACAAATCTAAAAGGAAACCTTGAGAAAATATTATCAATGCACCACAATTTAACTCTCAAGAGTTGTCACTTCTAAAGAATGGTGATTTTTTCTAAACATGGTTAAGGTTAATAAAGACATTATGGAATCCTAATTGCTTTTGCATATTTTGGTAGTAAAATTTATTCATTTGTTGACATATAGGAAAAACAAGGGTAGTTCAGTGTACAATTTATTTTTTTTGAATAATTTTTGGTGGGATATTAAGCGGGGTAAAATTGATTATGCCATATCTTTGAGAACCTTCACAACATTTTGGAATCTAAATGACATAATACTTTAGAATAGCTAAAATATTCCTTCAACCAGAAGGTGTGCATTAATGGAGGCCCATATTTTCACGGTTTCACACCATCTCCAAGAATCTAACATGAATGCTCAAGATAAAGACTAAATTTAACATCAAAGACCCCATGTTCCTCACACCTAAGATACACTCAAAGGTTTATAGACAATATTTATCAACAAAATGATAGTAAACTGATTTTAAATTGTTTATCTCATTATAGGATGAAGGTTCTTCTCATAATGAAATTTCCAATGCCACTAAACTATCATAAGGATGAGATCCTTTGTGATTTAGAGGTACTTTAACACAAGACTGCAATGGGAATAAGAAAAACTACTTGCAGACAGTCTAAAATAAAGTAGACATGAATTTTCCCAAGATTAACACAGATTAATTCGAATTTGATTAGATTCATCAGCAGGGAAAGTTTCTTTGAATAGTCTTAGAGCTTGTCAATGGTTGTACACTTGCAACCAACTTGACATGATCAAATCTAAAACATAAGAGATTAACAGGTTTCTTAGATGGTCTCTCAAGAAGATGTGCTTTCTCAAATTTTCTCGTAAGAATTCAACCCCCAACCATTTACATGACTAAAGCATGATTTTTATAACACTCATTTACATCCAATATTTCCCCAAAAAAAGGATATTCGAGGGACCTTTTCTTGTTACATATCTGATCATGATTTTTAGAAAATGACGTTTAACAGATTTTCATAAGAAAGTTTCCAGTTGTTTAAAAAGGTGAATCATTGTAAAAATTTCCATCATTATTTTAACTGGGGCTCCCAGTCATCTCCTTTGGCAACATGTTATTCATCCTTTTCCCGTTCTTTCCTTTACAACTCTTCTCTGCATCTAGTTTCTCTAGTAATTTACATTTTTTGCTAGTGCCCGAGCAATTCCAACTTGAAGATACCAACCTTTACATTCGTAGGACTCACAAATTAAGCTTTAAATGCATTCAATTGCACTTTGCAGACAAAAAGACAAGGGGTTTCATCAAAAAACTATGAAAAACAATGCGTATTCACATCTCTAGCAGTCTTGGAGAAAAAATGGTGGTAAAATCAAATGCAATACACAACAACTATATATTCTACCCTTCCTCAACATTGGATTAGAGTCATCCACATGTTTCCTTGGTGCACTTGCAAATGCGAAGTACAAAGGAAAGTCTCCAAACAAGCACAGGCCATCTACGTGCCCTAGGCCCAAGAAAAATTCCTTTTGGCCTTTAAAAAGTCTCAGTATAAAAGGACCTAGCAGAAGCCTCCACGTGTCTCACTGGCACACTTTTGATATAGTGCCAAACATTGGAGACCCTAAACAAGCGCAGACTCACCATGTGTCTCAACCCGATAGAGTTGTTGAAATAATTTTACGGACCAACGGAAGGCGCCACGTGCCTTGGGTCTGAGAAACTTTCTTCGATCTTTGAAAAATTCTAAGTATGGGTAGGATCTAGCTAAAACCTCTAAGTGTCCCTTCGGTGCTTCTTCAAAAGTAAAGTACAAGGGAAGGTCCCCAAACAGGCACAGAAACTCCATGTGTCCTAGGCCTTAGAAAGTTCCTTAAAAAGTTCAAGTATAGAGAGGAGCTAGTAGAAGCATCCACATGTCTCCTTGGTGCAACTTTGAGATGTTTCCCAAAAGTGGAGACCCTAATAAAGCATGGGCTCACCACATGTCTCAGTCTAACATAATTGTGGAAAAATTTTAAGGACCAGTGGAAGGCACTACATGTCTCCTTGGTGCAACTGTTAAGGTTGGACCTAGAGGTGGATCCTCAAATGAGCGTCGACCCTCCACGTGTCCATGGTCTAACAAAGCTACACCAGCCATGTGAAGAAAATGTCTAAGTCTAGGAAGGGCCAGCGGAAACCTCCATGTGTCTCCCTAGTGCAACTCCAAAGGTCAAACTAAGAGGAATTTTTTAGATGAGCGCAGCCCTCCACGTGGACAAGACTTGAGTTGAAGTAGGCCTTAGAGTTTCAAAATTCCCCACCGAGCCACATCCAATCAAAAAGGACCACATTTCCACAGATGTTGGGACAAAAATTGACAGGGAAAACAAAACATGACTATGGAAAAATGGAAGGAAGGGAAAAACTCGAATTTATGCCCAAGTTAAAAGTTATTTCACATGGATAGAGGAAAAAAAAATATTCTGGACTTAAAGTGATCCTTGACCAAAGGAAAGGACTGATCATGGCAAGAAAATGAAGGATAGAGCTTTCACGTGTCAATACAGGGAGATAGAAAATACGACAGAGCCCGCAGATTGAACACTTTCAAGGAAAAATAGGGTGAGATAAAATTAAGCACCAACAAGATGGCCATAACTTTTGATTGTAAGCTCGAATTTGCATAAAATAAGACTTTTTGGAAAGATCTCAGATTTGCAACTAGTTTTCTTAATTTTAGTGAGACTAAATATTCAAAAAAGAGGAAATATAGTCCACCATTTAAGAGGAATATTTCAGATTTATCACCTACCCAAATGATAAGGTATGGGCTTACTTTTTCCTTGACAAGGTAAAGTACAATGAGGTATGGGTTTTGCGAAACACCCATCATTGTTGTAGGTGATTTTAATGATTTTTGGGTGGTTGAAGAAAGATTTTGAGTTATTCTCTCTCCCTTATCTCATTTATCCTATATATTGTAAGGAGGGGCTCATTTGAAAAGTTTGGATAATATTTCTTTCCACCCTCCCTTCTTCTCTTGTCTGTAAGTGATCTTATGGAGTAAAAACCTCCCATTCAAACTATAAATGTAATATTTTCGTCTTGGCCATTACAATGATACCTTTGTATAAAATATTTGGAGAAATAATATAATTCTATGGATTAATTTCAACCCATTTTTGTGTTCATTGCATCTTCTGATCTCTCATTACAACTTTGGTTAACTATGCAATTTAGGTTGTGTTACATGCCTTGATAGTTTGTTTTTAATAGTGAATTAATTGGTGATAAGAAACTGATTTGTGTTGATGTTCATCCTATTCAATCTTCTTTCAAATTCATTTCCATGTAAGGAAAGTTATTCAACATTCCTTTGGTGCATCACCTCTTATTTATTAGGTTTAATTTCTTGTAATCTTTTGAACCTTGACTCCTTAACAAGTTAGAGTAGATTTTTTTATAGATCCTCTACAATTTGAGTGTGTGTATATAAATAGAGGAATATAAACTAACCTTCATCAGGAGAGCTTTCTCAGTTGCAAATTCCCATATTTTGGGAAAATATTCATGTTATGCAATCACATTGACAATTTAAATCTATCGAATTGTGACCAATCAAGGGTTCTATGATTTCGCCACAACAACATTTTCAATCTGTGATGATGCTCCTTTTCTAATACAAATTCTCACATTCATAATCTAATTATTTCATCTCCTTAGATATCATATGACTTACTTACCATTACATTAATTTTATGTCACCAATTATGAGAATATTATACGAAAAACTAAGTAATCAACACCTTTTTCATGTTCATACTTTTTTTTTGGTTTTCTTCTCCTTTATGCATAACCTTACAACTGGATTGAGATGTGGGGTTTAACCTTGGTCTACTTGTAAATTCATGGCTCATTAATTTCTCTAACTTTTTTTTTTAATTTGGATATATTCTTTAGTTCATTTCATCTTCCTATGCCCATTATTATTAGAATATTTCACCCATAGAATGTTATATAAGAAAATAAATGTTTCTTTATAACTAACATGGAACTCTTACAGTATCTCATTGTAAATAAAATTCAAAAATAAATCAAATGGTTCTTAAATATCCCCAAATCATTTTCATATAAATTAGAGATGTTCATAATACAGGTTTGAAGCACTTAACCAAGTTAAAGAGTCTAGCTTCCTCTATTTCCAAGCATGCAAAGTTAATAAATCCATTTCTTAGATACTATATTATAGGTATGTGAGGCATACCACATTTCACTACTACCATATTGTGTAAATCCTATATTATATATTTATCCAATTATCTTTGTGTCGAGAGACATGATGGTAACCCTAGGTGGTTGGCTTGATATTCACACTTGGATAATCAGCTATGAGAGCTACATAAGGTTTTGCTCCAAAAATGGTGACATATATTACATCATTTAGATTGGTTTAGTAGCTAGGAGTTTCATCATAATGGGTTTTAGTTTCATTAAATCATGTCACATTTTTAATGAAACTAGAATATTGCATCATATATGACATGAAATCAGATCACTAAAAAAACTAAAATAAAAAATGAAATTAGAGCATTAACACATATATGAAATCTATTTCGTCACGTTTTTTATTTTAGTTTGTTAATTCTCTCGATGATGGGTTTTTCATGTTTCAAGTGTTTCCAATTTTTTCTATATGATTATAGGTAGTCTTTAAGTTGTGTTAGTAAGATAAACATACAATAAATGCCATTTGCAATCAATCAAAGAACACAAGAATTTTCAAATATAAACTTTTAAAGGGTCTAAGACTGTACAAGTATAGTTCAAGACCATAAAAATAAGGTCTCTAATCATACAAAGTAGTTGTATGTTCCTACCCCTATTTACTTTACAACTCTAAAACTTACATAAGATCATTTCCATTTTATGATCATCCTCTTACATTATCTTTCACATCCAAATCCTCTTTGTTCTAACTTGTACAATAAAGTTCTTCTCTCCTCTCATGAATTAAAAAAAGTAATTATCATTTATCCGTTGTTACATGAATGAATTCATTAATATAATTGTGAATGATTAATTTTAAAATGTAATTAAGTCAGACTAATCTATTATTTCAAACCCTTACGCCCTTCTTATTTGTTATGCATTTCCATGATATGCCTTATTATATAAATATGGTGTAAATAGATAGTTTTTTTAATTCCATTTAACACTTTGTTTCCTTTCTTATCATTATAAGGAAGTTTCTAGGAAATTAGAGATAAAACCATCCAAAAATATACAAACAATTTTTAAATCAAAGTGTGCCCTAACATGATGGTTCTATAATTATTTGGATTCTATTTGTTTACTGATTTAACTTGTTGGGATATATTATATGGCATGTTTATGTATGTAAAATTCAAGTGAGACTAAATGATAAGCCACCATATTGAAGAGATTACCAATAATATATATTTTTAGGGGATTTGTACTATAATGAAAAAAATGTGCACTTAAGTGCTCTATGTGAGTTGATTTAGTTATATTGAGTTTGAAGATAGCTTATAATGTGTTATTATATAATATCTAAAGAAACAATAAACCTATAAGTTTTTTTGTTACAAATGAGACTTGGTAAGGATTATACAAAATAAAATATCTATTTTTGGACCAAGTATATTTGTCATATACAACACATGAGGATTTCATTAGTAGGATGTTGTTCCAAAAGTATTTAACATAATGAAATTGAGAATGTTTGATGAAGGTATGTTTTCTCCTAAAATGATCCTTCTTGTTCTACCTAACAATATTTTAGTATCTTATGCCTTTCAATGATCGATAGATATTAATGTACACCTTTATAACATTTTTTAAGACAAAGATATCTCTATTCTAGATAAAATTCTTATCACTTTTATGAATTAATATGAAGAGGCTTAACTCAATATCTAATAATTAAGATAGGGAATGGTAGTAGAAAATTACTTGTATTACATAATATGGAATTTGGTTACTTTCAACAACCCTAAGAACCTAAAAATAAGTCAAACCATGTTTATATACTCTAACAAGACTGAGAAATATAGTTTATGCAAGTTAACACCAAATTCTTTGTTTGATTATATTTACAGAGTTATAATAAGGTTTGGGTGTTGAGTAAATCCCATTTAGAATAGATCATAGGTTCCAAACCTTATCTGATAACTCCAATATCCAATACTATAATTGCTAACACATTTTCATCTTTAGCAATGACAAGAAGTAGACAATTATTTAAGAAACAAAAGTAACAAGGTCAAACAGGGTCTCCAAGGTGAATATAGTCTAACTATAAGTTGGAATCTATAAGACACCCAGTCTTCTCATTTCTATTTCCTCATTATATTACATTCAACCTCTCTATGATCTCTAAAAATGGTAAAACTTTTCAAGTAGTTCTTTAAGACTAAAACTAAGATAGTGGGTCAATGAGGTATATTAAATTTGGTCACATTATTTATTGTAGGATGATTATCTCCAAATCCTCATTGGTATACGTACACATAAATATTTTCAAGATCATGTTGATGCGTAATCATAACACCCTTGAATGCCTACAACTCGATGCATTGAAACTCTTAGTGTGATTGCATAACATGGATATTTTCCCAAAGTGTGGGACTTTGCAATTGGGAAAGATCTCTGGATGAAGGCCGGTTCCTATTCCTCTATTCAGGTGCACACTTTCAAATTGTAGAGGATTTACTCTAAAACCTACTCTAACTTGCCAAGGAGACAGGGTTGAGAAAGATGCATGAAATAAACCTAAACTAACAAGGGTGATGCACCAAAGGAATGATGAACACCTAATTTACAATTAAACACACCATTAAAACTGCAATACAAATACCATGCACAAATAACCAAACTATGCAATGAGAGATCAAATGAATGCAATGAACACTGAGAGGGTTGAAAATCATCCACATACATGTATTATTTCTCTAGAATTGATATAGTACACTACAATGGCCAAGAGGCAAGATTACATTACAACTTGAATGGGAGGTTTGAAAACTTCACAAATTCACTTGCAGACAAGGGAAGAAGGGAGGGTGCAAAAAAAAATTTCTAACCTTTAGAAAAATACCCCTCCTTACAATATATATGAAGAATGGGAGAAGGAGATAGAATAAATCTGAATTCTTACTCCAACCACCCAAGAAATGCATTGAATTTTCCTGCAAAAATGATGGGTTCCATGACAAAGCCCATGCCTCCATGTATTGTTCCTTGTTGGGCAAGAAAGGAAGCCCATACCTCATTGATGGTGGTAGGTATGGGCTTCATGAGGTATGGTATTCCTTTAGTGGGACTAAGGTATGCCTCCATGTATTTTTCATTTTCAAGAACTTAGTCCCATTAATTTAAAGTCCTCTCTTGCTTACATCTAAGCTTCTAGTTGAAAGATATGGCCATCTGAAGGTCGAGGTGCATTCTGTGAAAAAATGACTTGAGAGCTCTGAAAGTATGAAAATAATGCAACCTCTGAAAACTTGAGATTAGGACTTTTGGACTTTTTCATTTTGGAGAAAAAACATTGCTCATCTGCCAAATTTATTTGAGAGTTCTGAAATTCCAAAACCCGAAAGTATGAAAGTCTAAAATTTCACACTTACGGAAGTTGGAATTTCAAACATTTCATGGCCACTTTTCCATTTTTTTGTTCGATATTTCTAAAACTCCAAAACTTGAAATTCTGAAATTTCGGACTTTCATAATTTCAAATTTAAGTAACTTTTCCTCCATTTTCCAACTTCATGCCCTAAGAAATCTGAAATCCCAAAACCCGAAAGTCTGAAATTTTGGAGTTTTGGAGTTTTTGGCTTCCCTTTCCCACACGCATGTTAAGGTCGATGAAACCGTGAAAGCCTGAAAGTTTGAAATTTTATACTTTTGGACTTCCAAATTTGGACATTTTTACTCTTTTTCCATTTTTTGCCTGAGCATTTCTGAAACCCGAAAGCCCAAAAGTCTTAAATTTCAGACATTTGGAATTTTAGGCATTTTGTTGACTCTTTTTCCATGTTTTTCCTAAAATTCCAAAAATTTTGAAACTTGAAAACTTCAACCCTTTTCTTGATTTTTTCTCCTCCTGAGCTCTGATCTTCTTCGACATTTCCATTGACCATTGATTTTTGACATTGTATTACCATGATGATGTTTTCTGGAACTTAAATTTTGAAAATTAATGTGACTTGTACAACTGAGCCATCTTCACATTACTCCTGTGAAAGGTCATGTTTGATCAATCTTGCTTGAGGGGAAATATTGGATAACATTTCTTTTGTATCTTACTATGAATTGAGTCAATGTGCATCACTCATGGACCATAATCATTATTATTATAGCTCACCTACAAGTTTTGATTCTAGAACATGGTTGCACAAATACGAGGTATGAATAATGGATTTGTTAAACCATAATGAGAAAACATATATTCTAGCCTATATACACTGCTTTCCATCATAAACATGAGGAAAAACATTACATGGTTTACAAGATGATGTCATTTAATTAGATGAAATATATTTGATCATCTAGGCATACAATAATGGTTCATGTTATACCTTTTCTTGGTTCACATTCCCACTATTATAATCAACCTCTCAAAAATTCACAAACACCTATATAACTCTTGAAACATGGGACGCCAAAACCATTTCTAAGAATACTAAAAAATAGGATTTCTCTGATTATACAAAATTAAACTGAACAAGAATTATTTTTCAAATTTATAAAATTTTATGGTTCTTAATTAGGGTTATAACACCATTATATTACACATCAAGGAACAAACATTGCAATAAACCTTACAAGAAACCCCTATACACTAATTTATAATGGTTGAGTTGACAATATGGGAAAGATTCTAGTACAATAACCTTTAGAAAATATTATTTTCATGTATCAAATATGTTATTACAATATCTCCTTTCCTTGAAATTAAAAATAATCTTGAGTGACTTGTCTCCTTGATTGAAATTTTTCCCTGTGCATACCATGTAGAATTTGTTCACAATATTTTCACAAGCATTTTTCAAGAGTTCATTTTTTAAGGATCCTTTGACTCTTTTGTTTTTGATGAAATCCTTTTAATACTCGCTTATGTATTTTCTACTGATACTTATCAAATAAATCATCCTCCTCAAATGAGAACGTTTTTCTCTCCTTTTCTTCTTGAGAATTGATTCAAGGAATAAGCACATTTTAACATTCTCAACCCATGATGGTGATAATAATCATTAAGTTGGATAACCTATATAGCAATGATGTAGGAAGTGGGTTATACCCTCAAAATATAAGTTTACAATATACCATTAATATCCCTTGAGATATTATGAACCATAACACAAGCATACACCCTCGATTTGAGACCTAAACCTCCTTTGATAATTCAAAATTTTGAACTACATATTTTTTAGGGAAACTTGTTTCAAACAAGTTTGAGATATCTAAACCAAATAGAATTACATGAACTAAGTTCTAATGTCAAAAATGAGGTCATGTATCTTCACAACAAAAATTGATGCATATTTGTAAACTACAGAGGATGCCCCTGCATCAATCACCTAAGGTAGGAAAAGGTTCTAGTTATTTTCAATAACAACTTCTTGATTGTTATAAACCACAATAGGTATTATATTTCTCTTGACTCCTTCCTCATTATCTATGAGTTGTGGCACTAGCTCTTCCTCCTTCCGAGATTTATGAGTTAATTTACGAGGCTTACAACTTCTTCATCAAATAACTTTTATCCTCTCCATTCTTGTCATTATCATGGTGTCTTTAATCTCCACTTGACTCTATCCTTTGTTCTTTACTAAACTATCTCCTTGCATATTGTTAAATTAAATATTGTTTCATTTTTTTCATTATTTTCAAGTTCTTTGAGCGCTCTTCAATTTTTATGTTATGTTGTCTTTTGTAAAATATTTCACATGATGATTGTAGTTCTTTCACCTTCATAAAATATTTTAGTTCCTTAATTATCTCATAAGATGTACATTCACATACATATCATAATAATTTATTATATGTACAAGATGGAGACTCCTCGGTCTCTCTATGTGATCCTTGTAATAACTCTTTTCTTTTCATCATCCAATCTGATTTCTCTATACACATGCCTTCATTTTCCTTAGTATTTTGTGTTTTTCTAAGTGTTGATTCAAATTTTAAGTCCTCATGATGTACTATACAGTATCATGTTTTCTCATCTTATCTTATTCTTTGTTCTTCGACAAAACCTTATTTCTTCTTCTAATATGGGTCCACTACTCAACCCATACTTAGCATCATACATATATTTCTTGCATATCTTTAAAAACTATGTTTATACACTTAACAATTTCCACATACCTTTGAGATACTTGATCATTTTTACATACTCTATTTCACCATCATTCTATTTTTATTGGCTTTTCATTTGCTTGACATTCTCACCAACTTGTTATCAGTTTCCTTTGGTATTCTTCTTTACTAACTCTTTATCATAGATTCTTAATTTCCGTTACCTTATTTTCTATCACACCATATAACCTTCTACGTGTTTCTCTTTTTGACTTATCATTCATTACTTACGTGGTTTTCCTTTGAGCTATATTTAGACCTTTCACACCATCATGTTTATAGTCTTTATCTTTCCTTGATACTCTTAAGTATTAACATCCTCAAAACTTTGATTTTACCTTCACATTAGGCACCAAAGTAAAAAATTTATATTTTTTCCCTATCTAATGCAAGAAATATTTATCAACCATCACTATTAATCTAGAACTATTGTCAACCTCTTCACTATTGTTGCTTAATGGTGCCAATGTGTTCCCTTTTGCATTTTCTCCAAAGTGTAAGTTTTAGCTCTTGTATCCTATACTACCCTTCTATAATATTTCGCAGGTCTACCAAGGAATACATGGAAAACATCCATGGGAATAATGTTGCACATAACCTCATCCCTATATTTTCCTATCTAAAATTCAACTAGACATTGCTCAATAACTAGTATACCCGATGTCCTTTTTGCAAAAACTATATATTATAAGGAGTAGGATGTTCTTGTCTACTTAATCCTAGCTTCTCAACTAATTCTAATGAAACTAGATTATATTTAATTCCACTATCAATGAAAATTTTACAACACTTAACTTTCTATTTGGACATGGTTATGAACAAAAAAATATTCTTTAAGTTGGTTCTTTCATCTCTTTTCTTTGTTTCAGGAAAACTCTCTTCATCAAAGAATGATTCTTATTTTTCTAGTTATTCCACATTATTTGGTGATCCAATGCTTTCTTCCTTATTAGCATGAACTACTTGATTTATGACCTCATTCTTTATGTCCTTTAGAAACTCAAATGACTTATTTCCTACATATTTGTTATACTTAAAACATCTTCCCCAAAAATCTTTCCTCTTCCTTTTTCCAAATTTGGTTTTCATTTGAAATATCAACTTTCTCTTGTAATGTTCTACCCTTGAGAAATTATTCGATTCTCTTCATCATGACTTTGTTACTAAAATATCCCGAGTTTATCATCTTTTCCCTCTTCAATTTCTTCCTCTACCTCTAGAGTGTTGTGTATGCATTCAATTCATCTTATGTTTTGATTTAATGGTTTGTTGGAAATCCTCTTCAATTTATCTTAAGTTAACAAACTAATTTTATCATGTATGTTGAACCTTAATTCATTAAAATACCTAGCCACCTTCTCTATGTCCTCCTCTATATGACCAAATTTAATTGAAAGCTTGTAAAACTCTCTTTTGTAGTCTTTCACATTCATTTATTTTTACTTCATGTTTTTTAACCTATTAAACAAATTTATTTGATAATCTACACAAATATATTTTTCCTTCACCTTCGATATCATCATATCCTAATATTTGATCTAATTTTTTCGCTATCTCTCTCTCTATATCTCTCTTGTTTGAAAAGATCCCTCCAAATGAAGCACATTCCTTAAACTTGGTGTGAGATAACATCCCCTTATTGTTACCATCTATCTCTTTAAAATCAAAATACTTTTCCATTTCATCCAACCAATAAATTAACTCCTTAGCATTCCAAATACCTAAATACACTGGAACTTACAAATTTATCTTGGTTCCTTCACTAATGAATAATTTAAATTTCCTCTCCTCTATCCTTTTGCCCCAACTCTTTGTTTTGCTCCAGGCTCTGGTTCTTCTCTGTCACAAAAATATTCTATAGGAACTCCTCTTCGTAACCATTTTCCATTGCATATAATATTATCATCACTTAACCTAAATTTCCACCTCTTCCTCTTTCCCCTCTTTCTCTTATTCTAACTCAAAATATATGAGCCATACTTATTTATCTATTTTCTCTCTCTACAATCTCAATCCACACTCGATACCTATCTAATGAAGCCCTTTCTACTCTACAAATCATCCTTCTTGGTTTGAGTAACAATTTAGTAGTATCTTATACATTTGAATGATACATAGGCTCTAATTCACACCTTCATAACGTTTTTTTAGACAAATAATTTTGGACTCTTGACAAATTTCTTATCACTATTATCAATGTGTATGAAGAGGCTTAACTCAGGATTTACTAATTAGGACAAGGGATGGTATTAGAAAATCCTTTTTGTATAGATTATGGAATTTGGTTATTATCCACAACCATAATAACCTTAAACTAAGGTTTACTAAATTCATATACTCTAAAAGGACTAAGAAAGATAATTCATCCAATTTAACACCAAATTTTATGTTTGACTATAGTTGAATAATTATTGTTTGCAATAGATAATAGGTTCCAGACCTTATCTATTAACTCAAGGATCTAGAAATATAACAAATAATAGTTTTCCATCTCTAGCAATGCCAAAAAGTAGAAAATGATTTAAGAAATGGAAGTAACAAGGTCAAAAAGGGTTTCTAATGTGAATATAGTCTAATTTTAAGGTGTAATCTCCGACACACAAAATAGTCACCTTTCTATTTTGTCGTTATGTTACATACAACTTGTCTAAGATCTCTAAAAATGGTAAATCTTTTCAAGTAGTTCTTGAAGTATACAACTAAGATTATGGGTAAATGGTGTTTTGTAAACTTGGTCACTACCTAGACTATATAGTGATGATATCCAACTCTACACTTATCTACCTATAAAAATAAAAATCAAGTTCCTTCTTATATTACTATGAAGACTTAATTCACCTCGGTCAAGGACAATAATTATTCTTATTGTGGCTCGGATACCAGATTTGATTCTAGAATAGGGGTGTACAAATACGAGGTGGAAACAAGTCATTTCTTAAACCCTACTAAGAAAACATATGTTTAATCTTATATTCACTACCGTGCATCATAAACTTTTGAAAAAATATTGTATAGTTTGCATGATAATGGAATTTAATGGAAATACCACTCAATTTTTTTGACTTAGACAAAGCCTACCAATGTTAGATGAAATAAATATTATCTTCTATGAACATGATAATAGTTCTTGTTAGATTTTTCTTAGTTCACATTCTGACTAGTGTAAGAAACCTCTCAAAAAGTCACAAAGACATGTATAATTCATTAAATAGAAGATTTAATACACATTTCGAAGAATACTAAAAGATACAACGATTTCTCGATAGTACAAACTTAAATTCATCAAGAATAACTGGTCAAATTGATACAAATTTTATGGTTCTTCATTAGGGTTCTAACACCATTGCATTACTAGTTAAGGAAAAACATTGCAAGAAACTAGATAAGAACCCCATGTACACCGATTTATTATGGTTGAGCTCAAATTCTAGGAATTATTATATTACAATAAGCTATAGAACATAATCTTTTCATGCATCAAATCTCTTATTACAATCTTTCCTTATGTTGCTCTTCAAAAATATCTTAAGTGAATCATCTCTTTAATTAAATTATTACCCTATGCATACCATGTAGAATTTTTTCACAAGTTTTTTCACAAGCCTGTTACAAGAATTAATTTTTATAATGAGCCATTGACTCTTGTATCTTCAATGAACTATATTTATTCTCTCTATGTCTTTTCTCCTAATACTTCTCAAATCAATCATCCTCCTTGAATGAGAACCTTTTCACCTCCTTTCTTCCTGATAATTTAATTATAATGAATAAGTACATTTTAAGATTCTCAACACATAATGGTGAGAATTGTTGGTGTGAGTTATCTTATGTGTCCTCCTCACATATTGGAGGGTCATCTCACATGGGTTAGGTTTAGGGTTTGCTATTGAGTCATGCACTAGGGTTACTCAACACCCTATATGTACCCTTTCACTATTAATTTATGAGCATGCCAAGACACTTTGTTGTCTTTCTCTATGTGAAAGCTTTGTTACTGTTATGAAAGATTGTTCGAGTTATTGACCAATTATTCTTGTGATTACGTTGGAGCCATTACGATTCAACCAGAATACAACTTGATAGTGGTGCACAGTTTTGATACGATCCATCAACTCTTTTATGGTATCAAAGTTGAGATCGAGATCTCCTTGAGTCTTTAAGAAGTTTTGCAGCTAAAATTAGTTAGTTGCATCTACATTTGGAGATCCATTTAAATAGAGTTTTTTATTTTTAAACAAAAAAAAGATTTAGATCTTTGTTTCTAGTTTTGTCTTTTTTATTTGCATGTCTTTCTATAGATTACAAGTTTTTCATTTGTGGTTCGGAGGTTCAAATCTCAGTTTGGTGTTTTGGTGTTCTCCAATGAGCTCCTCCTCCACAACCAAATCATTCCATTTTCTCTTTCATCACCGACTGAAGCGAGTTGTTTTGGGTCGTTTTAGTGAGAATCACCGTTTGAAGCTTCTATACGCTGCTAAAATAGAAACCACAAATTTAGCACAAACTTGTAGGCCGAATTTGCACGTAGCTACCCCCTTTGCCCTACGTTTTCTAGGACATGTTTGCTTTATTTTTAGGAGTTCACTGTGTTTGCAGTCGTGGCCTCTGGGTGCTCCTCGGCGCCCTCCCAAGCGCTCGTGGACATGTGCCCTCCATCCATCTCTTTGTTTCCGCGTGCTTCTCCTCTTAAAAACAACCTGTGCATTTGCATTCACTTTCACATCTTTATTTTCTACTTTATTTTCTGGTAAGTAGTGTTTGGTAAGTTCTTCTTTTTTGTTCATATTTTTTTAAATACTTTCCTTTTTACAACACAAAGCTTTTAAAAAAACAAACTTTTAAAAGCTTTTAATTTTTTTCCTTAGATCTTTAAGTTTTTTAAAAGCAGTAGGGTTTTTTTAAAAAAGGTAAGTTTCTAAATTTACTTCTATTTTTTTAATCTTTTTAAAAAACATGTAAGCCTTTTAAATAGATTTTTTTCTTTTTTAATAGATCTTGAATAATTTAAATTTGATTTCTTTTAAAAGGGAATTTAAAAAAATAATAATTAGGATTTAATTTTATTAGATCTTAATTAGTTAATTAATTAGATTTAATTTAATTAAATCTAGTTTTATTAAATGCTTATCATTTACGTTTAGTAAATAATTTTAAAAATCATCCTCTAAATTCACGTTAAAATATCATTTTTTTAACTCCAAAAGATCTCAAATTAGCTAAATTTGACGTTTCTAAGCAATTTTTTAGATGTTAGTGTTGATTTTTTCACTAATTGTGAGCTCAAGTGTGCAATGACACTTTGAACTTTTTTATTCCCTTCCAAGCATTTTTTTGGCATTCTGAAGACCTTTGAACTCCTTCGAGTTCATTTAAAATCATTGTATTTTACCTTTATTATTGTTTACGACTAGTGAGCGTGTCCGCCACAATCTGCAACAAGGTGGTTTTCATTTGTGACGTGAGATGCTTTTTCTCACAACCAGGATTGGTTTTCACCTCCTTATTTTTTTATTGTTGGTGCTTGTTTACGGTGTCCTATTTTCTGTGCTCCATGAAACATTGTTGTGCCCTCCTCTCTTGCGTGTTATTAAGCTAATTTCAAGACAAGTTACCAAGTGTTTCAAAGCGCACACATGGACACGATTGTAATCAACACACTATACTATAAAGTTCTTAAATAAGGGAGGGTTGTTATATTTTCCTGGGTGGTTGTGTTTCTTTTACGCATTTCTTTCTCTCTCTCACTATGGATGCACTTTCAATACCTTTTCTTACGCCATTCGAATTATTTGAATGGAGATAAAAATGATTATGAAAGTAAGGGGTAAAGGGTTATATTGCATCACCATGGGAACTGAGACTGAACCAGATGACTATCCTAAAAAATCTAAGTGGTTAAACCGTAGTGATGAAGCTTTATGTCTTCTTTGCATGTCTGTTGCATTTCTCCTTACTTAATCTTCCACATTGAGCCATCGAAACACCTAAATCTACGTGGAAAATGCTATATGCGATGTTTTGACAACTAGATGACATGAGAGTGCATGAGTTGGAAAATGAACTACTAGGGTTAAATCCTAGTGACTTTGAAAACCTTAAAGCGTTCTTCTCGAAATTTGTCCACATCAGATTGTTGTTAAAGGGATTTCAAGTAGAGAAGAAATATTATCAACTGATCTTCTTGATTCTCTCTAAGTTAGGTCCTAGATATTATGTCTTCATGTCAACTTTCTAAGCTACAAAATCTACTTTGGGTGATGCTTGGACTATGCCCTCCTTTGAATCTTTTTCGTCCCAACTCATTCGAGAACAAGACAAACTAATTCAAATGGGGTCTCTCAAGTCCAATTCACATGACCTTGTAGCAAGTACTAAAAAGGGAAAGAAGACTAAAAAGAAGAATGAAACAAAGGATCAACCTAAGAAAGAAACAAGATCAAACCTAAAAATGACACAAACACTTTGAATTCTGATCCTAAGGCATAGAAAAGCAAGTTTTTAAGTTCCTATTGTAAGAATTCTGGTCATGACGAGGACCACTATTTTCATAAACAAATTATAACTTATGTCATTTACTTGAGAAGAATAAAATAAGTGTTCCTGAATCCATAAAACAAAATGCTGTGAAGGACGAGTTTTCTACTACAAAAGGTTATAAAATGATAAGAAGAAAGGAAAGGACCTTGTAGCCAGAGTTACTCCTTCATCGATGTGGATTACAAATTTTGGTGCGTCACACCACATGGGTTCTTCACATGTTGAGTTATCCAACATCGAACCTTGTGGAATGTCCTAAATCATGATGGGTAATGACACAACAATTTCAGTTTCTAGTAGTGGATCAGTAGAGTTGGATGGGGGAACATTTAACCAAGTGTTGAGTGTTCTTGATCTCTCTATGAATCTCCTATCGGCTTACCAAATTACTCACCTTGGTGAAGGAATGCGAGTGGAATTTGGTCCTAACTCGGTGATTATTTGTGAGCTTAATGATGACACTACAGTGGATGAGGGAAAGATAGATCACCTTTCATGGTTGTACACCTTCTCCCACTTTACTTCTGATTATTTTCCCACTGACTTGCTCACTCATGCAAATGAGGCTAGTAAGCTATGACATGTGCATTTTAGACATCTAAATTATCGCTACCTTGAACAATTGAGCCAGAATAAAATGGTCAATGGGTTACCCCGCATCAAGTTTTCGAAGGGTCTTTGTTAGGGTTATACCCTTGGAAAGCATCCTGAAAAGAAATTTGACAAAGGAAAAACCGGGAGAGCTACTTGTCCTTTGGATCTTGTTCACATCGATGTTTCTGGTCCATTTCCTTCTCCTTCGCTTACTAGAGCTCTTTATGTGCTAACCTTCATTGATAGATTTTGGTGATATACTTGGGTATATTTTCTTAAGCTTAAGTCTAAAGTCTTTGAACATTTTCCAGAATTTAAGGCTCTTGCTAAGAAATAGGTGGAACGGTCTATGAAGGTTCTT
Source organism: Taxus wallichiana var. yunnanensis (assembly GCA_018340775.1). NCBI lineage: Eukaryota > Viridiplantae > Streptophyta > Pinopsida > Cupressales > Taxaceae > Taxus > Taxus wallichiana. The sequence goes on from CM031233.1 coordinate 238,453,931, forward strand.
CAAATGGAAAATGGAGGTGAATATGTAAACAATAGGTTCATGGATTTCTATACTTCGGAAGGGATCTCTTTGTAGCATACAATTTCTTATAGCTCTTTGCAGAATAGAGTCATAGAAAGATAGAACGATACTACGAAGGAAATGGTGACTTGTATGATTCACTCGAAGTCTCTTCCTCCACAAGTATTGGGCTGAAGCAATGAATTATTCAAATTACATTCAGAACCGTGTTCCACACAAGGCAGTAAGATGAATCACACCCTTTGAAGCCTTGTTTGGATGCAAGCCTAATGTTGAGCACTTTTGAGTCTTCGGATCCAAGGTTATGGCTCGGATTCCCAAGAAGAAACATAAGGCCTTGGAATCACAATCCAAACCTTGTATCTTTATAGGGTATCCTGATGGTGTGAAGGGATATCGATTGATGAATCCTACTTCTCATGAGTTGTATATCGAGAGTAATGTTAAGTTTGATGAGTCTTCTTCAACTTCTACTTCTCCACCTATTCGGGTTCTTCAGCTCGTTGATTCAGATTTTGACTCATTAGATGATGATACTATTGGCGTGCTCCTCTTCTTGATCCTCTCGACCATCAGACCTCTGAGTCTTCTAATTCTGACAGTAGTGATGATGAGGAATATGTCCCTTCTAACTTAAGTGAAGAATCTTCCGACTCTGAGCCTGGTCCTCCTGGTCATCTTTGGGCTAGCAAAACTTTGCAAAGTCTTTGGAGATTTAGTTAGAGATACTTTGGATATGAGACGTACTCTCTCAAATTTCATTGGACCTCACTCTTTCTTCATGTCTTCTTTTGATCCACGAGTCTTTCCAAGAGGCTTCGGTATTCCTAAGTGGGATTCTGCCATGGATGAGGAATATTCCTCTCTCATGAAGAATGAAACTTGGGATCTCACCCCTCTTATGAAAGGAAGAAAAATTGTTCAGTGTAAGTGGGTGTTTTGAACAAACTATGGAGTAGATGGAGACATCAAAAATTTTAAAGCGTGATTAGTAGCTAAGGGTTTCTCCCAGATAGCTGGGGTTGATTATACTGAAACCTTTCTCTCGGTTGAAAAGATGAATTCTATTCGACTTACCCTAGCCATTGTTGTAGTGAATAGATGGAAAGTCCATCAAATGGATGATAAGAGTGCCTTCATTCATGGTGACCTAGAGGAAGAGATCTATATGGAACAACCTCTGGGTTATGTCCAATATCCCTCCCTCGTTTGTCAGTTAAGGAAGTCTCTTTATGGCCTTAAACAAGCCCCTCGAGTTTGGTATGCCAAGATGGATTCCTTTTTACTTACATCAGGGTTTACTAGGTGTCACTATGATCCAAATGTTTATATTCTATGGAAAGATGACTCCATACTCATTCTTGTTCTCTATGTTGATGACTTGTTGATCAATAGAAGATCTTTCTCTATTATCTATTCTGTGAAGATCACCTTGGCCAACAGGTTTTCCATGACTGACTTAGGTCTGCGCTTCATTACTTCCTTGGGATCCATATTTCACAATATGACTCAAGAATTTTGATTTCACAAGCCAAGTATGCTCTTGATTTGCTAGCTCATTTTCATATGTTTGATTTTAAGTCTTCTCCTACTCCTTTTCTCTCCAGGGTTAGGTTGGTTTCAGATTTCTCTACTCCCTTATATGATGGCACTCTTTAGCGACAATTAGGTAGAGAGCTTGATTTACTTGACTCACACTCATTTGGATTTATCGTATGTTATTGGGATCGTGTCTAAATTCATACGGGAACCATATGAGCTACATTGGAAAGCAGGAAAATGAATCCTTCATTATGTTTGTGGCACTTATACGGATGGCATTCACTATCATGGAGGTGTAGATATTAACTTGATTGGGTTCATAGATTCGATTTGGCGGGTGACTTAGATCATTGAAAATCTAGTTTTGGCTACGAGTTTCTCTCTTGGTTTAGGTCCTATTAGTTGGTCTAGCAATAAGCAGAATGAAATTGCGATATCATCTACATAGGAAAAATATGGAGGAGAAGTTAACACTGCCACAAAAAGTATTTGGCTGTAGGGTATTCTGATAGAGTTAGGAATCCACTTTTGACGGCCTACCATTATCTACTATGATAACATGAGCACTATCTCTATTTTTAGAAATCCAGTTCAACATCAGCGGACGAAGCACATTGAGATCTATATGCACTTCATACGAGAGCTTATTCATGATGGCATCATCGACATTCAGTACATTCAGATGGTTGATCATATTACAGATTTATTTACCAATTCCTTCACTGAGATGAAGTTTCTTCACTTACGGTATCTTCTTGGGGTCATGTCTTCTACTGATTACTCATCCTCTTGGCTAAGTAGTCCTTCTTTTCTTCTTCTTCTTCTACGAAGATTGTATTTGTATATGGGCACCTTATCGGGCCTTTAGTTTCAAAGCCCCATTGACACATCTTTCCTAGTATTTTACAATTGTCTTCTCTTTCTCTCTGACTCATCATAGCCACTACCCTAGCTTCGAAGAAGGGGGGTGTTGCTGTGACTTATCCTATGTGTCCTCCTCACATATTGGAGGGTCATCTCACATGGGTTTGGTTTAGGGTTAGGTTTAGGGTTTTCTATTGAGCCATTCACTAGGGTTACTTAGCACCCTATATGCACCCTTTCACTATTCATTTATGAGCATGCCGAGACACTCTGTTGTCTTTCTCTATGTGCAAGTTTTGTTTTGTTATGTAATATTGTTCATTTATTGATTGATTCTTCTTGTGATTACGTTGGAGCCATTACAATTCAACCATAATGCAACTTGATCGTGATGCACAGTTTCGATATGATTCGTCAAATCTTTAAAGAATAATGGCTAAGTTGGATAAACTATGTAGCAAGGAGGTAGGAGGTGGGTTATAACCTCAAAATCCATGTTAACAATATACCAATAACATTCCATAACACAAATATATACCACCAATGTGACACCTAAGCCTCCTTTGAAAATTCAAATTTTCAAACTACAAATTTTGGAAGGAAAGATATGAAGACAAGTTTGAGAGCTCTAAACCAAACAAAATAACATGAACTAAGTTTTAATGACCAAAATGAGGTCCTAGACCTCCCTGACCAAAATTGATGCATATCTAAAAACTATAGACGATGCCCCTACATCAATGTCAAGTGTATCTCTTACTTTTTAAATTCAAATATAAGCTCTTATTATTGCATAATATAGAATGATACACTGTTTCAATGCATTAATTCATATAGGAATGTTGGCAAGTAGTTAGAGATGTAATATTATAGAGGGATTTGCAACTACTATTAAAGAAATCCTAGTGATGAGAATAGCCAAGTGGTCGGGGTGTCAACAATAAGGTGTAGTGGAGTGATTACAAATATAGTGAGCAAAGGTTGAAGGGTTGTAATTTATATCATTTTAGAGAGAAACTCAACACATTCAACTCTATTATCAATTGAATTTTTATTGAGAAGATGTTAAGTATTCAATATATAGTATAAGTATCATAAAGAAATATGGTGAAGTAAATATGGGTTATACACTAGTGGTATGATAGAAAATAGTTTCTCTTTATGGCTAGGAAGTAAGACCTTGAAATAAAATTTGTTCATGATGTTTTCAAGGAAGAATGAACATCCACTAAAAATGAGTGACTTAGGGAGGGGCCAATACTTGAATACTTGTCTAATAGTGGAAATGGGTCCTAATTACATAATACCCAATAGTTCTCATGATACTATCTAATAGTTGTCATAGGACTATCTAGTGACGATTTAATTTTGATAGAATAATGGCTTAGAGTAGAAAATCACATAAAGACAAGTAAGTCTTACAGTTATTAAATACCCAATATACAACAATTATCACTCATGTACAATTATTGAGTACCACCATAATTTTAGTACATTTAAAATTTGTTATTTGAAAACAATGAAAATGTTAATTTTATAATTCAAATATAACATTCCCTTAAATTAAACACTCATAAAACAATTATAAAACTAAGCTACATGAAAATGTAAATTTTAGGATATCAAATGGCAATTTCGAACTATGAAGGAATTTTGGTTGAAATTGAATTTTTGTAAAATTTACAAACCAACCATATGACAAGTGAAATTAGAAATGAAATTACCTAAAGGAAGTGCCTCTCCTTATCGACTGAGTATTTATTTAGTGAATAACAGATTGAAAACAAGAAATACATAAACATTAAAGTTAATATACCACACTCAAATGTAGTTGCATTATACGCAACTAAAAGACAAATTTACATCAGCGATGACTGTTGGTATACCATTTTACATTGAACTGAAAGTTCTAACGGTACATTTTATCTGTTCTGACGACATTAAATGAAAGGCTATAACTTGTTAGTTGTTAAGACACCACTTACGTGCATCCTCTTCTGACCTGAAAAGGACACAGTAATTGATCGCTAACGGACGTTGAGATTGCGCAAAATTTTAGGATGTGGATGTTGCGGGGATTGTCGAAAGCTTGTGACTCGCATGTAGGAAAGCTTCTTCTGACTCGTGAGGTGCACATGAATCTTCGTGTCGTTTATTTACATCGGCACATCTTGAATGGCTGATATTTAATACACCATTCAACGTTTGTTTTGTTCTAATTCTTATCTTGAATTTTATTGTCTTTTTCTTTATAGACAGCGCCCATATACAAGGACTTGACAAGTGGCATGGACCTAAAATATAGAAACATACATGTCAGAATGCTACTCCTCTCAAAATTAAATTATGAATTGAAATGATTAATGTTGATTGGATATTGGGGTTGACTTCAAATACACCACAATCGTTATAACCATAGATAGGAAATTCAACAGGTTGGACATATTCTTTATATCCCATAGCATTAATATAGTCCAGGATCAAGCTACAACTTTCTTACAAGGTTGTTACTGGAACACCCTTTCAGATCACTTCCATATCTTTTTCTTTGTCAATCTCTTTTATAATACCTCAACTTATTTTAAACTTTCCTTTAAACTTAATGTCTCTCACTTAAAAAATTCTAATTGTTTTGATACACTTGTGGAAATAAGGATATCCATACCCAAACCACAAGAGGGTGAATCATGGATTCAATGGTAGTTTAATATAATTTCTTAACGTAAAAAAAACCTCCTCTCCTTTGGTAAAACAATGGTCGCACAACGAAAATGCACAAAAAAATCTCGAATGGAAAATCGAGCTTACTAGGACACAAATCCTAGCAACACCAAGATTCAAAACTTAATTACATCAACTAAAACACAATTGCGTAAACTCAAGCTCAAGTCTTTAGTTAGGTCGACAAGAATGAACCCACATAGGTTACAACTATTGCATTATTCAGTGCTCTACAAGAGTTTAAGAGAACAATTGATATAGCATCCAAGTGATGTCCTTCCTGCAAGCATGTTGTAGATTGGTAGTTTAGTTGTTGTTATTTTGTTGTTGTTTCGGTACTTTTGTGTTCATTTGTTTAATTGCATTTGTGCTCTCTTGTAACATTTGCTTTCGATCACTTCTTTTTAGTGTTTCATGGTATTATCCAGTTTTTTCACCTTTTTTGTACTAGGCTATAGTCCCTTCTAAAAAATTATTTGCCAATAATTAAAAAAAAAAGCATAAAATTTATAATTATAGAACAAAAGGTGCCAAAATAAGAGTGCGGGTTCCATGAAATAAGGAGGGTAATGTGTTAATTTTTTATCTTCAACTATTTGAATTACAAACACAAAAAGGAGAAAAATTTTTGCTATAAAATATGAACACATATCATTGCAAACCAACCCACAGAGATAACCATGTTGTTCTATGATTTCTATGAGAAACTCTTCAAATTATAGCCAGTTTTTAGACTTAATTCTCTCTTTAGAAGAGATTGAACGGATAATGTTTTCTATGGTACATAAAAAAATTCTTGCAATTAAAGAGCTCCAAAATGAATTTTTTTAAGGTTATATGGCTACACATTAATGATGAATTTTACCAACTATATTTGGAGGCATTTGAAGGCCCAAGTGTTAAAAAAGGTTTAATTAAACCTCTTCCTAAGGAGAAACATCAACACACTATTTTTGGCTCACATCTTATTATGATTTTAAATACTACTTACGATATTATAGTGAAGGCGATGGTTATTCGAATTATTCTGTGGTTTACGATATCTTTGTAAGAAAACAACAAACAAGATTCTTTGAGGAAGATATATTCTTGATAACTTGATTTTGGCATGGGAAGCTAGTGAATGGCCACACAAATTGGGACATAATACATTGTTGGTCTAGATAGATGTTGATAGATTCTATGATAGAAGCATTTGAAATTTCATTCTCAAAATGATGCAATGATTGGGTTTTTGACCCAAAATTTGTGCTCGAGCTCAAATGTTATTTCAACATGCCAATTGTTAAAATATGATCTATATTTTTCATAATGTAAAGCCATTACTACCATACACCTTTCGCACAAGCGTTTGAGGGGGAAACACATGACCCATGCGAAGCTGTTATGGATTGTTTTATTAGCCCATGGTTTTGGTACCGATTCTATTACGAAATTGCTTTGAAAATTTCCTATTGATGTGCTTATAGAGATGAACATCTAGTATGGTAAAGAAGAACTTGGAAGTACATTATTATATTGTAAACGATTAAGTAATGCAATAAGAGAGAGAAGTTATTGCATTGGGGTTTTTCCGTAAAGGGTTGCTCATACTAAATCTTGTGTATGCCGTTTTCATTTATGTTAATTAGAATAATATATTAATTATTTTTTCTATCTTATTTAATTATCGGATGAAAATTTCTTTATTTGTTATCGAGAGAGGTTCTAATATTGGGTGAAGAGTTAGGGTTTCTCGAACCTGTCGGAGGTTGTTCATTGAGTGGGAGTTTTACTCATGTGAATTTTTTCGAGTAGAGGAAAATGATTGGAAGAAAAATGATTAAGATAGAAATATTTAATGGCCATGATTTTTAGTTATGAAAGCTCAAGATGGAAGATATTCTTGTGGATAAAGATCAGTGGATTCTTGTGTCTGGTGTCATGCCTCCGAGTATGAAGGTAAAGGAATGGGAAAATATCGATATGAAGGAAAGGAGTTACATCACATTATGTCTATCAAATTTAATTTTTTTGAGTGTATCAAATGAGTTATCTTCTTAGGAATTATGGGAGAAGCTAAGGATTATGTATAAGAAAAGCATATAGTGAACAAAAATTTCTCTTAAGAAAGCAATATTCATTTCTAATGTATGACGGTGATGTCTTTGTAGTAGAAGATTTGAATGTCTCGTAATCATGTGGTAGTTAAATTTATTTATTTTTACATTAAAATGGAAGAAGAGGATAAATGTATTACTCATTTGTTATATTTACATGAATACGGGGATAATCTAGTTATATCTATTACTAAAACTAGGAAAAAATTATTAGTTGAGGATGTAGTTATAGCTTTACTATCAAAAGAAATGAGGTAGATATCCATAGAGGATTATACATGAAGGATGATTTGTATGTGAGACTCGACACCCAATAGAAAATCAAGAAGAGGAAAGGATAATTAGATTATAGAAGTATATCAAAGATTAGAAAAAAAGATAAGAGGAAATGTTGGATTTGTGGAAAAAAAAGAGAGGAATTTCAAGAAATATTGTAGATATAGAAAGGAAAAAAGAGTAATTAATTTGATGATGTTGGAGATTTTTTCTTGGTAGCTTCTTGCTCTCATGCATGTGATGATGCATGGTAGATTGACTTGGGTGTTTCTTTCATATGACTCCACATAGGAAGTGGTTATGTGAATATGTAAAGTACAATAGAGGTGATGTATTTATGGAAGATAACTTAACCTACAAGATCATCACTTGTGGGAGAGTCAAGTTGAGGCTTAAATATGGAAGGTTTAAAACCTTCCTAGGTGTTTTGCAGATTTCGATTTGACTAGAAACCCAATATTTGTAAGTAACATCAATGAGGTGGGTCTGTAGGTAACATTTAGTAAATATAGTTACAAGATGGTTTAAGATGCAATGATATTGGATAGATGCATCCTTATGGGAACACTTTTGAAGATTAAAGAAAGAATTGCTAGTAATGAGTGCAATAGTTGTTAGGTTGTGGAGTCTATTTTCATGTGTGAAAGTTTTGAAGACTATACACTAAGAGTACTATACACTTTTCATGTATCCTCGTAGGGGTTCGGGGCCATGTCGGGCCCTGAGCAAGGGTCTGGGGGCGATAGCTCCCGGTAGCAAGGGTTCAAGTGCAAAAAACCATTTTGGGCCTTAAAACGTGCCCGATATATCGGGAAACATGATTTTCTCATATGGGCAGGATTTTGACCCATAGGTTTATGGGATGGTTTTTTCCCATGGTTTTGATACCCATGGTTTTGTAAAACTGCTTACGTAGTTGTATATTTATATGGTTTTATGCATATGATAGAAGTATGAAAAACATTATAGATGTGCTTTGAATTCGGCTATGAATTTTGTAGAGTTTGTTGAGCATAGCTCCAAACAGATCTAAGTATTGTATTGAGAGAGTGGTGGCTTATAATAAAATCGAGCAAATGAATTTTGGTGGACATAGCCCAAATTGGGTGAACCACGTTAAAAATCTTGTCTCTTTATGTTGTGTTATTTTATTCGCAATTTTATTCGAGATCTGTAACAATTTACGCATATTAGTTTCTAGTATTGTGATTCTGTGAGGGATTATTCCTCATATTTTATCCCTTATTTCCTAACAATTGGTATCAGAGCCTAGTTTGGTTTGCTGAAGTGTTGAATCGCAAGGAAAGTTTTATCTTGAGTGGGAGCTATGGCAGATGATGGAAGATATAGGGTTGATAAATTCAATGGGAATAATTTCAGTCTTTGGAAGATACAGATGGAAGATTACCTTTATCAGAAGGATCTTTACACTCCATTTTCTAAGAAGGTGAACAAATCCTCAAGCATGATAGATGCAGAATGGGATTTGCTTGATGGGAAGGTACTTGGAACAATCTGGTTGTGTCTTGCATCTTCAGTATTATTTAATGTTTCAAAGGAAAATACTACAAAAGAACTGATGGATGCATTAGTGAAGTTGTATGAAAAACCCTCTACCTCTAATAAGATATTTTTAATGAAACATTTGTTTAATATGAAGATGGCTGAGAATGGTTCAATATCAGATCATCTAAATGATTTTAATACGGTTGTAAATATCCTAGCTTCAGTTACAATAGAATTTGATGAAGAAATTAGGGATTTATTAGTTCTATGCTCTTTACCTGAGGGTTGGAATAACTTGGTAATGGCAGTAAGCAACTCGGTTCCAGCTAACTCAAAGTTGAAATTTGAGGATGTTGTACTTGGGTGATTCTAAGTGAGGAAATGTGAAGAAAAAACTCTATTGAATCTTCTACTTTAGGGAATGCTTTGACAGTGGAAACTAGAGGGAGACAGAAGAATAGAGGAAACAATGGAAAATCAAAGGATTAGGCAAGGTCAAAATCCAAAAGCAAGATATTATGCTGGCACTGTGGAAAGTATGGGCATGTAAAGAAGGACTGTTGGGAGCTTTAGGACAAGAAGAAACAACATGAAGAAAACAAGGAGGAAAATGTGGCAATGGGTAATGTATGTCAGGATGCTTTAATTCTTTCTTTGCACAATAGTACTGAATCTTGGGTTTTAGATTTGGGGGCTTCTTTCTAGGCTTATCCACATAGGCATTATTTTGTTGATTATGTTCAAGGAGATTTTGGGCATGTTTTTCTTGGTGATGATGAGCCTTGCAACATAGTTGGAAAAGGTTCTGTTTAGATTAAGATGTAGAATGGGAATACTTGGCTATTGAAGGATGTCAGATATGTGCCTACATTAAGATGAAATTTGATATTGGCAAGGTAGTTTGGAAGTGATGGTTGTACTGTGATATTTACAACAGACTCTTGGAAGGCTAGCAAGGGTGCTCTTGTGGTGGCAAGAGGTAAGAAGTTTGGAACCTTGTATTTAACCACTTATAGCACTAATTTTTGTAATCTTGTGGCTTGAAGTAGATATAACATTGTGTTATTATAGGCTCGGTCATATGAGCCATAAGGGCATGGAGATCATAAAGAAGGATTTTCCTGGTAGAAATAGGTGTGGAGTTATGTGAGGATTGCCTATATGGGAAACAAAATTGAGTAAGGTTTCTCAAGGTTGGACAAAAAAAAAGAGTGTAACTTAGATTTGGTACATTCTGATGTTTGGGGGTTAGCTCAGGTATCATCTCTTGGGGGTTAAAGTTATTATGTTAATTTTATTGATGATGCAACAAGGAAAGTTTGGGTTTATTGTATTAGAAACAAATCTGATGTATTTGACACTTTTGTTAAATGGAAAGCCTTGGTAGAGAATGAAACAAGTCTTAAGATAAAATGTCTTAGGTCAGATAATGGAGGGGAGTATTGCAACAATGAATTTGATAATTAGTATTCTAAGAATGGAATCTACAGGAAAAAAATAGTTCCAGGAACTCCGCAGCAGAATGGGGTTTTAGAAAGGATGAAATAAACAATAATGGAACGTGCTAGGAGCATGAGGTTACATGCAGGACTACCTTTTTCTTTTTGGGTAGAAGCAGTGAGCACAACTATGTACTTGATAAACAGAGGACCCTCAAGTGCCTTGGATGGAGGCATACCTGAGGAGGCTTGGTATGGTAAGAAAGTTGATTATTCATTTCTTAGAGTATTTGGATGTGAGGTTTTTGTTCATATAGAAAAGGATGATAGGACCAAGCTAGAGGCTAAATCAGAAAAATATACCTTCATTGGTTATGGTGGTGATGACTTTGGATATAAATGTCTGAGTATTAAGCACAAGAAAATATTTCGATCTAGGGATGTGGTCTTTAATGAGAAAGTCATATATAAACTGTAGTTGTAAGAAAATAGGAAGAATCCATAATATGCGGTGGTAGAGGATCGTCGGATGGGAAAGTGACACATGAATCAATTCAGATTCCCCTCAACATGAACCCCAAACTCCTATATTAAGGAGGTCTTCTAGGGTAAGAAGAGAACCTAAACGTTTTTCTCCTTCTCTTTATTATTTATTACTCATTGATAGTGGAGAGTCGAGAGCTATGATGAAGCAATGCGGGTAGATGCTAGAAAGAAGTGGGAGCAAGCAATGGATGAGGAGCTTGAGGCTCTCATAGAGAACTAGACATAGGATTTGGTGAAGTTACCCAAAGTCAAAAAAGCATTATAGAACAAGTGGGTGTTCAAAGTTAAAAGAGGAATAAGGAGGCAAGAAAATATACAAGGCCCGGTTGATGGTCAAGGGGTTTGTATAGAAAAAAGGTATAAATTTTGATGAGATTTTTTCTCCTGTAGTAAAAATGACTTATATTAGAACTATTATAGGAATAGTTATAGCAGAAGACTTGCACTTAGAATAGCTTGATGTAAACGCTACATTTCTCCATGGTGATTTGGAGGAGGAACTATATATGTAGTAGCCAGAGGGCTATGAGGTAAAAGGTAAAGAGGAGATGGTATGCAAACTGAAGAAGAGCTTATATGGCTTGAAACAAGCTTCATGTCAATGGTATAAGAAATTTGATAGCTTTATAATGGAGCAAGGTTATATTAGATGTCATTCTAACCATTGCGTGTATACAATGAATTTGGAGGATGGTAGTTATAGTATCCTTTATTTGTATGTGGATGACATGTTGGTTGTAGGTAAAAACATGCAGGAAATAAAAGTACTCAAGAAGCAACTAAGTGAATCCTTTTCTATGAAGGATTTGGGGGCAGTCAAAAAAATCCTTAGTACGAGGATATCTCGGGATAGGAAGGAACAAAAGCTTAATTTATCTCAGGAAGAGTACATTAAGAAGGTCTTGGAGAGGTTTAATATGTAGGAAGCTAAAGTTTTTGGGACTCCTTTGGCAGGCCATTTCAAGTTATCAAAGGAACAGTGTCCTAAGAAAAAGTAGGAGAGAAACCAGATGTCCAAGGTACCTTACTCATCAACAGTTAGTAGTTTGATGTATGCCATAGTGTGCACTAGGCCTGATATTGCCCATGTAGTGGGAGCGGTGAGTAGATTTATGAGTGATCTAGGTAGAGATCATTGACAGGAAGTAAAGTGGATCCTTCGGTATTTGAGAGGGACCATGGAGACAGTTTTGTGCTATAGTGGATCAGACACCACTTTGTGTGGTTATGTAGATTCAGATATGGCTAGAGATGTAGATAGCAGGAGGAGCACGATAGGTTATATGTACACTGTAGGTGGGACTACAGTGAGTTGTATTTCATGATTACAGAAGCTGGTGGCTTTGTCAACCATAGAGGCAAGAAAAGAAATGATTTGGTTACAACAATTTCTTTAGTAGTTAGGGCATAAGCAGGACGAAGGAAAGCTACATAGGGATAGTCAAAGTGATATACACCTAGCTAAGAACTCTACTTTCCACTCTAGGATGAAACATATACAATTAAGGTATCGTTTCATCAGGATAGCTTTGGAGGAAGAGAAGTTGAAGCTGGAGAAGATCCATACTAGTTAGAATCCTGCAAACATGATGACCAAGGTGGTCACAAGGGAAAAAATCAAGTTTTGTTCAGCTTTGGTTGGACTTCACGGAAACTAATGAAGGGTTGAGAAGCTTGCTAAGAGGAACAATAGTCTCAAGTGGGAGATTATTAGGTTGTGGTGTCTATTTTCATGTGTGAAAGTGTTAAAGGCGTACACTAAGAGTATTATACACTTTTCATATATCCTTATTGGGGTTTGGGGCCGGGCTAGCGGTGGCGGACTCCCGGTAGTAGGGGTTCGGGAGCGTAGTCCCCAAAAAAATATTTGGGCCTTAAAACATCCCACGATATATCGGGAAACATGATTTTCTCATATGGGTGGGATTTTGACTCATAGGTTTATGGGATGGTTTTTGCCCATGGTTTTGTAAAACTATTTAAGAAATTGTCTATTTATATGGTTTTATGCATATGATAGAAGTATGAAAAACATTACAGATGTGCTTTGAATTTGGGTGTGAATTCTATAGAGTTTATTGAGCATAGCTCCAAACAGATCTAGGTATTGTATTGAGAGAGCGGTGGCTTGTAATAAAATATGAGAAAGTGATTCTTGGTGGACGTAGACCAAATTGGGTGAACCACATTAAATACTGTCTCTTTGTGTTGTGTTATTTTATTCTACAATTTTATTTGAGATCTATAATAATTTTTGCATATTAGTTTCTACTATTGTGATTCTGTGAGGGATTATTGCGCATATTTTATCCCTTATTTCCTAATAGTAGTTGTGTGGTTCTACCTGCTTATTTTTTTAAGCTTTCATGATGTAATCTTTATTGTATGGCCTTTGGAGGCCATCCTTTTTCTTACCTTATCTAATATAAAAGAGTTTTGTGGTTCTATAGGAAAATAAAGTTTGAGATCTAACTCGGGTATATCTTTGGCAATGAAGATGATGTTGTGGCATCAAATAAAGGCACATAATGGAGAGAAAGGAATATGTAATTTAACGAGAAAAGGTATGGTTGAAGGAAATTTTTAGTATCCTTTATATTTTAATTTTTGTGCTCACATTGTGTCTTTAAAAGTCAAAGTAGACTAAATTTTCATAGTAATGATACAAGATAAGAAGGAATTATACATTTGATATGTAGTGATGTGTTTGGACATGCAAAATTTCCATCAATATGAGAAGAAATGTAGTACCCACTTCCCTTCGACACCTTTTTGTTATTGATTATGATACTATCGACTATACTTATGGATATTATTGTAGCTTTTGATTTGGCATGATGTTAGATGTTAGAGATCATGGAATGTTGTTGATTTCAATTCATATATGATGCATGTGGATTATTAGAGACATTTTATATTGATGTTAATATGTTGTTGACATAGGTACACACACACACACACACACACACACACATATATATATTTTGGACATGTGATATTTCGTCACACTGAGTAGGATTTGATAATTGAACTAATGTTGTGATCATTTTGACATGGATGAAATGTAGAATAGAAATGTTGCTAGAAATTGTAAATGATATCGTATTTGCCTAGATGATATTTGATTCGTATATATATGATTGTGGATTTATATTATATATTTTATTCTAGATGTTTTTGATGTGGACATGAAGTCGAAGGGGTGTTATGTGATTTGCAGGTAAAACATGTCGGAATAAACGTTGGGTGGATTGGAGACCAACCACATTGGAATTCTAGGTGAATTCAACAAGGGTCACCATGGCAAAATGTGTTTAGGTGTGAATGTTTGAATTATTATTAGGGAGATAATGTGACCAATGGGTTATGTGTTGTATTTTGTTTATTTTCCTTTACTTAATGTAGTATGTGATTTTTAGTGATGTAATTTCCTTGTTTTAATTATTTAGAAAATGATGTATTCTTCCCCTTTATCTTAATGGGTTTTAGTGTCCTATTTAAGTTAATTAATCTTGTTATTAACTAATTGTGGATGTGACCAAAAGTTTTCATTTATTAGACTAGATGGCTCTTGGGTTTTGTGTTGTAAGATTGAGTGCTTGTGATCTTGAGTGTTGTACACTCTACCCCCTCATGGAAATTCAAATTTTTCCTTAAGGACCAATTTTGCATGCTTGTGAGAAAATTTAAACTTGTCCCACACCTCTTAAATTGCTATGCCAACCCTACCTATGGGTTGGGGGGTAAAAATTAGACCCCATTATGTGTTTTGGGAAGAAAAATTGTAAGTCTTTATTGCACCTTCTTACATGTAATTACTTTTAGTCCTTAAGGGGTGTGGGCTTGGATTGTGTGTGTAAGTAAAATGTCATTTCTTCACCCACTTATTAATTGTGCTTTGGAGTTTGAAGTTTGACTTGTGAGGTGGAGTTGAGGATGAGTGATGTGGCATCCTACATGGAGCCACCTCACCCTCCTCTCTCCCTTTTCTATTTATTCAAGTTATTTTGCTTGTTTGGGGGTTACTTCATTTCTTTGTGCTCTTGTATTTTTGGAGAGTTAGAGGATTTTGGAATGCTTGTGGATTTTTGGAGCTTTTGGTGATTGTTTGGACTTGAAGAAGCTTGTTGTGGAACTCTTGGATCAAGCTCTACCATGGAAAGGTAGGAGCTATACTCTTGTAAAATATTTTCCTTTTTATATTGTGTATATGTGCATGTTTTTGAGTGTTTTGGTATGTTTGTTGGTTGCTTGGGTAGATTTATTAAGTGTGGTGTAGGAGGAGACTATGGGGATATTTCATGTAGGGAGGCATAAGATTTCTTTCCATGTTTTGGAGGGAGTTGGGATGGGTGTCCCACCTTGGACAAGAAATTGCTTGCATTTCTTACTTGGTCTATTTTATGAGGGAGCCATAAGAGATTTGTAGGGAGGCATAAGAGAATGTGGGAGGTATAAGAGGTACTTGAGGGAGGCATAAGAGTGTGTAGGGGTTTTGAGATGTTTTATTGGAGGGTTTTTAGGTGGGCACCCATTTCCCATTGGGAGGCATAAGTGACTTCCCCATAGATCTTACTCCTTTGGATTTTGCATGTTGAAGCCTTGTGTATTTTGTTGTTTTCCTTCTTGTGATTGTAGTTGTATTGGTTGGATTTTGGTATGGTTGTAGAATCTTGTATTGTGATGTGGAAGCTTGTTTTGTTGCCATGAGTTGAATCCATTTTTCATTGTAATGTGGTTGGGGCTCGGGGGCCAATGAGGAGGATGGCTTCTCCTCATTGGAATTCTTGGTTGGGTGGAGAGTGTTGCCTCTCCCCTATTTTTGTTGTGATCAAATGAAGCATGGTGGATCTCTCTTGTTGTTGATCTTGGAGCTATGTATGAAGACCAACTTTGAAGTTCACTTTAGTTTTTCCTTATTGTAAAATTTCCCACTTTAAGTGGATGACATTGTATTAGTATTTGTGGTGAAAAGTTGTTTTGATTTTGGACATGAAAGTTATATTTGAATGTGAAATTTAAAAGGAGAGAAAGATCTATTTTGTAAGTTGCTTTTGGTGAACTTAAAAAGAGTTATAAGAGGAATTATTTTATTTTATTGTAGTTGATTATTCCCCACAAAGGGTGTTGTTCTTGTTTTAAAACATATTATTGGAAATATTATTACAAACTCTCTTTTGGAAAGTTGGAAAGTGTATTAGGAAATGTTGCATTTCTTTTGTCATTTGAAAGGCATGCATTGAAAAGTAGACTATCTTCTTGCATTTTCTTGTGTGGTTGAAAGAAAGTTAAACTCATGCAAGAGAATGGAAAGTACTTAAGTTTTTAATTAGTCTTGAAATAGGTTCAATGAAGTAGTTCAAATAATAACTCTAGTATGTAATGCTCATTTGAAATAATTGCATACCTACTACTAATCACTAATGGAAAACAATAAAAGGGAATTTCCATCACCTTCTAATATTATAGTTATCTATTGTTATAAGAACAAAAGGATAGTGCAAATAATCAACTTACTAATGCTACTACATATTGCCTTACTCTTGCTTACTTAATAGTATTAATACACTCCAAGATTTTTAATTATAAAATATTTTATTATTGAAAGGGAAATTAACTACATGAAAACATATTAGTTGTTGATATGTTATTAATGTTAATATATGTAATATGTATTTAAGATATATATATATATATATATATATATATATAATGGAAAATACGTATATAAATAAAAGAGAATTTATTAAATTTTAAAACATAAATAACAAATGCGTTGGATTTTAGTTAAGCTAATGTTTATTATTTTTTTGTAATAAAGTGGGAATAGGAATGAGTGCGGCCTACACTTTGGGGAGTTCATAGAATTCTAGGTGGGGAGGGGTCGGCGACCCCAAACCTCACCCCATTTTATATTAAAATGTGGTGGGAGTTGGGATCTTCGATCACTTGCCCACCCCCAAACAATTAAATACTCAAATAAAACAATAGAAACTTGCAGATTATAACCTCTGCAAATTTCTTTCTTATGGCCTTTATACTTTGTCGCCATTGCTTTATTGTACCGTAACACACACATATATACATATTTTGTATACATTTTGAACTCAGTTTTCTACCCATTATCATATATATATATATATATATATATATATATATATGATTACAAAAAACAGATAAATAAATATATACACAAGTATATAAACATATACATGCATATGTATATGTGTATATACTTCCTCAAAATGAAAATGCATACTAAATATAGCTTTATAAATAAAATGGGAAAAATCCACAAACCTATTTTGTAAAATCAAGGCAAAATATGATAAATAAAATATATAAATGCTTTAAAAACTATAAGAGAGGGAGTGAAAAAAATAAGAAAAATATTGGTGCTTGTAATGTCTCCCTAAAATCTTGGGATGGCCTCCAATGGATTCCCTTCCTCCTCCATTAACTTGCAAAACCAAAGAAAGAAAATGAACCAAATGAAATGAGAAAGAAGTTTTCATAAGGATGCTTTAGGGTTAGTTGCCCTTTTTTCACATCAAGGGCCCTAATTGAATCCATC
The DNA here is from genome assembly GCA_018340775.1 of Taxus wallichiana var. yunnanensis. Lineage (NCBI taxonomy): Eukaryota > Viridiplantae > Streptophyta > Pinopsida > Cupressales > Taxaceae > Taxus > Taxus wallichiana. The sequence continues at coordinate 238,471,519 of CM031233.1, forward strand.
CAAGGGATGAGATTCATCCCTACAAAAAGTAGGTGGAGAGTGGGTGAGAGAAAATTATTTTTTAAATTTAAATATTTTAATCTCAACACATGAGTTGACCTTTTAAGGGGTCACTTTTGGGTAGGGGTATGTTTATGAATTCTAACCCCGTGTAAAATGGGGACCTTGTTATTTGTTTGAACCTTGTGCAATTAAATACCTTGGATATTTAATTACTTTGGCAACTTTTACCCTTGACATCCCATGGGAATATTTAACAATAGTAGGAATTTAATTGTTTATTAAATTAATACTCGAGTGAATTTAACCATGCTTGGAGTAATTATCCTCAAGCATTTTCAATGTGGGTTTAATATTTATTATAACGGGAATATTTTTTGTATTAATATAATTTCCTAAAAACTCTAGCAAAACAATCATGGTTTTCGAAACCTTGGATGGGAATGTTTTTAAAAAAATCATTCCATAAATTTTTCTAACTAAAACTATGTTGTTCTTGGGTCTCGAGATGAAATTTTTAGCAGGTGTTACACTTGGTATCAAAGCCATGGGTTCAAAGCCTTGACCCTTGGACACACAGGGAAATGTGAGACACGAACATTGAACCTAGTGCAATATTAAACCCAAAGACAAGTACTAAAAAAGTAAACAACATCTCGAACGATTGTATATTTTAGTAAACTTAGAAAAATGGAATAAAACCTAGATTGATGAACTAACTCTCGTTGTGGTCTAGATATACAACCTTATAGGCCAAGATTTACCCAAGATTTTACAGATGCTTCAGAATGTTAATTTCATTATACACGGAGGGTCCTTAGGAGGATAATCAACCAGATATGATATGGAGCCATCGTTGAGGCTTGTGCATATCCTCAACACAGCGAGGAGCATAGGGTAGAGAAATCACGCGTGGAGTTGACCAAATAAGAGTCACCACAGAGGGAACATGGAGACAATATTTCAAGACATAGGGATAGGTCTTGGAGCCCTAGATTGAGAGATGAGCTTGTAGAGAGACCTAGGTGTCGCCAATCAACAACTATAGACCATATCAGGAAGATTCTGAAGCTACGACCATCTCACTATTATGGAGATACAGGTGGATTTCAAGTAGAGGCCTAGCTGGTGAGCTTGAGTAGGTGCTTCAAGCTTTGCCCTTATACTAGCAACATGAAAGCTCGTGTTGTGATCCATCTTCTAAGGGACGAAGTAGTTGTCTAGTGGAGGACTGTCATCACCAATACCGCACTATGATAATTCTTCACTAGGAACTCCTCATGCTATGATTATTTACTAATGCACAGCCTTTAGTTTGGTGGATGTAATCTGAAAACAAAACAACAAACATAACACAAGAATATCATCGACTATGATAAGACAGAATGGTGACAAATCTGAAATATCAAAGTAAATTATAATATTAACATGAAATTGTTACAATCTCACCCATGAGGTACTTCAAGTGTTATTGACTTCACTTGCCTTCCACCAATACTATGGGGGAAACTTTACAATTACACCTCTTAATGGCTTCTTCAACACACCTTTAAACTGATGGATTCCTTTACACACTTCATACAATATTTCTCACTACTTCTTTCTATGCTAAATGAGGGGGGTGGCCTCTTTATTTATAGAACTTCCAGGCTTATCCATCTTATCTCTAAGATAGGATAAGAAATCCACTCTAACGAATCATATTCCATACCTTAACTCTTATCTGTACATGTAAGCTTATCTCTTAAGATAAGATAAACCTTATCATTTCACATGGGTTCCACATTTTTAGACTTTTTACAAATAAAATACACAAAATATTTATGACCTCACTCCTTGTCCTTATTACCAATATAATATTTCTAATTCCTAATCATGTAGACCCTACTTCTCTACTTATCCCAACTTTGACATTTTAACATTACCGGACCACTTACGACAAATATTTACTTTTTACAACATTCCTATTGTACTTTGATTGTTACCGTATTCTACATTATTGGTGGCACCGTACTGACGATGCCGTTATCTTCTATCAGACGCTACTACTAATTACACTTAACAACATACTATTCCTAATACATACATTAATGAAATAGAAATTACGAGAGAAATTTTAGTGTCGACAGGATCGAGGAGAAGAAGTTCAACGCGTTCATTCAAAGATGATTACCGAGAGCTCTTTGAGGATTGGTTTAGGAGCAGGTACTTATCCCAAAGGTTTATTCAAGCTTTGGATAGTCGAGTTCCACAAAATCTATCAGGCATCTATGATTGTAGTTGAGTAAGAGAGTAAATTTCTGGACCTACTCCAGTATGTTGTCTATAAGCAGGATGAGAAAGTATGGATTCACAGGTTCATCAAGGGCTTAAATTTGGATTTGGGTGGTGTGGTGCGCATTCACTGCCCAAAGACCTTAGCACAAGTTGTGGAGAAGGTGTATATTGCAGAGGAGACACGAGGAAAGATGCAGAAGGCTAGGGATAGAGTTCGGAGCTGCATCCAATAGATGCAGGATAACAGATCAAGGGGTTAGTTCCTCCTCCTCGTGGTGGATAAGGTTTAGTAATTTCATCATTAATACCACCACAATAGCCACCTCAGTAGCAACAGACTTGTCCACCATTCAAGCCTACTCACATGTTCGATGAAAAGAGAGGATGGAGTATAGGGCCTCCTCCTAGGGGTCCCATTAAGACACAGGGTGTGCTAAGAGCGCAATCAGTAGGTGCTTGCTAGCAGATACCTCAGTAGTCCATATCTAGATCATCATGATCTATAACATATACATCTAGAGTATCAGTTGGATCTGCATCTCATTGAAGAGGACCGTGCAGCTATTATGGTTGTGGTGTTTCCAGACATCATTCGAGGGGGTTCCCACAGAACCCTAGTAACAAGGGTAAGACACATATTTCTGAGTCTATTTTTTGTGATATGGGGTGCAACCATCGAATGTATGAAGTGGTCGAGAACCGCTTGAGGCTAAGCACTGCAGTCTTGTCATAGAGATGACATATAACATTGGTTGTATTCCTACCTCCATTTTGTTTGATTTTGGTTCATCAGATTATTTTATTGTACCATCCTTAGTAGAGCATTGTAGGATGGTGGCAGTTAGGCACGGTCTTAGTTAGGACATTAAAATGGCTTTTGGAGCCAAATTTTTCTGTAGACTCCTTAGTAAAGGAGTATGTAGTGGATTTGGGGCCCTTCACCACTACCTTAGATCTTCAAATCCTTCCTCTAGGTTCTTATGGATTCATCTTGGGAATGGAATGGTTGTCTACACATAGAGCTAGAGTGGACTATTACCATAGAAATATATCATTTAGAGACAATCTGGGAGTTGAGTCAGTGATAGTAGGGGTTAGGAGACCTATTCGATTTGCATCATCTCGTTATGCACCTTAATCGGTGTGTGTGAGGAGGTTGCTAGATGTATGTTGTTACGGTTAGTGATAGATCGAAGGATGAGACTAGTGGACCTTTGCTTAGTGACCATCACATATTGAGAGAGTTTTCTGATGATTTTCCAAGTGAGCTATCATGGTTACCACCCCCACGTGAGATATATTTCCTCATAGATCTAGTTTCGAGAGAAGAGCCTATCTCACAAGCATTGTATCGATGACTACTCCCGAGCTCTATGGGCTTAAGTTATAGCTTGATGAACTTCTGGAGAAAGCCTTGATTCATCCTAGTATATCCCCTTGGGTTGCACTGGTGATTTTTGTAAAGAATAAGGATATATCTTTTTGGTTGTGTATTGATTACCGCCCACTTAACAAAGTAAGGATCAAGAATTCTTACCCCCTTCCATGCATTGATGATTTATTTGATTAAATGAAGGGGGCTAAAGTTTTCTCCAAGATAGTTCTTAAGTCAGGTTATCATCAACTGAGGATCACGGAGGCAGATATTCATAAGACTAACTTCCGTACAAGATAAGGCCACTACGAGTTCACAGTAGTGCATTTTAATTTCACAAATGCCCCCTCATTGTTCATGAGCTTAATGAATGGGGTATTAAGGACATTCTTGGACCGCTTCATGCTCATATTCCTTGACGATGTTCTAATTTTCTCACGTATGAATGAGGAGCATGAGGATTACCTTTTCCAGTTTCTTCGGTGGTGTCGTGAGCAACATCTTTATGGGAACCTAGAGAAGTGTGCGTTCTTTCAGACAGAGTGCCATTATCTAGGCCACATCATTTTTGGGGAAGGTATCGTAGTCGATCCTTCCAAGATTTGAGCTATTATGGATTGGCCAACACCCACTAGTGTGACAGAGGTGCGCAACTTCATGGGTTTAGTAGGATACTACAAGAGATTTATCTAAGACTTCTCTTGGGTTGCACATCCCATTCATTCTCTTCAGCAGAAATGGAAAAAGTTTGTATGATCAAATAGATGTGAGAAGGCCTTTAGGAAACTTAAGGAATGCCTCATAATAGTTCCCATTCTTGTAGTGCCAGATCCTCAAGGTGAAATTTTTGTATGCACCAATGCTTCTTTGGTAGGGCTTGGAGGTGTGTTAATGCAGGAGGTTAAAGTGGTTTCTTTTGAGTCTCGTAAACTCAAATATTATGAGATAAATTATCCGATTCATGATCTTGAGCTTACGGTAGTTGTACATAGCTTGGTTTGATGGAGACACTTCCTTCTTGGCCCGATATTTACACTCAGGATTGATCACTTGAGTCTTCGCCATCTCTTCACACATCCCAATCTCAACACTCGTCAATGGCATTAGATGGAGTTTCTTTGTCAGTAAAACATGGAGATAAAGCATGTGAAGGGGAAGGAGAATATGGTTATAGGTGCCTTGAGAAGATAGACACATTTGGTTATGGCCACATTAATGGGCACAAATTTATGGAGTTAGATTTTGCAGTAGCTTCCTCATGACAACTTCTACCTTACAGCCACAACAGAGTTTGAGTCTTAGATACCCCTTGAGGGGAAGTTTGATGGATTATCCCTAGAGGTAGATGACCTTCTCAAGCATAGAGGTCTGATTTATGTTCTTAGAGATGGAGGTTTAAGACATCAAATTTTGATAGAGGCTCATCGTACACCATATTAAGCCCAACCCAAGGTGAGGAAGATGCACACCACTTTGAGATAATTGTACTAATGGAGCGTTCTTCGGAGAGACATGGCTCAATTTTTGTCACGATGTTTAGAGTGTTAGAAGGTCAAGGCTGAGCAACAACATCCAGCTGGCCTTCTTTTTCCTCACACTATACCAAAGTGGAAGTGGGAGACCATTTCCATGGACTTCATTATTGGTCTACCAACGTTGACATACCACCATGATGCCATTATGGTCACGGTTGATAAATTAAGGAAAGTGGATGATTTTTCTCCGGTGAAGATGACCTAAACAGCTAGTGTAGTGGCACAAGTATATCTTGATGAGATCATCAGGTTGCACAGGATTCCTTGGAGATCATTTGTGACCATGATCCTCTATATACTTCCCACGTCTAGACTAGCATACATCATGCCCTCAAGATGAAGATCAATTTCATCATAGCATATCACCCCGAGACAGATGGAAAACCGAGCGAGTGAATTAGATTTTGGAGGACATACTTAGGATATACGTCATGGATGACTAGTTGAGATGGGAGGAGTATTTGAACTTGGTGGATTTTTCCTGCAATAATGTTTTTTAGATTTTGATAGGCATGGCTCCTTTTAGTCTTGTATGGAAGAGAGTGTAGGACTCCTCTTAGTTGAGGAAGGTTAGAGGAAATGGTTTCTGTTGGCGTGTGTTATTTTCCACATCATCAGGTGAGTCATCTCACTTAGGTGAGATCATAGGTCCATGTGTCATTTAGGGGTCATTATGAGATTCCCTTACACATTAGTGCATCAGTGCGTAAGCATGTCAGTGCGTCAATGCATCATATGCGTCATTGGTAGTTACACTTCTATTTTGGGAATGTAACTCCCCCTCTCTACTTGAGTTGTCGTGATTATAGCATTGGGGGTTACTCAACACCTCCTATATGTACATGTCTTTTGATCTATGAGATAGAGGAGAGTTTTATGGCTTAACCAGGTTCTGCCTATTTGTCGAATCTTTGCATGAATATTAGGTTGATGCTCGCTCCTCCCGATATCTCTTCATGTTGTTGTTCGTATGTAAATTGACGTGCACGTCATCCCTCGTGAGCCTTGCTTGCGGGTTTTAAACCCTCTTTCATGGTATAAGAGTGGATCTTCTAGATCCGTGCACTCATCAGTGTTTCTGTGTGTATTTTCTTACTTTTGGCGTGATATAAAAATTTCATGCGTGTTTGTAATAGTGATTCTGACCGTGCTCTACTTGCATTGATTCCGGGCATTTATACCTCTCTTCGTGTTCATGTGTTTTGGTTTCTTTCTTGGGTGTTCGAGGTTGTTGTTTGAGTTTTTGCTATTTCCGGGTTTAGTGTCTTTGACTAATCTATTCTCTGGGGTTATATGCATGTTTTGTGGACTTTGGGTTATAGATTTAAGAGTTTTGTCTTCGAGCTATACTCTAACTACTCACCTTTCTTGTCTGCATGCATCCTCCTCCTAGTGAATCGAGCCTCTCTACATTGGTTTGGTGGTTCAGCTTTTGCATTGGCCTATCCTTTAGATTATTGGATGACTGTTCACTGTGCTAGTTTGTGGATTGTGAACCGTATTAAACCTCTGCTAGCTTGTGGGATTTTGCTCGACATCTATTATTGCTTCGACCCTTTTTCAAAGTGCTAGTTTGTTGTGGGATCAAACTACAACTTGGCTCAGTGCTCCTAGGCTCCAAAAGCCCACACACTTCCTACAGCATTGAAAAAATGTTTTTGTCTTGCTGTTTTGGTCGCTCTAACTCACGGTTACCTGCATAGCTAGCCTGCATTTTCTCCTTTCCTACAGTGTGGCCGTTTTGCTTTGCATTGAAAAACAAAACATTTTTTTAACCTGCATTTTGTTTTGCATTAGAAAAAACATTTTTTGACTTGCTCTTACATTGGAAAAGGCGTTTAAACTCTGGCACATTCAGCTCCAACTCCAATAACTCTAGCTCTAACCACTTCAGCTCCAAAACTCCCACATTCTCCTCTACTCGACCCTTCTTCGGGTGTCATGTGGAGGTATACAAAAATTTTAAATTTTTTTGAATCCTCAACCCCGCATAGACTTGGCACGTGGTGAGTATTGGCACATATTGGCACGTATTGGCATTTTCCCTCACAAAGACAACACTCCACTCTCCTTGTGTAGACCTACTACTCTACGTGAGCTCCAAATAGTTCCTGTACCACTTTCAACAACAGGCGCACCACATGGAACATAGGTAGGGCAGCTCTTTCCAAATGTGGGCCCCCCTCCAATCCTCTTTTTAATGTTTTACGACTTTAAAAAAAATTCATTCAATTGTGGCATGTAATCAATTTTTTGCAAGGCTATTTTTTCTTGTAATTTGACCTTCCTATGCTTGTCGAAGACGAAGGGCGAGGTCTGGGGTTGGCAGGGGGCTAATCCCCCCTCGCAGTCAAAACAAACTATGCCTAAAATTTGATGTCATTTCACATGAGTAGTCACACAACATCCTTTGCACCCATTTAGAGCACTTTTTTAATGCGTTTGTAGCATCTAGTGTATTTTTCCATCAATTGTGGGAATCATTTTATTGCTATAACTTTTGACTCACTGCTCATTTCTAAGCGCTTCTTTGGTCAAAGTTACATGATTTTTCGCACACTACATGATGGCATTGCCAATTTTGTAAATTCACTAATTTTATAAAGTGCCGCATTCTGGGGGATTTCTCGTACTCTTGGGACTACACACGTAGACACATTATCGGCCGAGTCTGACATCTTTCTTTTGTGCATCTTGCATTTTTCATCATGGAGAGTGCTCTTTTCAGACATGAGCATCATAGGATCACCTTATAGCCTCCGCCACTTCTCACCAGGAGAGAGACCTATTCAGCTTAGTGTGCTTCCATTGAACGTTACTTCACCCACAAGGGTCTTTTACCCTTCTTGCTTGGTCTAGTTCCTACACCCACTGATCATCGTCATCTAGAGGACTTCCTCGAAACTTTTGACCATGTCTTTGGTCACATGATGATTCATGTCTCTTGTTCTCTCTAGTTTCATGTGGCAGATTCAAATCCACCTCACCGTGTCTGGAGAATTCTTCAATCCTTCTATGGAGACCCTTCACATCTTGTCATTTTCATTGCTGCTGCTGATTCCATCGTCTCCTCCATTTCTTTGTGTGATGGTAGTTTCACTGACACATACTCACTTGGTTCTACTTTTGATGATGAGGATTGTGCACCATGTTCTGATGTCGAGAGTACTACAGAGGACTCTTCTCCTCTTCCTCTCACTATCCAGAGACATTATTGTCACCCCCACATCTCATCAGATATCAAGCAGTCTCATACTCAGTCACATACAGTCATCACACCCACCTCATTTCTACTCCCAGTGTGTGAGGCCCTTTTCACTCATCTACCTTCATTGGACGACTCATACCTATCATACATCACTCTTCTATTTGTTGAGCCCCCTCATTGGGATGAGTATCTACCTAACCTTGGTCGTATTTTTACAGAGTCTACTTGTGATGCACTATAGGTCCCTCATCCATCTACAGGTGTTTTAGAGGAGTTCATCATCTCTGTTGTTGGGAGTTCCCCTTCCGGGAATCATGTCACTTCCACATTTCTAAAGACCTTCATTGATCCACCCTCAGTTGTGGATCCCTTTTCTATTGTGGAGGATGTTTTGTTCCCTTCACATCACTTGGACATCCTTTCCATGGGTGTTCCTCTTCACTCTGACCATTCTACGCATGTGGCATTACCTTTGGTTCCTTGGCACTCACTCACTAGACCTATGTCACACCTCTGTGCACCAGACTCAGAGTTCTTCGTGTTGTTGCCTACAGTTTCCTTTGTGGAGTGGGTGGACTTCTAGCACATCATTTTTGTTCTTCCTAAGGGTAGGTACACGCTTTTTTTGAAGGTGGCTCTTCTTCAGTCCAAAGGGAGAGGATCTCATCATTGACATTCTTTCGGGAGACCTCCTAGAGTGTAGAGTTCAGATCCATTTATGGCATCTTTTGCATTCCTCTCATCTCCCTCTTCTTCTCTCTTCTTCTTCTTTCTGAGAGATTTCCTCTTTTTACATGGGTACCCTTTCAGGATCTACTATGGCTGGGACCCATATTTGGCATCTTTTTTAGATTAGATAGTGTGTTGTTCTCTTATGGTGGATGGTTTTCCTACTGGGGTTTCCTTCTCAGGCTATGTCGGGACCCATTTCTCATTTCTGACTTGCCGCCTCATCCTAAGTTACAATGAAGGGTGGGTGGAGATGTGTGTTATTCTCCACATCATTAGGTGATTCATCTCGCTTAGGTGAGATCGTAGGTCCATGTGTCATTTAGGGGTCATTATGAGATTCCCTTACGCGTCAGTGTGTCGGTTCGTCAAGGCGTCGGTGTGTCAAAGCACGTCGTGCATCAAGGCGTCATATGCATCATTGGGAGTTACACTTCTATTCTAAGAATGTAACTTCCCCTCTCTACTCAAGTTGTCATGATTACAACACTGGGGGTTACTCAGCACCTCCTATATGTACACGTATTTTGATCTATGAGATAGAGGAAAGTTTTTGGCTTAACCAGGTTCTTCCCATTTGTTGAATCTTTGCATGCACATTTGGTTAATGCTCATTCCTCCCGAGATATCTTCAGGATACCATTCGTATGTCCGTTGATGTGCACGTCATCCCTCATGATCCTCGCTTGCGAGTTTTAAACCCTCTTTCAGAGTCTTTAGGACCAACTTTATTATAGGACATGGAGCAATAGGTGGTTATGATGAGACAGAGACTGTAGGAGGCACATGACATGTAGAAGAAGTATGCAGATCAGCATAGGAAAAACTATAGTTTTGATTTGGGCATGAAGGTGTTCCTTCATGTTCGGCCACATAAGAGCCCAATCCATTACGGAAAAGGTTCTAACATAGGTCCTTGGTTTGTGGGTCCCTTTGAGATCTTGGAGCATATTGATCCTTTGGCCTACTGTCTATTGTTACCACCTAGCTTGTCTCGTGTCCATGATGTGCTTCATGTTTCAGTACTTACGAGATATATTATAGATCCTTCTCATGTGCTAGATTGGACCTCATTGCAGATTCATGATTAGGAGAAGGTGATGGTGGATCCATTCCACATTTTATAGTGTAGGACCTTGGGCCTTTGAGGTAGATAAATTGACTAGGTTTGAGTGTAGTGGGACATATATGATGAGACTGCGGCTACATGGGAGGATGTTACATTTCTACGAGTTCAGTTTCCACACCTGTTCCAGTGACTTCTAGGAGGAAGTTGAGTCTAAGGGGAGGGGGATGTAGTGCCCACTTCCCTTTAACACCTTTTTGTTATTGATTATGATACTATCGACTATACTTATGGATATTATTGTAGCTTTTGATTTGGCATGATGTTAGATGTTAGAGATCATGGACTGTTGTTGATTTTGATTCATATATGATGCATGTGGATTATTAGAGACATTTTATATTGATGTTAATATGTTGTTGACATAGTTATATTTATTTTGGACATGCAATATTCTATCATACTTAGTAGGCTCTGATAATTAAACTAATGTTGTGATCATTTTGACATGGATGAAATGTAGAATAGAAATTTTGCTAGAAATTGTAAATGATATTGTATTTTCCTAGATGATATTTGATTCGTATATAGATGATTGTGGATTTATATTGTATATTTTATCCTAGATGTTTTTGATGTGGCCATGAGGCTGAAGGAGGTGTTATGTGTTTTGCAGGTAAACATGTCACAACAAACATCGGGGGATTGGAGACCAACCACATTAGAATTCTAGGTGAATTCAACAAGGGTCACCATGACAACATGTGTTTGTGTGTGTGTGTTTGAATTATTGTTAGGGGAAATTGTGACCAAGGGGTTATGTGTTGTATTTTGTTTAGTTTCCTTTACTTAATGTAGTATGTGATTTTTAGTGATGTAATTTCCTTGTTTTAATTATTTAGAAAATGATGTATTCTTCCCCTTTATCTTAATGGGTTTTAGTGTCCTATTTAAGTTAATTAATCTTGTTATTAACTAATTGTGGATGTGACCAAAAAAATTCATTTATTAGACTAGATGGCTCTTGGGTTTTGTGTTGTAAGATTGAGTGCTTGTGATCTTGAGTGTTGTACACTCTACCCCCTCATGGAAATTCGAATTTGGCCTTAAGGGCCAATTTTGAAGGCTTGTGGGACAAGTTAAACTTGTCCCACACCTCTTAAATTGATATGCCAACCCTACCTATGGGTTGGGGGTAAAAATTAGACCCCATTATGTGTTTTGGGAAGACAAATTGTAAGTCTTTATTGCACCTTCTTACATGTAATTACTTTTAGTCCTTAAGGGTGTGGGCTTGGATTGTGTGTGTAAGTAAAATGTCATTTCTTCACCCACTTATTAATTTTTCTTTGGAGTTTGAAGTTTGAATTGTGAGGTGGAGTTGAGGATGAGTGATGTGGCATCCTACATGGAGCCACCTCACCCTCCTCTCTCCCTTTTCTATTTATTCAAGTTATTTTGCTTGTTTGGGGTTACTTCATTTCTTTGTACTCTTGTTTTTTTAGAGTTAGAGGATTTTGGAATGCTTGTGGATTTTTGGAGATTTTGGTGATTTTTTGGACTTGAAGAAGCTTGTTGTGGAACTCTTGGATCAAGCTCTACCATGGAAAGGTAGGAGCTATACTCTTGTAAAATGTTTTCCTTTTTATATTTGTATATGCACATTTTGTTGAGTGATTTGGTATGTTTGTTGGTTTCGTGGGTAGATTTATTAAGTGTGGTGTAAGAGGATCCTATGGGGATATTTCATGTAGGGAGGAATAAGAGTTATTTCCATGTTATGGAGGGAGTTGGGATGGATCTAGCACCTTGGACAATAAATTGCTTGCATTTCTTACTTGGTCTATTTTATGAGGGAGCTATAAGAGAATGTGGGAGGTATAAGAGGTACTTCAGGGAGGCATAAGAGTGTGTAGGTGTTTTGAGAAGTTTTATTAGAGGGTTCTTAGGTGGGAACCCATTTACCTTTAGGAGGTGTAAGTGAATTCCCCATAGATCTTACTCCTTTGGATTTTGCATGTTGAAGCCTTATGTATTTTGTTGTTTTCCTTCTTTTGATTGTAGTTGTATTGGTTGGATTTTGGTATGGTTTTTGAATCTTGTATTGTGATGTGGAAGCTTGTTTTGTTTCCATGAGTTGAATTCATTTCTCATTGTAATATGGTTGGGGCTCGGGGGCCAATGAGGAGGATGGCTTCTCCTCCTCATTGGAATTCTTGGTTAGGTGGAGAGTGTTGCCTCTCCCCATTTTTTTGTGATTCAAATAAAGAATGGTGGACCTCTTTTGTTGTGGATCTTGGAGCTATGTATAAAGAAAAACTTTGAAGTGCACTTTAGTTTTTTTTCCTTATTGTACAATTTCACACTTTAAGTGGATGAGATTGTATTAGTATTTGTGGTGAAAATTTCTTTTGATTTTGGAGACAAAATTTATATTTGGATGTGAAATTTAAAGGGACAGTAAGGTCTATTTTGTAATTTTCTTTTGGTGAACTTAAAAAAGAGTTATAAGAGGAATTATTCTATTTTATTGTAGTTGATTATTCCCCACAAAGGGTGTTGTTCTTATTTTAAAACATCCTATTGGAAATATTATTAAAAACTCTCTTTTGGAAAGTTGGAAAGTGTATTGGGAAATGTTGCATTTCTTTTTTCATTTGAAAGGCATGAATTGAAAAGTAGACTATCTTCTTGCATTTTCTTGTGTGGTTCAAAGGAAGTTAAACTCATGCAAGAGAATTGACAATACTTAAATTTTTAATTAGTCTTGAAATAGGTTCGATGAAGTAGTTCCAATATTAACTCTAGTATGTAATGCTAATTTGAAACAATTGCATACCTACTACTAATCACTAATGGAAAACAATAAAGGGGAATTTCCATTAACCTACAAAACCAAAGAAAGAAAATGAACCAAATGAAATGAGATAGAAGCTTTCGTAAGGATTTTTAGGGTTAGTTGCCTTTTTTCAAATTAAGGGTCCTAATTGAACTCATCCAAGGTATGAGATTCACCCCTACAAAATGTAGGTGCTGGGTGAGTAGAAATTATTTCTTTAAATTTAAATGTTTTAATCTCAAAACATGAGTTGACTTTTTAAGGGGTCACTTTTGGGTAGGGGTTTGTTCATTAATTCTAATCCCATGTAAAATGGGGACCTTGTTATTTGTTTGAATCTTGTGGAATTAAATACCTTGGATATTTAATTACTTTGGCTACTTTTACCCTTAACATCCCATGGGGAATATTTAACAATAGTAGGAATTTAATTGTTTATTAAATTAATACTTAGAGTGAATTTAACCATTCTTGAACTAGTTATCCTCAGTATTTTCAATGCGGGTTTAATATTTATAATAACGGGAATATTTTAGCTATTAATATAATTTCCTAGAAATTCAAATGAAACAATCATGGTTCTTGAAACCTTGGGTGGGCATGCTTTTCAAAAAAATTCATTCCGTAAATTGTTCTAACTAAATCAAGGTTTTTCTTGGATCTTGAGCGGGCGTTTCTAGTAGACGTTACAAGAAATGTTTTACATAATTTTTATAATTTTTTTATAAAGAAAGACCTCAGTATATTTATCCAAAATAATACTAATTTTATCAATAAATTTTTTATTAGAATCACTCAAAAAGGAAAATAATTTTTTTGAGAAGTGACAATGGCGGGTAATGTTTCTCAAATGCCTTTGAGAATTTTTGTAAAGAGGTTGGAATATAAATGAAGAAGACAACACCATATATGCCATAATGGAATGGGGTTGTAGAAAGGATCAATAGAATATTGATGAATAAGTGTTGAGTATGATCGGTGGTTACGGTTTGGAGAGAAAATTTTGTGTAGAAGTAGTGAAAATTATGTGTTAGTTTATCAATAGATCACCAACAACTACACTTGTAGACAAAAATCCATAGGATGCATCAACGATAAGAAACTCTCTATTCAACATTTACATGTATTACGATATATTGTTTATAAGTATATTACATATGAGAATAGAATTGGGTTAAGTAATAAATCTACTAATTGCATATTTATTGGATACTCTAATGATGTAAGGGGATATAAGTTATGGAATCTAGAAACATGGAAGTTTGTTTTTTATTGTAATGTAATATTTCAAGAGCTTAAGGAGATTCCAAAGAAGGAAGAAAAACCAAAGGAAGATCGTGTGAAAATTGAGGGAGGTGAATTTGTGTTTAAATTTGATGTGTGATAAAATATGAACCACAAAGAGGGTTGCAAAGTGAAGATTCAAATGAAGAAAACGAGGAGCCATAACATAATGAGCTAGAAAATCATTTCTTAAGAAGACCATATTGACTAAGAAGTGTAAATAAGAGGTAAAGTCCTCCTAATTATTGAATTTGGATCAATTTTACATAGGAACAATAGAAATATTTGGTTGTATTTCTTCACCAATTCAATACGATATATTTTCAAATATATATGATTATTTTCTCATTAAGCGTAGGAGAACTATAAACAATCTAGGCTAAATACAATAGTATCTTTAACCACTATTATTTGTGTATTCAACAACTAACAAATTTCTACTAATGAATAATTAATCACATAATTATTCCTATTACTAAGATATCCAATAATATTTACCATACTAGTAAATATCACATAACCATGTGAATGCTAGATTCCTAATATTCCTCCCCTTAGTGTTCACATGGTAGAAAAACATTCACACTTCCTCTACAATTTTCCTTCCTTTGCTTGCTTATGACTTTGGCACACAACTTGAACTGAAGGTAGAAGGAACACATCAAATTTTTACCAATCAAACACTATTGGGAACACGTATAACCAAACAAGTTTGGGAACATATACATGAGCCCTCTGCGCATATCTACCAATCATTATAGGGAAAAAATATGACCTACTCAGTGTGGGAAATCAAGTAGGAACCATCTCGCATGTCCGTCAATGGTTTTACAAAGGTTTACCACAAACCTAGGCATGAAAAAGAACACATTTGGCTTCGAACCTCTTCAAGAATCATGATATTGCATTTCACTATGTTATATGTTCTTCACTATGATATTAAATTAGATAAATGTGTAATAATAACCAAATAAAAATGAGAATAGGAATGAACATATGCTCTTATTTTTCACGCCACATTGAAAATATAAATAACTTAAATCCAAACTACACAACAAAAAAAAGTAACCATACGAAGTGTAGCCCGTCATTGTTGACTAACAAGAGGTATTTGATTGACCTCAGACCTTATATGCCTCTACCCTCCAATTTCGTGCTACTAGCTTAGCTTAATTTCGATATGAAGATCAACATGATCCAAATTGGGTTTGTTTGTATAACTTCTCCCCAATGTAAAATATTTAATTTTCCGGATGTCGAGTAGTAACAATGAAAATGCATCCGTAAAGAAATATTTTTATTTTATGTACTTTTAGAATGACTCAATTCTTTGACTCTTTGAAAACAAAATTAATGAGAAACAATAATGAAACTTAAAGATTAAAACAATACTTTTGATGACATTACAAATTTGACTATAACTTAATTATTTGTCGACACATAACTAACAAATAATATAGAATTTTATAAACTTTAAACTGCACATGATAAGACAAACATGACTTTAGTTTTAAAGACAATGGACATTACTCTTTTAATTAAATCTGTAATGTGGACCAATTAAAGATATATCTAGAATAAAAATAGAATAACCTAATACAAATTTAATCCTAAATTAAGTGGTACCAAAGTACTAATGAGAAAAGGAACTTTTATTTGACGATACTTATATATGATGAACCTATAAATAATGAAAAACAAATAACTATAAACAATTAATACCTATCATTTCAAGTTTTCACTAGGTACTCATTGACATTAGGTTCAAGATAATTGATTTATGCACCACCGAGAAGAAATATGCATCCTTTGTTGTATTACATGAGAGGATTTCTTTGAGTCTAAGGAGACAAAATTTAGATCAAGCCAAGAAAATATTGATATTAGTTATGAGTTGATGAGGAGTGAATGACAAGTGCACATCTATGGATGAGTTGAATATAAATGATCCAAACAATGAGGATGACTCTTAGATGCCCAATAGGGATTGAGCCAAAATTTCCTAAGTCTTTCAAAATATTTTTCACACTCGTGTTTCATGAAGGAGATTCTCTTTGTGAATTGAGAGTTAGGAGTAGATTGACATTTTAAGGATATGAGAACAACTGATGATGACAATCATGAAAGTATGACAAAAACAAATTTTAAAGGAAATTTCCATGTTGTTGCATTTAAAGGTCACTTGACCTAATAACTAATGTGCAAATCATAATATATACTCGGATGAGACATCATATTTTCCCTCTAAAAATGTTCCCGATCAACTAAAATTAGGATAAACTAATATATATGCTAAGATAGTTAATCTAATAGAGGAATAAAATAGTATAAAATAAACTTAAACAATATGGAATAATTTTAAACAATTATGCTAAATGAAATAAAACCCTAAGTATGCAAAAATGTAAATGAAAACGACTTATTTGATTTCGAAGACTGCCGCAAGTTGTCATGGGTCCGACTATGGATTCTAGGACAATGAGTGATCACGCATAAGTTATGTAAAGTACAAATCTAGAATATCTAAGGACATAGGGGAACCCAAGAAGGTATTGGGGCACCCCAGAGCATCCTGGTCTATAGAATAGGGTCCTTGGTCTCTATAAAAGCTCAAAATCCTTTTCCTTCAATGCCTCAAGATACCATGAAATATTCCCTATCTATTTCAATGAATCTCTCATATCTTGGGATGGATGTAGCAAATGAAATATGTTGAAGGAAAGACCTACAAAAAAAAAAAAAGAAGTATCAAAATCCCAAATAATAAAAATGTGAAATGAATGGGTCGAGACCAACCTCAGTTGCCACAATAGTGGGCTTACTAAACTTAGCATTGCACTATATTTCATACCCAAATGTAGTTATGTTGTGTGTGTGTGCATGTCGTGCCTTAGGCGCTCTTGTTCTAGTCGACTTTGTGAAGTAGTGAGTAATAATAACTATAGAAAATATAAAAGCATGTGTCCATGGAATAAAATTGAATACCTTCCCTTATGTAGTGTGTGTTGATCTAGATCTCCTAGCCTTGATGCACGACACTATGTGGATCCAAGTGATGCAATGGATGTAACTATAGATGGAGTGATAGTAGTATATGATGTTAGGACCTTCATTTTGCCTCGTAACTTTATATTTATAGGGTTATATTTATCTCATTTTGTAATTGAAACTTACATGTCGGCTAGGAAAAATATAAGTACATAAAATGGCTAGAAAGAGCTCAAAATGAGGCGAGAAAGTAAAAAGGACCAGCTCACCCCAGGTGGGATGAGGGTGTCTCAAGGTGCCTAAGTATAGGTTTGGGCACCCTGGTCTCGGCTAAAATGATGTGAAAGTTTGAAATCGATTGGGCATGTATGTGGAAATGTGTGAGAATGATAAAATAAAAGTAAAATAAGATTGCTAGAAGATGTAATTAATTACCTATTTCTTCACTCAATATCCTTCTAAATGGTAGTATCAAAACCAACCTAAATAATGTCTAATGTGCATGATTTTGTGACTACATTTTTCCCCATTTTATGTTGGTCATAAGAAATCTCGATAACATAAAGTAGATAGAAGTTTGTACATGATATCCATGTATAGTGTAGTACATACTTTCCGATGGGCTAGATTCAAGCGTGGAATGAAAAAAGAAAAATTGGAGGAGTGTAGATTCTAAAGATGAAAAATGCTCATAAATAGTGATGAGAGTGAACCTTGGGAAAAACATGTATATAGATGTTTTGGTGTGTAGTGTACTTGCATGGTGAGTAAAGGCAAGTGCCATTCAGTGTGTGATCGTTGCAATTTAATTTTCATCATTGTTGTTGGTGCCCCCAATATGATGGCTTATTTCTCATACCGACAAATCTACGAGGAGAAAATGATCAAGTAGTCAAATATGTATGTATGTAAATGTCAAATACTTTATGTAAAATACACAAGTATAAAATACGCTGCATGATAAAATAAATGGAGCATGTGGACTTGATCCATGTCTAGAGAAAATGGTGTAGAAGGATATCTTGTATTGCTATGAGTTTTTTGGGTGATCTCACGACACCGTGGTTGAATGATTGTAGGGAGGAGCTGTTATGCATCCTTCAAATCTAATTTCTTCTATAGAAATTTCAGAAGAGATCTCTATAGCATCCTATATTTTTGGGAAATCTGATGCTAACTATCCAAATTAGTCTAGAGAGTCACACCTACTGTAATCCCTAGGCATGTAACTTCTTCTTATAAATGCTAAAAGGACACCATGCCCTTAAAATGATGTTATGTATGGAGTTTGTAGAATGGTCTCGAACTCACTCATTATATGTAAACCCATATATCAAGGGTAGAAAGTGCATTCTATCGAACCATTGTAAATGCATTGTGTTAGTTTGTAGAAAACCTCAAATGATGACGCCCTCTTGGGTGGCACATGTGACATCGCTGAAAGGAGAATTAAGCCCCAAAAGGGGACCTATTGCACTATGACCTATGTAACTCTACCCTGTAGTGGGAAATGGAAAGCACTTGTTAGAAATCAAGCTACACATAAAATGGGATAGCTATCTAAAACAAGTGTTACTATGAAAACACATGCATGCAAAAGGGAATTGTAAAATATGTAGACAATATAGTAACTACTAAAGAAAGTAGTGTAAACACATAAGAAAACAAGAAGACCACACAAAGCGGGTGTCAAACATGGAAGATCACATAAGCAAAGGAAATGCCTTCATGATTGCAAAAAATAAAAAAGTTTACACACAAGAAAAGGGCAAAGCCCACATAAAATGGCAAACAATGGTAGATAAGTAGAAATAAAAAAACAAGGAGTCATGGAGACATATAATATTGCAAAACAAGTGATGCACATAGAACACCCTTTAACATGTTAGAGCTATAACCAATATGTCAATGTGTGCATGAGAAAGTAATATAAGGTGATAAGTAAAAAATGAAACAATAACACCTAGATGAGATGATTGTGGATGCCCCTAACGACCAATATAGGAAGGATAGAAGGTGGGCATCCAATCCATATGTAAAGTCATGTATCTTCGATCACACTAAAAATTTTGTGAACATGCATGTGTGTATGATAGAGATAATGACATATAAGATATCAATATAATAGGTGTAGCAAAGTGACCATGGATAAGAATAGTAAACAAGATTAAATACACCCAAAACAATGTAGTATGTTGTGGATAAATGAAATGTAATGGTAGGAGCAATGTGCCTCTGATGAATGGAAGCATATGAAATGAGGTTCTTTTATCCCCTCGTGTAGTCAAGAATGATCGTAAATGAGAGTGTGTCATTGGGAAATGGTCAAGTAGTATTCATTGTGTATGACACATTGTGATGAATGTGTATGTGGAGTGGTGATGGGATGTGACATGGGTAAGTGCAATAAGTTGGGGGCCAAAAAGGGGTCATAAGTAGACATCATATTGCAAATAAAAGTGAAATATTAACTTGTAGGGGTTATTACCAATGCATGCACTCAAAATTAGAATAAACTTATAGAAATATGAATTGTAGCATCCATAATCTAGTTTCTAAAGTTCCAATGTTTTTTAAAAACAAAAAGTTTATCTATATAAAACACTCAAAATTCAATGACTTGGTATTTTATTTTTAAAAATCCTATAAGATTGTAGTCTATTTGCCTATGATTTGGATGACCAAAACTTGGAATATATGTTTTTTCCTTTGGTGAAAAGTTAGATGCCACTGTCTATCTTGGGATAGATTTTATTTTGTATTTTTTGAGCAATATTTTTTTGATGTTTTTTTCATGAAAGTGGTTTGAAAACTTAAAGAAAATGGAGAAATTTTTGTTTGTGGGCCATAAATTCATTAAAAAATATCTAAATCAATTACTTTTTTCTAACGTGTATAAAATTTCACCATGGTTGGGATGGTATAGGTTTTATCACATTACGATAAGTGAAACAAAAGTTGTAGTCTTAAACATAGACATGAACATTCACTTTGGAAAAAGTGTCTTAAAGACCTACTATTATTAAAAAATTATATAATGATATTTATCATATTCTATTCACTTTAAAATAAATATTTCTACAAAGATAACATGCTCCCCTACACGATGGTATCATTTTTTTTTACATTTAAAAAAAAATTCGGCATGGTTCAAGTCTGCTGGAGAAGAGAATATTTGATGTTTTGTTGTTTTTATGTAAAATTTAGGATTTGATGTCAACTTTTTGTTCGCTAACTTGTTACACTTACCCACATATGGAGAGATGTGTGTGAACCCTAAATCTGAAGTGTATATCATGAATTGTTGAATGCATATATCACTATAATATGAAAGGATGAGTGATGGTTTAACACTAAGAATATGAGAGGAATGGATGAGTGATGAGTTAGCACTAAACGTATATCACTACATGATGATAGGATGATTGATGATTTAGCACTAAGCGTTTATGACTACATGATGATAAAAATAGGTAATGATTTAGCCTAAAGCGTATGTCACTACAAGATGAAAGGAGGAAGTGGTTATGTAACCAAACATGTATACCACTAAAAATGATAGAATAGGTGATGATTTAGCCTAAAACATATGTCACTAAGCTACAAATTTCACATGGTTAGTGTAAGGTCCATTTGATTGGTAAACCCTCGGTAGTGGAGTATGGACAAAGGAACTAAAGTGTGTCATAAGGTGGTGAAGGCAACGCATAGAAAACAATGTAGTATAGATGACCAAGTGATGAATATGGTATGTAAATGCGTGGTATGTTGAATGCGATGCTAAATGTGTAGGATGTGTAATATGTAATGTGTAAAATGCAATGTAATAGGTGTAGGTAGACTAGTAATGTAAGATGTAGTGATGAAATGTAAAGCTAGACTCATATGTAATGTAACCTAGCGTAGTATGTAGAATATGTGTAGAAATGTGCGTGTATGATGTGACTAAGTGTGTAGATACCGATATGTATTTAATGCGTAGATGAGGACTAGTATAGTGAAGGACATATGATAAGTGTAGAAGGTATAATGTGCAATATATGTGTGATGAAAGTCAAACAAGTTTAATGCCTATGGTGCAGCGCGTCAAGTTCGGTGTAATGGTAGTCCCTCAACCATCTAGTGTGAACCGAAGCACAAGAGTGTGTCATCAGGTGATGATGATGCTAAAATGTGTAATGAGTATGCCTATGAATGATTATTCATAAATGAAAGAGATGGGCCTATGCTAATATGAGTAGGGGGATATTATGTTAGATTTCATGCCCCCCAAGTATGTAAGTGATGGAAGTCTAGTCAAAATACACTAAGTGGATCCACGTAAGGAGTAGTTTCCTAACAAAAGTGACAGGACGTTAAGGTGGTAATGGAAGAGGCAACTTGAATGGATGGGTATTTGTTTTAACAAGATGATTAGAAAACTAAAGTGGAATAGGATGGTGATAAATATTAAATGTTGGAATGATTTTGGTACTTACCTTTTCAAAGAAGGCACATGAGAAATGGTGGTGTGATTCTCATTAAGTTGATAATAAAAAACATCGGAAATAAGATAATCATGTAATGGAACTATAGTATTTGTATGAATAGGAGGAGAATCATTATGTGAGTGACCATCAATATCAAACATGTAATGAATAAGAGAATTATCTAGAACTTCCATGGAAATATTAGAATGAGGCTCACTAGTAGTTGTATAGCATGGCTGAGTAGGTGGTGAACTAATTTTTTAGGTAGTTGACTTTGGTTATTCGAGGATACCCTAAGTTATTTCTTATCTCGATCATGACTAACCAAAGAAGGACTAGCCTTAGAAGCCCATGTGGGTGTAACATTTGTAATAGGATGTTGTGCATTAAATGAAATAATAATTTGACCAATCATTCCTTCACAAATTCTAAGACCAAGTTCCACATTATTGATATTTTTCAATGCACATTATAATCTTACTATGTTAATCTATACACTGATTTATAGATCCACACAATCTCAACTCGCTACATGAGATCCGAAAGAATAATTCATCAAACTAAATCCTATGAGAATGAAGTTAATGTCATATAATTCCACCACATGTAGAATATTTACATGCTATGATACCAAATATTGAATTTGGATCAGTTTTACATAGGAATAACACAAATATTCAGTTGTATTTCTTCATTAATTCAATACAATACATTTGCAAATATATAGGATTGTTTTCTCCTAAATTATAGGATAACTATAAACAACCCAAGATAAATACGTGAGTAGTTTCAACCACTATTATTCACGTATTCAACAACTAACAAATTTCTACTAATGAATAATTACTCACGTAATTATTCATATTACTAACATACCCAATCATATTTACCATACTTGTAAATAACCCATAACCATGTGAACACTAATTTTCATTTTTCTTCTGTTTTATCATTTTTCATGTTACTAATGATGAACCCATTAGTGGCAAGGAGGCTTTTTATCAAGATAAAATAAGTCTTGGAAAAAATATATGGAAGAAGAAATGGATTCTTACACAACAATAATACATGGGATTTGGTTATGTTACCCCTGGAAGAAAACAAGTTTTTGTAAATGTGTGTTTAAGAAGAATTATAGTGTGAATGTGGAAAAATGGAAAAGCATAAAGCTCACCCTATGGCAAAGAGATTCTCTCGAGTTCGAGCGATAAAATTTTTGTGAGATATTTTCTCTTGTTGTAAGGTTAAATTTGATTATATTTCTTTAATTAGTCATTGTTTCTTCTTTTAATATATATAGAGTAAATGGATGTTAAGACATTGTTTTGCATGGTGATCATGAGGAGGATATCTACATGACAGCCAAAAATATTTAAGAGAAAAGGAAAGGACTATTTGGTGTGAAAAATAAAAAATCATTATATGGCTTCAAGCAATCACAAAGGATGTGAAAAGAAAAATTTGACATTCATGTTTTGAGACTTAGACTTAAAAGAAGAAAATCTGATCACGTTGTTTATTTTAAACATAAAGGTGAATATTATGTCATAATCGTATTGTAATATGGATGAAATGATGTTAATTGGAAATAGTAATAAAATGTTAAGTCAATTTAAATCTCAAATCTCATCTCAATTTGATATGAAGGACCTTGGTATTGTAAAATTTATTTTAATCATGTAATTTATAAATGAGATCATTAAAATTGGAAAAAATTGTTAAATAAAATAATGTATGTTGAGATGATATTGAATTTTTTCAAATACAATAACATAAACCAATAATTATTCATTTTCATGATGGTAACAAGTTATTTTTAGCCTCACCGAGTTCGATATTTTTCTCACCTTGGATTTTTCCTTTTCTTGGGACAACATAAAAGTGGCTATGAGAGGTATGGAAATCCAGGTCTCTAAACTCTTTATTTCATCAGCATCAAGGATGGAGATGAATGAACTAAATATTTTTCAAGATAGGACGCGTAGAAACCATGAAGTCCAAACCTTCTTCATAGGAAAAGAAAATGTTTAATTTTTGTGTATGGTATTTCTCATTAATACATCATAGGCACCTAGAAAACTATTTATTTGCACCTCATGAGGCATATAACGCTCGAGGGAAAATATAGGAAAATTTATACTCGTCATTTTTCCATACTCAATATGTTTCACCACAATGTCACCATGAGTATGCCTTGTTATCTTTTTATGTCTCTTTCTACATCTATTAAGGATCTCAAGTAGGGTAAGGTCAAAACCCCTACACCATTTTTGGTGTAAATTAACTTATGAAAATTACTATGTTTTTCATTAATCTATAGTCATTTAATTATCAAACCAAGGGCTGCATAGTTTCAATAGTGTCAGTGTTATATGCACGATTATAGGAATTTAGGTGGTAAAGAAATAAACTGTTGTCACTTCAATTTCGGAAATAAAAATGCTTGAAAAAATTTAAATTTAGGTAGGAAAAAAATATTATGGCTAAGGTAGAACATGTAAACTTAGAATGTAGATAGAGAAAAGAGTTATTGTTAATCTAATCATGCAATTAATCAAATGAACAAACTATTGATGGGGTTAGCAAACCGCATGTGGGACATGCCTTGGGTGTTAATCCCTTATAAGGATTGTGACTATAGATAATGAACAAAAATCATAATTTTATTGCATTGGCATGAAGTTACAATTGGGAATACAACAATTATTTTATTTGTGTATTCACTACTCTATAATATTATTCCATATTTATTTATTTATCCTCTATTATTCTTTCAAAGCATTACCATTTTCCTTTTGTATATCCCATTACAAAATAAGTGTGAAGAAACAAAGTTTGAATAGGAGTTCAAATCAGATCAAGTAAAATATCTCAACAAAATAATTTGGAGACGAAATCGATGTAATAGAATTAATCAACAGTGTTTACATGCTAGTCACTTAACTTAAGTAATTGATAAATTTAATCAATCAGTTCCTAAATAATGAATTTAACTAGCTAGTTCCCCGATATGTTTCCAAGGAAAATCAAATGTTGGATTTAATTCATCTCTTAGTTATCATGTTGGAATTGTAATTTCTTCTTCCATTGACATGTGTAAACTCAAGTGTGATGTCCACACTCGACAAACTTCTTAGGATCATAGATTCTTTCATTTTTGTGACCTCCTTTGGATGTAGATGATTTTCTAGAGACAATTCCTTTGGTTGTATGTGAGTTGATGTGGACAATCCCTTAGCTGAGATAATTCCTTTAGATGTGTATGTGTTTCTGCGTATGGATCCTTTGGTTGTATGTGAGTTATTGTATATAACAAGTTTCTTGTAAAAAATGTTGAAATCATTCAAATAATAATTTAAACATGTTATTCGAACAAGAGAATAAATGCATACTCATAATACCACAAAATAAAGTCAACTAGTAATAACTATATTGATTAATATTCATGCCACAAGTTTTAGTCATAATGAAATGTGTTAGTAGTATAATGGGGAATACAATCTCAAGGATACAAATAGATAAAAAATTAAACAAGATTATTTGTTTTGAAAGGGAATTAAAAACTCATCACACCCCATACTTAACTCGTTAAATGTCTTCATTCAAAGTTGCTTAAGCACTTCAATTTTATGAGGTTCCTCCTGAATGGTGCTACCTAAGTGTCTTAAATCAACTAGAGTAGTTGTCCCTTCCGAATATTTGAAGAAGTATACTCGATTATTGTTGTACATATTCATGACTTTGTCATGTACTACTTCATCCAAGGGTTGATTACCAAACCAATGTGGTATAGGAAAATGGAAAATTGGTGGGTGATAGCCAATTGGAAACCAAGTTTTGGCACATGCAATAGAAACATAAATATATGCATTCAATCTTCTCAAGGTTGGAATGATATTATGTGAGTGTATTTATTTCTTTTACATTTTAGGGGACATATCTTGCCAGCGCATCATTAAGGCATATACTATCTCTCTCTAATTGTATTAAATCTTGTCCCTGACTTCCTCATGAGCTTCTTTTTGCATCTTCCATACCATGTTTCTTATTTTCTTGTTCTCCATATACTTGCCATATTCTTCAATAATAGGATTAGAATTTTTAACTTATATTGTGATCATTAATAGTTTTACCTTAGCCAAGTGTTTGTACTATTCCATTTTTTTATCCCTATCAAATTCATTCCCAAAATAAGAACAAAGTGCTCTAACTGGAACATCTCAATGTAGAGTATTAGGATCCAATCCCTATCATACTCAAGGGCATAATTGTACATGTATAATTCACACAACAGGAGATGAATTTCATGAGGAATTTTTAGATATAATATAAAGAATCTCCTAGTTGAACCAATGTCAAATTGAATGTCTGAGTTGACATAGGTAATTTTTAGTTGAAACATATTTTATTTGAGGAAAATAGCATAAATATTTCAAGGGGGCCGTGTTCCGATTATCTCATGAGAAATCTAAATTGTATCTTCCTACCTTTTCTTTAGTCTTTAAATTTCCTTATCTTTGGCCTTAATCTCCCTCTCATTTTAATCCATTTCTTTTTGGCACTAGAAGATAAGATCTTCCTTTTCTATCTCTAATTTTCCTTTTAACTTATTGACATATGTTTGAAACTCGATAAAACTAATAATTTAACATCATTGTTTGTGTGGCCATGTCCCTAAAAAATTGTTTGAAAATATCGTTTAAAACCTCTCGAATGATAGTTTGTAGCTTTAATGTGGCTATAACTAAGCTCATTGCAGTTATCAAGTGTCAAAAATGGTGGTGTCTTCTCCAACACTTTCTTAATTACTACATGAATAACTACATGAATGTGTTCTTGTATTGTTTAGTCTCCGAAGATATCTTCTCTTCCTAAATTCCATGGACAAGGTCTTTAATAACGTTTTCAACAACCTTATGAATATCTTCATCAATTTCTAGTTCATGAACTGTTTGGTCAGATTTCCTCTTCAATCCTCTTCTCATCACCTTTGTCTACAAGAACTGTTTCCTCAGTTCCTTCTTAAAATTTTTCCCATTTATGCTCTCCATGATGTACCCCAACATGATCTACCTTTTTCTATTCCTCCATGTACTCAAAGCATGAAATTCTTGTATAGTTTTCCCACCACTTTATTTTCCCTTTTCTGCTCTATATCCTCTCGTGGTATATTCAAGGAATTTTTTCTCATTATATGCAACATTAGTAACTCCGTACTTAATATTCATTGGTCTAGCCTCAATAATTTCCTCACTAACGTCCACATCATTATCAAGTGATATGGTGTGACTTATTGTCAGGCTCAAAGGTTTTTGACCTTCTAATTTGTAGCTGTGAGAGTTCCTTCGGGATGTAGGATTGAACTTGGAATGTTTTCTATTTCATTTTGAGGTGGATGATTCGGGGTGGAAAACTAAAGGATATTTTTAGCACTAAATATCCTCTAAGGTGATATTAGCTCACGGTTTGGTTCGAGAAGATGGTAAATTCTAAGAGACAAGAGTTATTGTGGGTTAATAATTTGAAGCTTTGGGTTCAAATGTATGGGTGGAAGAACATCCAAGACTTCATCTACTCTTCCTTTTATGTCCCACTAATTCATCAATGTGCTTAGCTCTTGAAAAATCACCCCAACTTATATCAGGGTATTCCCTCTTTAGGGTGTGTTTTATAACCAGAGTAACAAGATAGTGGTGTGAAAGTGTTAACCTTCCTCTTTGTGCTTCCTTACTCATGTTTTTCAAAATCTCATTTACGAAATCGGGGACATTGACATGCCTATTATTCTTTAGATGATTGAGGAATTTGAAGTGAATTGTGTGTAGTTGGGTTAGCTTTCTCGGGAAAGGGTTCACCATCTATAGGAAGTCTATTAACTATAGCCATGATACCATCATTCACTTTCACTAATAATACCTTGATCGTAACTTCACCATCTTTGATGTAAGAACAAATTGTTCAACCATAGACTCATTAAAACCTTGGAACTTTTTAATGTAATAAAACTATCCATTGTTTTGTAAATATTGCTAAATTTGAGGGGTAATTAGAAGCTGAGAGGCCTCTATGGGCTCATGAAAAATTAAGTCTCCACTCATTTTAAATTATACAACTATCTTAGCTCTAGTATTGCAATCACTCGGTTTAGAGGAATGATGAAAAAATTGAATTATGGGGGATTTTTTTGAATATTTAATTGTGAATTTTGAGACCTGAATCACATGCAACACAAAAAAGGTAAATGCATTCAATCGATTTGATTGTAGTAAGCATGTGAGGTAAAGTTGTGTTACTGAGTGGGATGACATGTAATTCCACCTCATGGCACAAAAGGGTGGTGTTGTATCACTGCAATTAAAGACATGATATTGTGGCATAAATACTAATTAATAATAATCATACTAATTATAGTTTAATAAAGTTGTATGAGTGCACTTATCTCAAGGCATATTTATTATTATGATTACATATGAATTATGGTAACTATGCTTCTTTTTGCATGATGATTTGTTATGATGTTGTGGAAACTATTATGATACTACAAGCATGTGTGAAATTTGTATTGGAGGCTCCTTTCTTAGATCATATATCTCTCGAGAGAGGGAATGTTGATTTGTTTGGGTAACAACACCTCGATCATCATTGACACATGTAGATATCCCTTATTTATTTCATGCAATCATGAGTTCCGGTAAAAATGAAAAAAATAGAGCTTTCTTTACGCATGTAGTCGTAAGTGGAACATCTAGTATTTGCATGATCCCCTTGTGTCAAAGACTATGTACTCTTGCAACATATACTTCAAATCCTTTAAAACATAAATTCTAAGAAAAATAAAAATGTTAGTAGAGTGCTGTTGATCACCAAAATGGATTATCACAACACTTTTATTCATCCTTGAAATATCTAGCAAGTCGAATATACCAAGTCCACTAAAATATTTCAATCCTATGAAATGTCATAAGATGAACCAACTGGCTCAACTTCTTATCTTAACTCTAATGTTCTAATTTCCATCTTCTTGTGTCCTCCTATGAATTTTATGCCTAAATGTGCTTTTGTCCATTGGCTTCTTGTATAATCTCAACGTATGGCTATTTACAAATATCTTGAACCTCACATGATCTATGGTTGTGAGTTTTACAGCTCTATAGGAAAATATTTTCTCAATCTCATATAGACCTAACCACATTGTTCTAGTTTTTCCCATGTTGTCTTTGTACTTTTATTCAAACAAGAGGGCCCATTGAAATTTACTTTTTTGATGAACCTTTCATGACATTTGATCCTTTTCTTTTTACCACCTCTACATTATGCACAATTTGTCTTCTCATTTCATCGAATTCATTGAGTTGGAGAATCCTTTGTCTCGATCTTCGAGATAAGTTTGTGTCTATCTCTAGTGCATTCCTTCATGTCTTGTGCTAAAATTCAATAGGGAGAACAATACTATTACCATACTAAATCTGAAATGGTGTGAATTCACTCATTGTCTTTCATGTTGTTTTGAATGCCCATATTTCCTCTAGAAGTATTTCTTAACAATATTTCTGTGGAGTGCAATGGTTTTTTTCTAGGTAGCTTTTATCTCTCGGTTTGTCACCTTAACTTAGGCATTAGATTGTTGATGATACAAAGGTGTATACTTCCTATGTTTGATTTCATACTCCTTAGCTAGATTATAAATTACATCAACAAAAGTGTGTACCTTGATTAGTGACAATTTCCTTAAAACTACATATCTTGTGAAGACATGATCATAAAGAAATTTAGCTATTTTCTCACTTTTCGACTTGGAAATGCCTTCACCTCTTTCCACTTGGTTAGATAATCTGTGCATACAAAGATGTATGCCTTTTATAGATATTTAGGATTTATATGACCAATGAACTCTAAACCCCATTTATCAAATGGCTACAAGACCAACTAAGGCTGCAATGGCATCTCATATGATCTGGTAGGCTTACCCATTATTTGACATCTATCACACCTCCTAACGTATAGTGTTGCATCCGTATGCATATTTGACCACTAATAACCTATTGTCAACACTTTATGTGTTTTTCTTTTTGCAGCAAAGTCTCCTCTACAAGGTTCATTATGGCAAGATTTCAGGTCATCATATATTTCATGATCATATATACACCTTATCATAACATTATCTTGCCTGTGTGAAAAGAAAATCCAACTATCCAACAAAAATGAACACTCTTCTCAAATATGTATTTCTTTTTATAATATAAGTAGTGTAGATGTGTTTTACTTGAAACTAGATAGTTAGCTATATGTCTACATACCAAGGTATTTTTGTGCAAATCGAAAGTAAATGATCTTGAGGAAAGATTCGTCAACTACATGTTCTTCCTCATTAGTCTCAATTCTAGAAAGGAAATCTGCTACAAAGTTTTTCTTACTAGGCTTATCAACAATAGTGACATGAAACTCTTACAATAGTAGCAACCATCTAATTATTCTTTTTCTTACAACTAGTTTGTTAATCAAATATGAACTTCCAAAGCATGGTCACTGTGAATGAACATTGGATAACCTATGATGTAGTGTCTAAACTTATTAATAGCATACACAACTGCTAAGAACTCATTTTCTATGATTGTGTAATTGAGCTCAACATGCTACAAGTTCTTGCTCATGTAATAAATTACATAGTTTAGAACCCCATCCTTCTATCATTAAATAACTCCAATGGCATGGTTTCATGTAGCAGTATGGATGTGGAATGGTAAGTTACAATCGAGTCCTCTTGATATAGAGGCATTACTTAACATTTGCTTCAAATTTTGGAATGCATTCTCACATTTTTAGTCCCCTCAAAGGCAACATCATTCCCCAATAGTACAAACAATGATGTTGCAATCTTGTATGAATCTTCTATAATAACCAAAATTTCCAATGAAGCTCATAACATCCTTTTATTTCTTTTGTGTTTCTACATTTATGATAAAAGATATGTTTGTTAGATCAACTTGAATTCCATCGAGAAGATAGATAGTGCACCAAGACTATGCCTTCGAGACATCATGATGTAACATTTTTCATTTCTAAAGGAAAAGTGTGTTCCTTCCATATTTTCAACATTTTCCATATTTCTCAAGGATTCTTAAAAAAATATTCTTCGACCGTAAAATAATCGATATATAATGTTTGTGCTCAATTGTAATCTCGCCCCTTTTTCGTTGTAACTTTTCAGCCATCCCTGGTTTAATGCACTTTTTGTATTCCTTTGTGGATGCGTAATTCTTTGCCTTTACCAAGGTGTCGTTGTCTTGATCATGGATCACAATGAGTCTTGGTAATATTTAAATTCTTCTCTCCATGGGGAAAAATTATGTTATTGGGTGTCTTCCACGATTGTGTTTCTTTTGCAAATCCTGTCCCAACATCCATGGATACATGGTCTTTTCTAATTGGATGTGGCATGGAGGGTCTATTTGATTTTTTGATACATTATGGCAAATGGCGTAAAAGTATAAGGTAAATGCCTTAGACCTACAAAAGGAAACATGGAGGACCCGTGCTCATTGGAGGATCTCGCTTCGTTTTGATCTTTGGAGTTGCACCAAAGAGACATGCAGAGGCTTCCGCTAGCTCTACCCATGCTCATAATTTTCAATGACCGATGCAACTCTCTCGGGTTTTGACCACGTGGAGGGCCGCGCTATTTTGGGGACCTACCCCTAAATTTTTCTTTTGAAAGAGCACCGAAGAGACACATGGATACCTCCGCTAGATATTACCATGCTTAGACTTATCAAGAAGCTAATGCAAATTTCTTGGAACCTAGGCACATGAAAACTTCCTCTGGTTCTTAAAATTTTTCAGTGGATAGTACACCTTTTCTAGGAATAAGACATGTGGAGGGCTGCGCACTCATTTGAGGTCTTGCCTCTGGATCTTACCTTTGGAGTTGCACCAAGGAGACATGTAGAAGTTTCAGATGGATCCTATTTATACTAAGACTTCTCAATGGCAGAGGAAACTTTCTTGGACACGGGATACGTGGAGGGCCCGCACCTTTTTATGGACCCCCCTGAATTTTACTTTTGAAAGAGCATCGAAGAGACATGTGGAGGTTTCATTGGATCTTCCCATGCTTAGACTTTTCAAGTGGATGATGCAACTTTCTCGGACCCTAGGCACATGGCACCTTCCACTAGTTCTTAAACTTTTTCAACGGTGGGTATAACTTCTCTTGGCACGAGACGGTAGAGAGCTCACGCTTGTTTGGGGTCTTCGCTTTTAGGCACCATATCAAAAGTCGACTAAAGAGACACGTGGAGGATTCCACTGGCTCCTCTTTATACTGAATCTTTTTCAATGGCCAAGGAAACTTTTATGGACCTAGGGCATGTGGAGAGCTTGCACTCGTTTTAGGTCCCGCCTATAGACTTCACCTTTGTAGGTGCACCAAGGAGACTCATGGAGGCTTCCGGAGGATCCTCTTTACAATTGGATGAATCGGAC
Organism: Taxus wallichiana var. yunnanensis; assembly: GCA_018340775.1. NCBI lineage: Eukaryota > Viridiplantae > Streptophyta > Pinopsida > Cupressales > Taxaceae > Taxus > Taxus wallichiana. Next base: position 238,503,771 of record CM031233.1, read on the forward strand.
TCACAACGCAGATATGTGGTATAATCCATGCGAGGAAACTCATTTTTGAGAGGCACGAATGTAGGTATCTATTCCTCAAGGTGTATTATAAAAGGTGAAAATGATTTATTGTAAGATCAAGCCATATGGATCCACCTAAGAATTATTGAAAGAAGGATTTCTTACCTGATAAAATAAAAGAATGACTAAAAAGACTGTCAAAAGTTATGACATGGTGCCCCAATCATATTTGATGAAAGTAGGAAATTTGAATGGCTCACAACTTTTCAACCTAGCAGAAACAAAGAGGAATATTTTCTTGAAGATTTAGAATTTTGGGGGGAAAATTTAGGATAAGTGAGCGAGGGAAATTGTATAAATGTAATGAAAATAATCTTGCATGGTGGGGTTAATTTTTCTGATAAAGTTTTGGGAGAATTTAATTTCCTAGAGACCATCTCGAGAAACCTATTTATTTCCCTATGCTTGTGGATTTTGTCATTTTAAGATGGTTGCAAGTGTACAACCATTGATAAGCTCGAGATTTTTGAAGAAACTTTCTCCTTCGATGAATCTAGTGAACCTTGAATGAATCTATGTTAATCATACACATAATTGTGTTTGCTTTTATTTCGAGAATGTCTTTAAATATTTTTTCATGTTCTTGTTGCAATCTTATGTTAAAATCCCTCTGGATCACACAAGATATTATGCACATGGAAGTATTATGACATTTACAATTTCATTGCGACGAGAGATTTCATCTTGTAATGAAATAAACAATTTAAAATCACTTTACTTTCACCTTTGTGTTGACAAAGATTTTTGTTAGCCTATGAATGTATCTTAGGTGTGACTAATCAGGGATTTCCAACATTTAATTGAGTCTTTAACATGAGCCTTTGTGTTGAATTCTTGAAGAGTGTATGAAATTGTGCATCTCTGGGCCTCCATTGATACACACCTTCAGTTGAAGAAATATTTTGGGTATTTTGAAGCATTCCAATATTTGTAAAGGCTCTCAATTATCCGGTATAATCAAATTTATCTTTCTTAACTTCCCACCAAAAACTTCTCAAATGATAAATCATACATGAACTACCCATGTTCTTACTGTGTATCCACAAAGACTGCTATACACCTAGGGAAAGGATGTTATGATGTATATGTATTGATGGAGATGCTGACATGTGCCACACATCCCCTTATCTTATTATATCATTCATTTATGATTTATTATGCTTAGGATGTCAGCTCTAGTATTGGCCATAGGTTATAATGGTATATATAGGGGTTATAAGGTTGTAGTTAATCATGATATTGAGTATTGGAGTGTTATTGTATGGTTTGGAGGTTGCCCCTCGAAGTGGAAAACATATTATATGAGCATATTGTCATCATTTATCTATATTTTGGTGTTCTCTCATGTTATTCTCGTTGTATATGTTTTGATTTATACAAGTAATATTGTTACAAGTGGTATCAAAGCAACGATTTCGGCCTTTAAAAAATTAGGGCAAAAACCTAATTTTTTGTTTCAAATATATCTTCAATAGGGTATCTTTTTCTTTCCAAAATTTTTCATCATAATTTGGAAACACTCTAGGTCGAGAATATCTAAAAATTTCAGATCCATTGGATTTTTTTGTGGATGTTATTGGTGTTTTAGGTTTTTTCATAAATACACTTTTCAGGAAGCAAATTGTGGTATTTTTCACCAAATTTATATTTTCAGAAAGCCCTTGAAATTTCAGTTAGGGATTTTTCTTTGTGTTTTTATCCATCTACCGATGTGTTTTGAGTTCCTAAACACTAATCATGATCACGGGGATAACAAATTTTTATGGAAATTGTGAGATGGATGCTAAAGAATGGTGGATAAAATTTAAGAATATATATTTCTCATATTTCACAACAAGGAATAGGTTTTCAGATTGTCTTGGTGGTCCTGCATGGATTTGGTTTTCGAGTTAAAACATGACGGGGAAGGATTGGTCTTGGGATGAAATGGAACAACTTTTTATGGATAAATGGGACCACAAAGAGGAAGAAGAATCAAAGGAAGATGATGGGGAAGAATATATTGAAGAATCAAGAGTGAAAGAAGATGAAGAGGAAGGTGAAGAAGATTCAAGGAAGATGATGGTGCAACATATAGTGAAGAATCAAATGAAGAAGAATTTGAAGAAGACTATGAAGAAGAGGAAGAAAAACAAGATATTGACACGAAGAAGATATTATAGCTCCCAAGAAGGAGGATACCATATTTCAGTTTCGTGGATGCTTTCAAAGGCATAAGATAATTGTTTCCATAAACCCTAATAGCAAGTATAACTTCATCAACAAGGATATGGCTCAACATCTACATATTCAAGAAAGTAATATCAAAGAAGCTCAAGTGGATGCTAAGAAAATTCAAGTTTCTAAAGATTTAAAACTTATTATGGACAAATATACATTACATTCATATTTTTTTGCCTTATATATGGATGGTTTGGATATTGTTCTTGGGTATCCTTGGTTAGAGACATTGTGGACAATTAATATTAATATGAAAAATAAGTTTATGGAGATTTGGTACAAAAAGAAGAATGTCACTTTACAGGATATTAGGCTTAATGGAAATCAACGAAAAGTCAATATAGACCATGAGGATGATTTAGAATATGGGGAAGAAAGGAATAAGGATGATTCAAAAGAGGAACATGAAGAAAAATAAGGAAATGATGATTCATCTAATGAAGAGAAAAATAAAATATCAAATGCAAAGGTGGAAGAAGAAAAGAAAGTTGAAACAAGTTGATAAGGTTGACGATACTACAACTACAGCATATGGAAATCCATGTCAACATGAGAGAAAAAAATCATGGAGATATCCCCGGGCACATCATATTTCCAACCAATATAGATATACAGGTAATTGGAGGAATAATCGCTTTATTTATACGGGGGATAAATGGAGCAACAATTATGAAGCATGGAATCCTTATTATGGTTATCCTTATTATGGTTGTACATGGAATCCTTATTATGGTTATGCATTGAATCCTTATGTTGGTTATGAATGGAATCAAGGATGATAAACTATGGTCACAAATGGAATCGAGTAAAGTGCAACAGAATATGGATATTAGTTCGGATATGTATCATCTACCAGGATCACATATGGATGGATGATCAATCATGGCGCAATGTGTGTAAATATTTACAACACACTCATTAAATGGTTTCTTTGTATGTTTGTGTGACGAAACATGTCAAGGAGGAAGGAATGATATGCAGTGAGTGAAAGGATGTTATGATGTATATGTATTGATGGAGATGCCGACATGTGGTACACATCCCCTTATCTTATTATAACATTCATTTGTGATTTATTATTCTTAGGAAGTAAGCCTCGGTATGGGCCATAGGTTAGAATGGCATAAATAGGGGTTCGAAGGTTGTAGTTAATCATGTTTTTGAGTATTGGAGTGTTATTGTATGGTTTGGAGGTTACCCCCTTGAAGTGGCAAATATATTATATGAGCATATTGTCATCATTTATCTATATTTTTGTGTTCTCTCATGTTATTCTGTTGTATATGTTCTAATTTATACAAGTAATATCCTTACAAAAACTTAAAAATTTCATTGCCAAAATATGTAGAATCAATCAAGTTTCAATATTGTCTTTAGTAACCCCAATCTTGTCAAGAAACATCTCCACTCGCTAGTGTGACAACTCATGAGATTTAGATTATTTTCTATTGATCATATTTTCTCAAGGTTTTCATGAAAATTGTGCAAAGAAGGATCTCTTGATATCCTTCACCAACACGGGTTACAAAATGGGTCCTCTCACCCTGGTTGAAGGCACAACCTAAAGTAGTGAGGGTAGATCAAACCCTTGATAAGGTGCTATCCATTTCTCCAATGCCTGAGTGACAAAGAGTCAGCTAAATCCCTCCCTAGCTACAAAATGACTTATATCATGATTTTTCTATCTCTAAGCATCTTGTCATTTTTGTGATGTTGCTCAACCCTCACAGGAGAATCAATTTGGATACCAACACCGAAGTGGTGCCATTTCTAGGACTATTTTTACAAATACATATACATATGATCGTGGTAATGTTTCTTACATGATTTAAGTACAAATAAGTTGTTTAAACATCATCCTTTGTTGAGATTTTTGCAATATTACAAGTTCATTGTGCAGTATTTCCAGTTTCTAGTGGTTATTGCACTAAATTTGCATCAATAGTGATAAATGTGGGTAAAGGAAGGTCAGATCTGTTAATCTTTGCAAAAATTAAGCATTGATAGACACTTGGCAAGTTACTTATAGTGCATTTGCACAACTAAGGTGAAAATCCTTAGTGGTGACTCCATGTTGAATTGAAATTTTGATGATTACCAGTGTCTTAACTTGTGTCAAGTGAAAATTTTCATCAATATTTAAAAAGTTGGAGGGAAGAAGGTATTTCTTCACTAGGGATCCTACTAAAAGGTTTCTTCCAAAACTAGGAAAAAAATTAGAATGAAAACAAGTGTTGAAAGTTGTTGGAAATCAAGAATCAAGAAAGGAGATATTAGTTCTGAAAGGTGATCAATATGTGGTTAAAGATTACCATACGTCTTCAAGTGATTCTGAACAAGTAATCTTTATATAAATTTGAGTTCTCCAACTGGAGAGGGGCCATCATTTGTGTTTGAAAAGCTTTCCTCTTATTTTTCCCCTATTTCTTCCAAGGTTGATAGGGTTTTCAAAGAAAATGAATCATTAGAGGATATTTATTTTGAGAGTTATACTCCTATGCCCCAAAGACCCCTCATCCCTTATCATTTTGATTCTCCTACAAGATCACCTCCTCAAGGTAATATGGCTCAGCCTCCACCTAGACCTCCTTTTGTTGTCAATACTTTTGGACCTATAAATTTCAAAGGTATAGATGGATATCCTAATATGGTGCCACAAGATGTTAGAAATAGGTTGCCAAAATTTCAAGGGAATAATGCCATCACTGGTGACCACCATTTAAGACTCTTTTTCAATATGATGGAAGATTTTGAAATTGATTTTGAAGATGTGTATATAAAACTATTTATTCATACTCTTGAGGAGGATACACGTGACTGGTACAAGGCTTTACCAGATAATTCAATAGATTCATGGACCGAGATGAAAAATTCCTTTAGATTTCAATATGGGGATAAGATAGATCCCAGAGTTCCTTTTATCTAAATTTTAAAATATAAAGAAAAATCCAAATGAATATGTCCATGATTTCAATACTCAGTTCAATAAAACCTTAAATAGGCTACCTATAATCCTAAGGCCAAGTGATGATTCTTGTTTGATAAAATATTCTGATGCTTTTGATAAAAATGCTACTTATTACTTGAGAGATAAGAACCTGGGAACATTAAGGCAAGCTTTCACCATGGCCTTACAAATAGAAAATAACATCAAAGTAGTTGGAAAGCATCCTAAGAGAGAGGGTGTCAAGTTAATCAATCCAGAGAGGCCTCAATCAAACAAAGTTATGGATCTAGAAGAGGTTGTAAAAATTTGGTGGAGCAGTTAAAGAGATATCCTATAAACTAGCTAGAGTAGAAAAGGGATAGGAAAAAGTTCCCAGGGTTAGCACAAGCCACACGGTCAGGAGAGATTTGGAAATCATCCCAAAGGTGATCACAGACCAGATGATAGAGGGAAAGGGCCCATGGGATTAGGAAATAAACAACCTCAACCCAGGGAAAATAGATTGGTTCCTAATCCTTTGACTTCTAAGGTTACTACCATGGAAGAGGCCAATGTTATCGAGTGGTGTGATAGGTGTTTCTTACCACACTCCCCATGTGATGTAGATCAAGAAGTTGAGGAAGCATATGATGATGAGATGTATGATGATGTGTGCATGATGGAATGCCCTGCGAACTCATGACAGGGGAACCTCAACTGAATTGATAAGTGCTAGAACTATTGAAAATTTTTGGGATTGTGTTCACTGGGTATTACCTCTTCCTCCTATTAATAATTTTGAAATTGATATGGTGCAAGAATTTTATCTTCCTAATCATGATTTTTAATACTTAAGGCACTTGATGATTAACAATTACGATGGAGGAATCCCTTCCGAAGAAGACAAACAACTATTGATGAATGCATTAGTTACTCAGGAGAAAGAATATAACACCAGAGATAAGGTTATCAAACGAGAAGGACCACAAACCAAGCCAAAAGTTCCAGTTCTTACCAATTTCTGAAGGAAACCCCTAAGAAAGATACATCGGCAAAGGCCTAATCACCCAGAGATAAAGCCTATGCTCCTGCCCATTCCTAGACTCTGAAAACTCCTATACTATCAAATGAAACTATGAATATTCCTCCTAATACTATCCTACCCAAATATATTCCTTGTGACATAGCCCAAATATTGAGTTAGATCAAGGTTACTATTCCCATTGTTGAGTTACTCTCAGATCCCTGAGCATAGGAAAAGGGAATTCAAATATTTGGGATTTAAGGAAGAAAATATTACTTAGGGAAAAAGTGTTAATAATGTAGAGATTCCTCCTATTATTGTAGAATTAGAAATACCACAAGCATTGGAGGAACTGGGTGAATCATTTGAGGTGTATTTGGGAACTTCTCTAGTTGAATCTCAGCTAGATATAGATCCATTTTTTTACACTTTGATTATTAAAAATAGGCTAGTACATAACTGCATGTTTGATTCAGGAGCCTCATGTAATGTAATGCCTCTTGAGGTAATGAATGAGTTAAATATCAAGGTAATAACAACTTTCAGAAATGTACTACTATGGATTCAAGAGAAGTGCCAGTAATTGGATATGTCAAGGGATTAGTATTACAATTAGCAACTTATCCAGACTAAATGCTTAACGATGAATGTAGTTATCCCGGATCACGCCCGCTAAGTGGGGAATGTTGTCTAGAAAATGGGAAACTAGTGTGGGTGGAAGCATACAAATGGACATGTCATATGCAACCATACCAGTTGAGGGAATCCTTGTGAAGTTGTAAGGTGAGAAGAAAATGTTGCATATCATTGAGGACCCTAACAATGCTTCTTATGAAGTTTTCTACACAGATGTCAATGTCGGTAACTTTGTGGGCTATGTTGATTGTAAGGAGCATAAAATTGATGAGTACGAGTATCTTGAGTAGGTTGGTTCTCCTTGGACCTTGATGTTTGATGGGGCTTGTTCTAGATCTAGTAATGGCACTAGTGTTGTCTTGATATCTCCAAGACAAGAGGAGTTTAACTTTTCTTTTAAACTCAATTTTGAGTGCACAAACAATATTGTTGAGTATGAAGCACTGCTCTTGGGTCTAAGGATTACATGGAAATATGGTGTTAGAGACATTGTTGTTAAAGGAGATTCAGAGTTGATAGTCAAACAAGTCAGAAAGTTGTATGCTACAAAGAATCAAAGAATGAAGCAATACAAGCATGTAGTTTGGGATTTCATTGAAATGTTTGATTCTTTCAATATAATACATCATGATAGGAAGTATAATACTATAGCAAACAAATTGGCAGTATTGGGATCTAGGTTTGAGTATTTTACAGTATCCTCCTATTGTGAATATCCTATTAAAAGTATTGACTAGGCCGTCTATCCCTGATAATATCAAGCATTGGAAAGTTTTGAAGATGATTCCTAGGTCCAAAGGTTTTTGCAAAATAAAGGAGAATTTTCCAATCAAAGTATGGACTGGGAACCAATGGTTTGTGTAAATGATGGAAAAGAGACCCTGTTTGGTAAAGACATTATCCAATTGAAAACCAATACTATTCCGAGAGGTTTGGTTACATTGGAATCAAATTTTGATATCATTGACCGCATTGTTAATAGACACATGTCAGCCTCAAGAGATGTTGAAGAATATAACCTGGGCACAAAGGATAAACCTAGGAGAATATGGCTAGGCAACAACTTGAACAAAGAAGAAAAGTAATCATATGTCTAATTGCTAAAAAAGTACCAGGACTACTTGGCTTGGTCATATTCAGAATTGAAAGCATATAAGAAAGAAATTTTTGAACCTGAAATACCCGGAAGCTAATGTCAAGACATTTAGGTAGAAGCAAAGACCAATTAACTCGACTCCTTTTTCTAAAAATGCAAGAAGAGTTGAAAAAGTTAAGGGATGGAGGAATCATACAACCTACAAGGTATTCTTCATGGGTTGCAAACCTGGTACCTATCCGAAAAAGAATGGAGACATAAGATTGTGTGTTGACTTTAGAAATTTAAATAAGGCATCAATTAAAGACAACTATCCCTTGCCAAATATGGATAACATGTTGCAATTGGTTACATGTTCAAAATTGTTATCTACTTTGGATGGTTTTTCTGGGTATAACCAAGTGGTTGTGAAGCAATCAGAGAGAATCAAAACTGCTTTCACTACTCCATGGGGTACCTATGTGTACGTGAGAATTTCATTTGGCTTGATGAATGTTGGAGCCACATTTCAAAGAGAAATGGATGTAGCATTCTCAGGATATATAAATGACTTCATTGTTGTGTATCAAGATGATGTGACAATTTTTTCAAGGAAGAGAAGTGATCACCTGCAGCATTTAGAAAAGATGTTGATAAGATGCAGGGAATATGGTATCTCATTGAACCCTAAGAAATGTCATTTTGGGGTTCAAAAGGCTAAGTTGCTTGGACATATTGTATCAAAATAAGGATTCATGATTGATCCTGCGAGAGTGGAAGCCATTAGAAAAGTTCCTATTCCAAGAACCAAAAAGGGAATTCAATCCTTTTCAGAAGATAAATTTCATTAGGAGGTTTATTTACGAATTTTTGGAATTGTATATCCCAATCACTAATATGTTGAAGAAGGATCAGAATATCAAATGGGAAAGAAGTAGCTATTCAAGGCCATTACTAGGATTAAGGAAGCATTGAAAAATTCCCCTGTTTTAGCAGCTCCTGATTATAAAAAGGCTTTCCAAATGTTTTCTTTTCTTCCGAAAGTACCATTGCATCTCTCCTATTACAAAATAATGATAAAGGTGCTCATGCACCAATTTATTTCTTTAGTAAAGCATTGCAAGGAGTAGAACTGAAGTATACTATCATGGAGAAACATGCCTTTTCTTTGGTCGTGGCTACAAAGATCTTTATGCCATATATTTTAAGTTATAAATTCAGAGCTTATGTCCCTCATACTATGGTCAAGGATATCCTTTCAGAGATGGAAATTTCCAGTAAAAGATGCTGATGGGAAAATAAGTTACAGAATATGATATGGACATCCAAACTACAAAATTGGTCAGAGGTTTGGGCCTAAAAATCTAATGATAGAAATCAATCTGTAGACAGTTGAGATAAATAAGGTTGATCAAGAAAGGCTAAATATTCTTGAGAAATTTATAAATTGTGACTAGTACAAGGATATTATTTTTTATCTCAGACATCTGCAATGTTCTGAGTATTTAGGAAAAAATCAAAAGAGAGCACTTAGATTGGATTCCCAAAAAATATCATCACTAATTATGGGTTGGCTTGGAAAAACCCTATGGGAGTTCTCTTAAGGGGTATCACTAAGGATGAAGCCTCGAAAATAGTTGTTGATTTCCATGGAGTAGTTTGCGGGGGGGAATTCGTTGGGAGAGTAATAACCCATAAGATCTTAAGGGCTGGTTACTGGTGGCCAACACTTTTTAAGGATAAAAATTTATTGGTAAGAAAGTGTTAAAGTTTTCAATATTTTTAGGAAGATTAAAAGCTTCAGGATCCCTCCCTTTGTAGTCCATGTCAATTGAAGCCCCTTTTAAGTAGTGGGGAATGGACTTTGTTGGGGAAATTTTAGATTCTTCAAGTGCAGGACACAAGTAGATATTGGTGGACATTGATTACTTCACCAAATGGGTGGAGGTAATCCCCACTAAGAATTAAAACCACAAAATTGTCATGGATTTCATTCTAAATCATATCATTTGTAGGTTTGGAGTACCTACCAAAATAATTGTTGATAATGCTATGAGTTTTCGAGCTAAACCTTTGGTGGTCATGTGTCAGGAGTATGGGATAAATTTAGCATATGTATCCAATTATAATCCCCAAGGTAATGGAAAGGATGAGTCAAGCAACAAAAATTTATTGAAAATAATCAGAAGAACTTTGGAGATAAATAAAAGAAAGTGGGGTGAGCAATTGAAGTTTTCTGTTTAGGTGGACATCGTTACTATTAAAAGAGGTACTGGAAAGCACCCATTTGAATTGGTGTATGGAACTCAAGCTCTACTTCCCCTGCATATGCAATTATCTTCATATCAATTCATCTGACAGTTGGAGGACCAGGAGGTTAGTCCCTATGATGCACGGATCAATCAAATTGTTGAACTAGATGAATAGAGAAGAGAATTACATCAAAGACATGTTTAGTTTAGGGATAAAATGAAGAAACTGTTTGACAAAAAGGTTATCCCAAGAGTTTTTAGTGTAGGAGATCTAGTGCTACTATGGGATAGCAAACATGAGGATAAGGGAAAACATGGAAAGTTTGACGCATTATGGATGGGCCCTTATTCTATTGATATTAGGATCGGTGAGCACACCTTCTTCCTAAAAGATCTAGATGGGGAATTGCTTGAGTTTCTTGTTAATGGCAGGCACTTGAAACATTTCCTTGATTGATTTCTCAGAATCAAGGTACACATCATTATACAAAGTGCATTGTATTTTAGATCCTTTTCATTTCGTATTTTTATATTTTGGGTTATCCCGGTCCTCGCGGCTAGTTTTTGTTGGTTTCTAAGTTTGTCCCTGGGGTGTTGGAAATTGTTTTTCTTCTTTGCAAGATTGTTCTTGACTCCATTTCCCAATGGATTTTTTTGGCACATGGTCTTGTTATGTTGTTCTTGCGGCACTCGTAGGAGTGCCCATCCATGATTCAGAGCCAGTGTTGGTGCTCAATTGTAATCTTGCCCCTTTTTCATTTAAAATTTTCAGCCTACCTGGTTTGATGCACTTTCTATCTTCCTATGTGGATGCGTAATTATTTGCCTTTACTAGGGTATCATTGTCAAGTCCTTCCCTTGGGTCATGGATCACATTAAGTCTTGGTATTATTTACAGTCTTCTCTCTATGGGGAAAAATTCTATTGTTGGGTGTCTTCCACGATTGTGTTTCCTTTATAAATCTTGTCCCAACATCCATGGATACGTGGTCTTTTCTAATTGGATGTGGCATGGTGGGTCTATTTGATATTTTGATGCATTATGGAAAAGGGTGTGCAAGTATAAGGTAAATGGATAAGACCTCCAAAAGGACACATGGTGGACCTACACTCATTTGATGATCTACGTTTGGTTTTGACTTTTGGATTTGTGTCAAGAGACATGCGGAGGCTTGTTGGCCGGCTCGCCCATGCTCATAATTTTTAATGGCCAATGCAACTCTCTCAAGTTTTGACCACTTAGAGGGCCTATGCTTGGTGGGGACGTGCCCCGAATTTTACTTTTGAAAGAGCACCGAAGAGACACATGGAGACATCCTCTAGATATTACCAAGCTTAAAATTTTCATGCAGATGATGCAACTTTCTTGGACCCTAGGCATGTGGCACCTTCCACTAGTTCTTAAACATTTTCAATGGCCGGTACAACTTTTTTGGGCCCAAGACATGTTGAGGGCTGCACGCGCTTGAGGTCCCTCCTCTATATCTTACCTTTGAGAGTTGTGCCAAGGAGACACATGGAAGTTTCCACTGGGTCCTCTTTATACCGAAACTTCTCAACATCCGATGGAACTTTCTTGACTCGAGAGATGTGGAGGACCCACGCCTATTTGGGGACCTGCCCTTGAATTTTACTTTTGAAAGATCACCAAAGAGACATGTGGAGGTTTCCATTAGATCTTCTCATGCTTAGAATTTTCAAGTGGCTGATGCAAATTTCTCGGACCCTAGGAATGTGGCACCTTACACTAGTTATTAAACTTTTTCAATGCTCAAGTATAACTTCCCACGCCCGAGACACGTGGAGAGCCCATGTTTTTTTTGGGTCTCCACTTTTGGGCACCATATAAAAAGTGCACCGAAGAGACATGTGGAGGCTTCCGCTAGCTCCTATTTATACTGAAACTTTTTCAATGGCCAAGGTGACTTTTTTGGACCAAGGGCACATGGACATCCTACACTCATTTGAGGTCCCACCTCTAGACTTAACCTGTATAGGTGCACCATGGAGACACGTGTAAGCTTCCCTTGGCTCCTCTTTACACTTGGCCAGTTCGGACTCACAACGAAGATATGTGGTATAATCCATTCGAGGATAGTCATTTGTGAGAGATGCAAATGTAGTTATCTATTCCTCAAGGTGTATTCTCAAAGGTGAAAAGGAATTCTTGTCAGATCAAGCCATATGGAGCCACCTGAGAATTATTGAAAGAAGGATTTCTTGCATTATAAAATAAAATAATGTTTAAAAACTCTGTCAAAAGTTATGACATGGTGCCCCAATCATATCTGATGAAAGTAAGAAATGTGAATGGCTCACAAATTTTCCACCTGGCGTAAAAGAGAGGAATATTCTCTTTACGATTTAGACTTTTGGGGGAAAATTTAGGATAAGTGAGTGAGTAAAATTGTATAAATGGAAAAATAATAATCTTGCATGGGGGTTAATTTTTCAGAGAAATTTTGAGAGAAACCATTTTCTCGAGAGACCATCTAAGAAACCTATTTATTTCCCGTGTTTGTAGATTTAGTCATGTCAAGATGGTTGCAAGTGTACAACCATTGACAAGATCTGAGATTGTTGAAGAAACTTTCCCCTACTGATGAATCTAGTGAACCTTGAATGAATCATGTGTTAATCATGAGCATAATTGTGTTTTCTTTTATTTCAAAATGTTTTCAAATAGTTTTTCATGTTCTTGTTGCAATATTATGTTAAAATCCCTCTGAATCACACAAGATCTTATCCACGTGGTAGTATTGTGGCATTTGTAATTTCATTGTGAGGAGAGCTTTCATCTTGTAATGAAATAAACAATTTAAAATCACTTTACTTTCATTATGTTGACAAATATTGTTTGTTATCCTATGAGTGTATCTTAGGCATGACTAATCAGGGATTTCCAATGTTTAATTGAGTCTTTAACATGAGCCTTTGTGTTGAATTCTTGAAGATTGTATGAAATCATGCATCTTTGGGCCTCCATTGATACACACCTTCTGGTTGAAGGAATATTTTGGCTATTTTGAAGAATTTTGTCTGTGAGTGTTCCAATATTTGTAAAGGCTCTCAAATATCTGGTATAATCAACTTTATCTTGCTTAACTTCCCACCAAAAAATTCTCAAATGATAAATCCTACATGAACTACCCTTTTTTGTATTGTGTATCCACAAAGATTTAATAAATTTCATCGCAAAATATGCAAAGACAATTAGGTTTCAATTATTGTCTTTAGTAACTCCAACCTTGTCTCAGGAAACATCTCCACTCGCTAGTTTGACAACTTATGAGAGTTAGATTGTGTTGTATTGATCTTATTTTCTCAAGGTTTTCATGAAAATTGTGCAAAGAAGGATCTCTTCATATCCTTCTCTAATATGGGTCACGAATGGGTCCTTTCACCTGGTCAAGGCACAACCTAAAGTAGTGAGGGTAGGTCAAACCCTTGATAAGGTGCTACCCATTTCTTCAATGCCTCAAATGACACAAAGATCAAATAAATTCCTCTCCCACCTAAAAATGACTTATATCATGATTTATATATCTCTAAGAATCCACCAAGTTTCGTGATGCTACTCAGCCCTCACAGGAGAATAAATTTCCACTCGCTAGTTTGACAACTTATGAGAGTTAGATTGTGTTGTATTGATCTTATTTTCTCAAGGTTTTCATGAAAATTGTGCAAAGAAGGATCTCTTCATATCCTTCTCTAATATGGGTCACAGAATGGGTCCTTTCACCCGGTTCAAGGCACAACCTAAAGTAGTGAGGGTAGGTCAAACCCTTGATAAGGTGCTACCCATTTCTTCAATGCCTCAATGACACAAGATCAAATAAATTCCCTCCCCACTAAAAATGACTTATATCATGATTTATATATCTCTAAGAATCCACCAAGTTTCGTGATGCTACTCAGCCCTCACAGGAGAATAAATTTGGATACCAACATATACCTCCATGAAGTCAATTTTTAGATCTGAAAATATGCTCAAGACAACCCTCTAGAATGTAGTAAGTGCATTATACAAGCTAAATGAAAGAACAAAATATGCAAACGTTCCTCATGTGAATGTGAAGCTAGTTTCGTATTGATCATATGGTGTAATATGAATTTGATTATAGCCATTATATCCATCAAGGAAATAAAAATACTTTTAACCAGCCAAAGCGTCAAATACCTGATCAATGAAAGGGAGTGGAAAATGATCCTTCTTTTGTTGTTGCATTCAAATCTATTTAATCTATGTAGATCCTCTATTTTCCATTCTTATTTGGCACAATGACAAGGGGTGACATGCATTAAATGTATAAAATTAGATATATAAATCTAGCATCCAATAACTTCAATTCTTATTTCACAATGTGCCTTATTTTTGTGTTCATTCTTCTTTGTCGGTCTCTCGATTTGTTTGTAGTTTTCTTTGATATAAATCTTATGAGTCCATAGTTTTGGTTGAATACCATGCATGTCACCCTAATTCCATTCAAATGCTACTTGTTTTTTTCTAGAAAAGCAATCAACAATTTCTCTTTCGCATGCTTAGCATTTTTTTACATTAAGTTATCTTTATAGAGTTATTTTCACTTGCTTGGAGAGGTCAATCATTGAACATACATTGTTGTTTACAGAATTCAGTATGCAATCATGGGGAAGAAGTTAATGAAGGATGCAATTCTTACCTAGAATATCCATAGTGCTTTGTTGAGGTAGAACTTGGTTCACATGAAAAATTAGACACCATAATCTGAAATCTACTTCTTCACTCTTTCCATAGTTGTTCTACAAGAAATTGGAGAGAAAAACGTATTCTTCTTTCCCTCAATTATACATGACTTTTCTAGCATCATGAGATGCTAGACAAATTTCTGATCTTCTTTTGGTTACTCAACCAAAATGGTGTGATCTTCTTCATTCAACGGCTGCACAGAGAGGATAAAGAATAATATTTTTATTACTAATTCCATTAGAAATAATCATATTGTTAGACCCACAATGTATGAATGTATTAGCATTGGC
The DNA here is from genome assembly GCA_018340775.1 of Taxus wallichiana var. yunnanensis. Classification (NCBI taxonomy): domain Eukaryota; kingdom Viridiplantae; phylum Streptophyta; class Pinopsida; order Cupressales; family Taxaceae; genus Taxus; species Taxus wallichiana. Next base: position 238,518,983 of record CM031233.1, read on the forward strand.
TAACCATGTCCTTCCTATTGTGGTATGATACTCTTTTACGCTTTCTTTTGGTTAAAGAACAATATATTCAACAAGGTACTTTAAAGATTCTACCACTTCCACTATGTCCTCAAGTACTCCCTCAGTCTCACTATTGACATATCTACAAGCTATAAGACTATAGTTGTTGGCCTTATCCCTTCCAATTTAAAATCAGGCACAATTTTATTTCTCATGACGTTTATAGATTCCCCCAAGTTATTTAGTCACTACTACACAAAGGATCATTTATTCACAAGGTTATCCACAAAATAATCAATTTGTAGAAACAATGTGGATGATTAACATTAATGCATCTACATTTTATAAATACAATTTAGATCTTCCAAAATTTCACGAAAATTAATTATAAACATTTAGAAAATTCATATTCTAAAATTTTAGTTGTTGAAATTTACATTTTCTTTTTATGTATTGAAAAAAATAGAGTTTTAAAATTATAATTTTGGATATTTATATAATACATTCATAACTATTGGAATTTAAAAAATCACTCTTTTTATTTTTGCTTAATTTTTAAAAAAATTCAACAATATGAAAAATATATTATAATGAAAAAATATAATCACAAAAATTAAAACCTTTATTGTTGGCAATTCACACCAGCTTAATCAAAATGAAAATTATGAAAATATTTGATTACTAAAACTTTGGTTGTGTAAAATATATGCATTGTGGATAGTTCAATGCAAAATGTAACATTATTTGTTCACAATCAACTCTAATAAAATAGCCACTAATACTCAAACCATAAATTATATGTATTGTGGAAATTCAATGCACAACACATAACTCTATTTTTAAATAATTTTTATTATAAAAATACAAATTAAATTTTGTTTTTGTGAATAGTAATCTGGATAATATATAATTTCATATTAACAAATTATGTTGAGAAGCATCCAACAATAGCAGTTGTTTTAATTATGCTCTTTGAATTTGACATATATTTTTAAATATATAAGATTTTCTTGTTAGATGATTAAATGAAAAATATATTTATCATATAGGGATATTTATTGTATTTATTATCAGATTTTCCTATTAGATAGACGTTATTTATCCCCATTTAATATTTTAAAAATAATTATAAAAATATGTATTAAATATAAATTATATATATTTTAATAATTTTTAAAATATAGGAATACTAAAAAAATCTTTTAAACATAAAAAGATTGAGAATAATAAATAATAAACATACTCTTATAGATAAAAATTTACTTTTGTGTAAAGTTAAATCAATTTTAAAATTTAGTTTAAATAATTTAGATTTTCTAGTACGATCCATTTTTAGAAAAATAAAATAAAACTCAATCAATATTACTAAAAAAACACGTTTAAGAATACATAGCTATTTCACTATGTTGTATTAAAATTAAAAAATAATATTAATAATTAAAAATCAAAACATAAATTATTTTACAATCAATCAATTCATAGTTTTTGTACACATTCAACAATATTCAATTCTAATTATTTAAAAAAATAAAAACAACATACAAATTTAAAAATTCTTCTATTAAAATTTAACAACTAAATAAAAATCACATCTTTCTTAAAATTAAAGCTTGTAACACATGCAATTAATTTTGGCTAAATTCATGCAATTGATTTTCAATATTTATGCAATAATAAAATTGATTTAGTTTATTTATTCCACTAAGGAAGGGATGAAATTAAATAATGAAACAATATTTAGAGGAAGCACATCTGTCCCGAATTAAATCCTACAACTATAAATATAATATGAGCAAGGTTTGGCATAAAACACGATTTCTTTAAACCATAAATATCTTCACATATTTTCTGTGAATAATTGTTTACTGAACATTGTGCTCGGCATTCTATTAAAGTGATGTAATTCCTTCAAAATTAATTTTATTTGTAACAATTGTGTAATGTTTCTACTTATTTATCCAAATTTTAATATATATATATAGTTTTTATTTACACAATTCGAATTAATTTATAGTGATTATCATCTTTTATAGTTTTCAAACATAATATAGTATTTTGTGCACATTTATACTAGTATCATCATACCTTTTGTGCAGATTTTAAGATTTATTTTGGATTGTAGGAGAAATAAAGATTTATTTTGGATTGTAGGAGAAATAAAGAAGAAATTTATCAATAGTTAAGTGTAAAGATTGATAAATTGTGGGCAACATAAGAAAGATGCACGTCAAGTTGCATAAAGAATGTTTTATTATTACTGATTGAAAAACTATGGATCCAATGTGTTGGTGCTCATTTTGATTTCGCCCCATTTGTCCTCGAAAACATCTCGTCTACATGGTTTGAAGTTTTCTGTCTCCTGTATTGATGCGTGAAGGATTTTTCCTTCATTTGGTTACCATCGTATGTCCTTTCATTTGGTCGAGGATCACATTAAGTCTAGAATTTTTTTCTTCCTCTATCCATCCGAAAGAATTTGTAACTTGGGCATAAATTTAGGTTTTTTTTCCCTTCCTTCTATTTTTCCATAGTCAAATTTTGTTTTCCTATCAATTTTCATCCCAACATCTATGGAAACGTGTTCTTTTCTGATTCGATGTGGCTCGGCGGTGAAATTTTAAACTCTAAGGCCTCGCTTCAAGTCGAGTCTTGTCCATGCGTAGAGGGCTTGTCCTAATCTGAAAATTCACCTCTTTGTTTGACCTTTGGAATTGTGTCAAGGAGACACGTGGAGGTTTCCTCTAGCCTTGCCCAGACTTAGACATTTTTTTTCATGCAGGCTAGTACAGCCTTTGTCGGACCATGGACACGTGTGGGGTGACACTCATTTAAGGATCCACCACTAAGTCCTACCTTAGCAGTTGCAACATGGACACACGTGGAGGCGTTCGATGGATCCCTGTCTATACTTATACTTTTCAAGAAACTTTCTAAGGCCCGGGATGCAAGGAGGGCTCACATCTATTTCAGGACCTTCCCATGTACATTACTTTTGAAGAATCTCCAAAGCGAAGCTTGGAGGTTTCACTAGATCATGCCCATACTTAGACTTTTCAATAGCCAAAGAAACTTTCTTGAACCCTAGACATGTGGTGATTTCAGCTGGTCCTTAAAATTTTTCAACAAATTTGCTAGACCGAGATATGTGGTGAGCCCGCACTTGTTTAAGGTCTCCAATTTTTGTACCATATCAAATTTTTACCGAAGAGGCACGTGGCACCTTCCAGTGGTCCTTAAAAAATTTCAACAACTCTGCTGGATTGAGACACATGGTGAGCCCACACATGTTTAGGGTCTCAGATTTTGGGCACCATACCAAAAGTGCGCCAAAGAGACATGTGGAGGATTCTCGCTAGAAAATTTTTATAGTGAGACTTTTCAACAGCTAAAAGTAAATTTTCTTTGGCCTAGGGCACGTGGATAGCTTGCGTTTGTTTGAGGTCCCTCCTCTAAACTTCATCTTTGTAATTGTGCCAAGAAAACATGTGGAGGCTTCTGCTGGCTCCTCTTTGCACTTGGCCGACTTGGACTTGTAGTGTAGGTAATATGGGATAATCCGTGCACGGAAACTTTTTTCCGAGAGTCATGAATGTAGGATCCATATGAGGGAACTCATTTCTCAAGGTGTTGCCTCAAGGGTGAAAAGGATTGCCTGTCAGATCCATCTATACAGAGCCACCAAAAAATGATTAAAATGGGGATTTCTTGCATGATAGAATAAAAAAATGATTAGAAGGACTATCAAAAATTTGTGGCATGGCATCCCAATCATTATTCAAGGGTTTGAGAAATGTGATCAGTTCATGATTTTTCCACCTAGTAGCTACAGTGCAAATTTGTTAAACGCCACTTTCTGAGACAAATTGGTAACAAGAAAAGGATTCCTCGAATATTCTTCTTTTTGGGGGGAAAATTTGGGATGAGTGAGTGAGTGAATTGTATAAATGCAATCAGGATACTCTAGCAAAAGTTTCGGAGTTGAATTCTTACAAGAAAATTTAAGAAATCCCATCTTACCGAGAGACCATCCGAGAAACCTATTAATCTTTTATGTTTTAGATTTGATCATGTCAAGTTGGTTTAACGAAAGTGTACAGCCATAGACAATCTCTCGAGACTATTCAAAGAAACTTTCCCCTACCGATCAATCTAATCAACTTTGAATTAATCTATGTTAATCTAGGGCAAATTTGTATCTCGCTTTATTTTAATGTCTCGTAAGTATTTTTCTTGTTCCTATTGCAATCTTGTGTTAAAATATCTCCCAATCACACAGATCTTTTCATTGTGATAGTTTAATGGAATTTGCAATTTCATTATGAGAATATCCTTCATCCTGTAATGAGATAAACACTTTAAAATCACTTTCTTGTTTTTTTATAAATATTGTTTGTAATCCTTTGAGTGTATCTTAGTCGTGAGGAACCAGGGGTCTTTAATGTTTAATTGAGTCTTTAGCTTGAGCCTTTGTGTTAAAATCTTGGAGATTGTGTGAAACTATGCAAATATGGGTCTCCATTGATGCATACCTTCAGTTGAATGAATATTTTAGCTATTCTAAAGCATTTTGTCATTTAGTTTTCCAAATGTTGTGAAGGTTATCAAAGATCTAGAAAATCAAGATTATCCCGCTTAATCTCCCACAAAAAATTATTCAAAAATAATGAATCCTACCCGATCTACCCCTATTTTTACCGTATGTCCACAAATGAATAAATTCTATTGCAAAAGAATGTAGAAGCAATCAAGATTCCATAGTGTCTTTAGTAATATTAACCCCGTTTAGAAAATATCACCATTATTTAGAAGTGAAAACTTGTGAGAGTTAAATTGTGGTGCATTGACCATATTTTCTCAAGCTTTCCTTTCAAATTTATGCAAAGAAGGATATCTTCATTCTCCTTCACCAACAAAGGTTATAAAATGAGTCCTCTAACCCTGGTCAAAAGGCACAACCCAAAGTAGTGAGGATAGATCAAATCCCTAATGGAGGTGCTATCCATTTCTCCGATGCATGAGTGACAAAGAGTCACATGAATCCCCTCCCCGGCTACAAAATGACTCATAATATGATGTGTCTATCTCTTAGAGTCTTGCTAAATCTATGATACTGCTTGGTTTCCAAGGAAGAATCAATTTAGATACCAACACCAGAATGGCATTGTTGCCAGGAATCTGATTTACATTTCCAGGATCTAATTAGTGTTTTCAGGATCGATTAGCATTTCCAGGATTATTTGAAATCCAGGACTTATTTGTGTAGCAACAACACCAAAATTTGTGTTGTTGGGGACTATTTGAACATCAAAATCTATTTGTGAAACATAAATACCTTAATGGCATCATTTTAGGGGACATGAAGTTGTGTGTAAAGTTTGAACAACATCAACAACACATATAGACCCTGGTAAATGCTTCTTACAAATTTTAAAGTGAAAATATGTTGTTAAAACATCATCCTATGTCTAGATTTGTAAGAATCAAGTAAAGTTAATATTTCGCATGTAACAATTCAAGTTTTTGTTGGTTTTTACACTAGGTTTACATCATCAATGTTAAACATGGGTAAAGTAAGGTCAGATCTATGATGCTTTACATGAATTTAGTGTTGAAAGACATTTGACAGATCAATTTTAGTGCATTTGCATAAATAAGGTGAAAATCCTTAGTGGTGACTCTGTGTTGAATTAATTTTTTTATAAATGTCGAGTATCTTGACTCTGTCAATCAAAATTTATCACTAATCTTTGCAAATTTGGAAGGAAGAAGATCTCTATTCATTGAAGATCCTGCTAGAAGGTTGTTTCTAGAATTGGGAAAGACAAATTCTAAAGGAAGAAGAATTTGGAAAGTTGTTGGAGATCAAAAATAAAGAAAGGAGTTATCAAATGTGGAAACCGATCACCTGTCATTCAAGACTGCTATACTTCCTCAAGTTCTTATGAATTAGGTAGTATTTTTGTAGATCTGAATTATCCAATCGAGAGGGTCCTTCTTTTGGATTTGAAAATTTGTATCTCGGTTTGTCCTTGTGTTCTCCAAAGCCGATAAGATCTTCCAAGAAATAGATTTTTAGAGAACATTCAAAATGAGAATTGTATTCTTGTGCCCCAAAGACCCCTCACTCTCCATCATTATGTTTCTCCTATAAGATCACCTCCCAAACAATATGGCCCTGACCCCACCAAGACCTCCATTTGTTTTGGACATTTTTGGTCCTATAGATTTTAGAGGTATGGCTGGATATCCAAATGTTGTGCCCTAAGATGTTAGAAATAGACTACCTAAATTTTAAGGAAATAATGCTCTTACTAGTGATTAACACTCAAATCTTTTTGTCAATATGATGGAAGAATTTGATATTGAATTTGAGTATGTGTACATAAAATTGTTTATTCATACTCTAGAGGAGGATGCATGGGACTGGTATAAATCTTTTCCATAAAACTCCATCGATTCATGGACAAAAATGAAGAATGCTTTTAGATTACAGTATGGAGATAAAATAGACCCTAGGTTTCTTTTATCACAATTTGAAAATATTATAAACAATCCTAATGAATCTATTTATGACTTCAATACAAAGTTCAATAAGTGATGTTTCTGTCTAATAAAATAACTCGATGCTTTTGATAAGAACATTGCCTATTATTTGAGGGATAAGGACCCAAAACATTAAGGTATGCCTTCACCATGACTTTGAAAATTGAAAAAAATATCAAAGCAGTTGGTAAGCCTCCTAAGAGAGAAGCCATCAAGTTGTTCAATCTAGAGAATCCCTAGTCAAGTAAGTTTATGAATCTGGATGAGGTTGTAAAAACTTTGGTCGGAGTTGTTAAGGAAATATCATATAAATTGGCCGAGAGAAGAGAAGGAGATTGGACATAGTTCCCAAGGTCAACATAAAGCAAAAGGTCAATAAAGATTTGCAAATCATCCTAGGGAAGATCAAAGATCTGATGACAAAGGAAAAAGACCCATGGGTTTGGGAAATAGATAGCCCCAAGCTCATGAAAATAGAATCATGGCTGATCCTTTGACTGCCAGAGTTGTTGCTATGGAAGAAGCCAATGAAATTGAGTGGTGTAACAGATGTTTCTCGCCACATGCCCCATGTTATGAAGATAAATAATTTAAGGAAGCTGATGATGACACGATGATGATGTGTGGATGATTGGGTTCTCTAGAAGCTCACAACAAGGAGAAACTTCAAGTTAATTAATCAATGTCGAGTTGCTACAAATTTATGGGATTTCATTGATCAAAGAATACCCATTCCTCCCTCTCATACTTTTGAAATAGATATCGTACAACATTTTTAATTACCTAATAATTATTTTTAATACTTAAGGGCATTAATGATTAAAAAGTATGATGGAGGAATACCTAATGAGGAAGATAGACAATTGTTAATGAATGTTGTGGTTTCCCAAGAAAACAAGTATAACACTAGGAGTAAAGTTATCAAAGGGGCAGGGCCTCAAGCCAAACCAAAAACTCTAGTTCTCACCAATATCTTAAAAGAAAATCCTAAGAAAGATACGTCCTGCAAAGGCCTTGTTTCCCAAAACAAACCGGTATCTTTGCCCATGCTCTGCACCATGAAAAATCCTTTCTTTGTCAGATGAGCTTGTTAGTCTTCCTCCAAATGCTTCCTTGACCAAATACATTCCTTATGACACTACCCAAGTCTTGAGTTAGATCAAGATTTTTGTTCCAATTGTTTAGCCGCTTAGGCTTCCCGAGCACAATAAAAGGGCCTTTGAGTATTTTGGATTGAAAGAAGAAAATATTACCCAAGGCGTAAATGTAAACAATGTTGAGACTCCTCCTACCATGCAAAGTTGGAAAACCCTAAGTGGTGGAAGAACTAGGTGAGCCACCTGAAGTATATTTGCAAACATCCTTAGTTGAGTCCTAGTTGAATGTAGATCCATTTTTCACTACTCTGATTATTAGGGATAGGATGTTACATAATTGTATGTTTTATTTAGGAGCATCATGCAATGTTATGCCTCTTGAGGTCATGAATGAATTAGATATCAAAGTGACAACATATTATGAGAAGTGCATTTCCATTGATTCTAGGGAGGTGCCAGTGGTTGGATGTGTCAATGGTTTGATAGTGCAACTTGTAGCCTACCCAGGAAAGAACATAAAACTAGATGTTGTTATTGTTAATTTCCCTACCAAATGGGGAATGTTGTTATCAATAAAATGGACAGCTAGTGTGGGTGGGAATGTGAAAATGGATATGAATATTTCCACTATACTTATTGAGGAAGCCTTCTAAAGTTGTATGGTGAAAAGAAGATGTTACATGTCATCAAGATCCCAATAATGCTTCCTATGAAGTTTTATACAATAACATTGATGTTGATAACTTTGTTGGATTTGCTGATGGTAAAGAGAACAAAATTGATTAATGCAACTCTCTTAAACAAGTAGGTTCTCCTTGGAATTTGTTGTTTGATGGGGCTTGCTCTAAATTTGGAAATGGTGCTGGTATTGTTCTTATATCTCCAAGCCAGGAAGAGTTTTTTTTTTCTTTTAAACTCAAATTTGAGTGCACTAACAATATTGTAGAATATGAAGCATTGTTATTGGGTTTAAGAATTGCTTGGAAATATGGTATTAGAGACATCATTGTTAAAGGAGATTCAGAGCTAATTGTCAAGAAGTTAGAAAACTATATGCAACAAAAAATTAGAGAATGAAGCAATATAAGCATGTAGTCTGGGATTTCATTGAAATGTTTGACTCCTTCAACATAATACATCACAATAGGAAGTACAATACTCTAGTAGAAAAATTGGTCGTATTGGGGTCCATATTTGAAAATTATACTATATCCCCTATTATGAGTATAATATTGAGGTATTGACTAGGCCATTTATTCTTGACAATGTTAAACACTGGAAAGTGTTTGAAGATTCCACCTAGGTGTAAATGTTTTTGTAGAACGAAGGAGAATTTTCTAATCAAAATATAGATTTGGAGCTAATGGTTTATGTGGCTAATGGAAAAGATATTTTTTTTGGCAAAGATATCATTCTGTTGAAGACTAATACTATTCCCATAGGTTTGGTAGCACTTGAATAAAAATTTTATAATTCTGATTACATTGTCAATAGACACATGTCAGCCTCAAGGGATGTTGAAGAGCACAACCAGGGCAAAAATACCATAGATTTGGCTAGGTAGCAATCTGAGCGAGGAAGAAAAGTAGTCTTATGTCCAATTGTTGAATAAATACCATGACTGCTTAGCATGGTCTTAGTCTAAACTGAAAGCATACATAGAAGATCTTTTCTAGCACAAAATTCCCTTGGAAGCTTCTGCTAAGATGTTTTGGTAGAAATGGAGGCTGATCAATCCACTCCTCTCTTTGAAGATGCAAGAAGAATTGAAAAAGTTGAGGGATGGAATAATCATACAACCCACAAGGTACTCATCATTGGTTACAAATTTGGTACCTGGCAGAAAGAAGAACAAAGACATAAGGTTGTGTCTGGACTTTAGAAACTTGAATAGAGCATCGATCAAGGATAACTACCGTCTTCCAAATATGGACAATGTGTTATAATTGGTTACTAATTTAGAATTGTTATGCACATTGGATGGTTTTTCCGGATATAACTAGGTAGTTGTAAAGGAATCGAGTGAATCAAGACCGACTTTACCACTCCTTGGGGAACATATGTATATGTCAGAATGCCTTTTGGTCTAATGAATGCTAGATGACACTTTCCAAAGAGAATTAGATGTAGCTTTCTCTGGCTATATTAATGATTTCATTGTTGTATATCAATATGATGTGAATTTTTCTCTAAAAAATGAGTGACCACCTACAACACTTAGAATTTTTTTGTTAAGATGCATAGAGTATGGTATTTCACTAAATACCAAGAAGTGCCATTTTGGATTTCAAAGATAAAACTTCTTGGACACATTGTGTCAAAGGAAGGGGTCATGATTGATCCCTGAAAGGATAGAAGCCATCAACAAAGTCCCTATTCCAAGAACCAATAAGGGAATTCAATCCTTTTAGGGAAGATTAATTTTATTAGGAGATTTATCTCAAACTTTTCTAAACTAAGCATCCCAATCACTAAAGATGTTGGATAAAGACCAAAGTATCAAATGTGAAGAAGCAGTTATTCAAGATTTTGTTGGGATCAAAGAAGAATTAAAGAATGCCCCTATTTTAGTAGCTCCAGATTATAAGAAGGATTTCCAAATGTTTTCTTTTGCTTTAAAAAGTACTATTGGTTCGTGTTGTTGTAGAAGGATGACGAGGAGCTAAAAGACCAATTTCCTTTTCAATAAGGCATTACAAGGACCTCGGCTAAAGTATACTATCATGGAGAAGTAGGCATATTCTTTGGTAAAAGCAAAAAGGTCTTCACACAATATATTCTCGAGTTCCAAATTCATTGCTTATGTTCCCCACACTATGGTGAAATATATCCTATCAAGAATGGAGGTTTCAAGAAAAATATGCTTTGATGGGTAAAAAAATTGCAAGAGTATGATATGGATATCCAAACAACAAGATTGGTCAAAGGTTTAGGCCTAGAAAAAATTATGGTAGAGAGCAATCTACAAATGATTGAGGTAAATGAAGTTAAAGAAGAAAGGCTGAATGTTCTTGAAAATTTGATAAATTCTGAATGGTATAAAGATGTCATTTTTTATTTCAAACATCTAAGGTCCCGAACATTTGAGCAAGAATCAGAAAAAGGCACTTAAGTTAGCTTCCCAAAAATATGTCATTACTGATTTTGGGTTAGCTTCAAGAACCCCGAGGGAGTTCTCTTAAGATGCATTAATGAAGATGAAGCCCTAAAATAATTTTTGATCTCCATGGAGGAGTTTGTTGGGGGGCATTTTCTTTGGAAGAGTCGCAGCTCATAAAATCTTTAGGATCTGGTTATTGGTGGCCAAATATTTTCAAAGATACAACTCTATTAGTAAGAAAATGTTAATGTTTCCAATGCTTTTCTAGAAGATTGAAAGATTTAGGCTCCCTTCCTTTACATCATGTATCAATTGAAGCCCCATTTAGGAAATGGGGAATGGACTTCATTGGTGAGATTTCAGATCCTTCAAGTGTTGGCCATAAGTTGATTTTAGTAGCCACTGATTACTTCACCAAGTGGGTGGAGGTAATCCCCACCAAGAAAGAAACTCACCAAATTATCATAGATTTCATTCTGAATCATATCATTTGCGGGTTTGGAGTGCCTGCTAAGATAGTTGCTGATAATGCCATGAGCTTCTAGGATTAACCATTTGTGGCCATGTGACATGAATATGGGATCAATTTGACATATGATTCCAACTATAATCCTCAAGGAAATGGACAAGCTAATTCCAACAATAAAAATCTATTGAAGATAATTGTAAGAACTTTGGAGTTGAACCAAAGGAAGTGGGGTGAGAAGTTAAAGTTTGTTGTTTTGGCTAATCGAATCACTATTAAAAAAGCTACTAGAAAAATCCCATTTGAGTTGGTGTATGGAACTCAAGCTTTGATTCCCCTACATATGAAATTGTCTTCATTTTAATTTCTTCAATAACTAGAAGATCAAGAGGTTAGTCCCTATGATGTTGATATCAATCAGATTGTTGAGTTAGATGAAGAAAGTAGGGCATCCCATCATAGGCATGTAAAATTTAGAGAGAAATTGAAGAAGTTGATTTATAAGAAGGTGACTCCAAGAGTTTTTAGTGTGGATAAGGGAAAACATGGAAAGTTTGATGCATCGTGGATGGGCCCTTATTCAATTCACATTTGAATTGGAGAGCACACCCTCTTCCTAAAATACTTAGATGGGGAATTTCTTGAGTTTCCTATTAATGGTAGGAACTTGAAACATTTCCTTGACTGATTTCTCATAATTAAGACATGCACCAATGTACAGTGTGTGGTATTTTGTTTTTTCTCTATTTTCATGTTTTTGGTCTTAGTTTATCCTGGTCCTTAGTGACCAATTTTTGTTGGTTTCTCAATTCATCTTGGGGGAGTTGGTTATTGTTGTTTTCCTCTGCAAGCTTGCTCTTAAGCCCATTGCCCAATCGATTTTTAGCACTTGGTCTTATCTGTTGTTATTTTGGTACTTGCAGGGAGTTCCCATCCATGAGTTGGAGCTGATGTTGGTGCTCATTTTGATCTTGTCCAGCTTTCTCCTCGAAAGCATCTCACCGCATGGTTTGAATTTTTCGTATCCTCAGTATTGATGCGTGAAGGATTTTTCCTTCATTTGATTTCCATGGTCTTTTCTTTCCTTTGGTCAAGTATCACATTAAGTTTATAATTTATTTTCCATTCCTCTATCCATGTGAAAGAATTTGTAACTTGGGCATAAATTCAGGTTTTTTCCTTCCTTTGTTTTTCCACAGTCATGTTTTGTTTTCCCTATCAATTTTTGTCCCAACATCTATGGAAACGTGGTCCTTTCTGATTGGATGTGGCTTGGTGGGGCATTTTGAAACTCTAAGGCCCACTTCAACTCAAGTCTTGTCCACATGGAGGGCCTACGCTCATCTAAAAATTTACCTCTTGGTTTGACCTTTGGAATTATGCCAAGGAGACACGTGGAGGTTTCTATTGGCCCTACCCAGACTTAGACATTTTTTTCATGTAGTCGGTGTAGATTTGTCAAACCATGGACACGTTTTGGATTGGTGCTCATTTGAGGATCCACCTCTGAGTCCTACCTTAGAAGTTGTACCAAGGAGACACATGGAGGATTCCACTGGCTCCTCTCTATACTTAAACTTTTCAAGAAACTTTCTAAGGCCTGGGACACGTGGAGGGCTCTGTGCTGTTTGGGGACCTACCCCTATACTTTAATTTTGAAGAAGCACCGAAGGGACACTTGGAGGTTTCCGCTAGATCCTGCCCATACTTAGACTTTTCAATGACCGAAGAAACTTTCTCGGGCCCTAGACATATGGCGCTTTCCACTTTTCCTTAAACATTTTCAATAAATTTTCTGGACTGAGACAAATGGTGAGCCCACACTTGTTTAGGGTCTCCACTTTTGGGCACCATATCAAATTTGTGCCGAATAGGCACGTGGTGCCTTCTGCTAGTCCTTAAATTTTTTTAACAACTCTGCCAGATTGAGACACGTGGTGATCCCACACTTTTTAGGGTCTCCACTTTTGGGCACCATATCAAAAGTGCGCTAAAGAGACATGTGGAGGTTTCTACTAGATTCTTTTTATACTGAGACTTTTAAAAGGCCAAAAGGTAATTTTCTTGGGCCTAGGGCACGTGGAGAGATTGCGCTTGTTTGAGGTCCCGCCTCTAAACTTCATCTTTGCGTAGATTGTGCTTAAGGAAATAAGTGGAGGCTTCTGATTGCTCCTCTTTGCACTTGGCCGACTTGGACTCATAGCATAGGTAATGTGGGATGATCCATGCATGAAAAATTATTTCGAGAGGCATGAATGTAGGAATCTGTATGAGGGCACTCATTTCTCAAGGTGTTGCCTCGTGGGTGAAAAGGATTACCTATCGGATCCACCTATACAAAGCAACCGAAAAATGATTAAAACATTGATTTCTTGCATGACAAGATAAAAGAATGATTAGAATGACTGTCAAAACATTGTGGCATGACATCCCAGTCATTAGTCGAGGGTTTGAGAAATGTGATCAGTTCATGATTTGTCCACTTGATAGCTGTGGGTGAAAATTTGTTAAACGTTACTTTCTGAGACAAATTGGTAACATGCAAAGGATTCCTCGAAGATTCTTCTTTTTGGGGGAAAAATTTGGGATGAGTGAGTAAGTGAATTGTATAAATGCAATGAGTATACTATTGTAAAAGGTCAGGGGTTGAATTGTTATGAGAAAAATTGAGAAATCCCATCTTACTGAGAGACCATCTGAGAAACCCATTAATCTCTTATGTTTTAGATTTGATCATGTCAAGTTGGTTGCAAGTTTACATCCATTGAAAAATTTTGAGATTGTTGAAAAAAACTTTCACCTTTTGATGAATCTAATCAAATTTGAATTAATATGTGTTAATCTTGGGAAAATTTGTATCTACTTTATTTCAAAATGTCTACAAGTAGTTGTCTTGTTCCTATTTCAATCTTGTATTAAAATCTCTCCAAATCACATAGTATCTTGTCACCTGTGATATTTTAATGACATTTTCAATTTTATTATGAGAAGATCCTTCATCCTAGAATGAGATAAACAGTTTAAAATAAATTTACTATCATTTTTCCGATAAAGATTGTTTATAATCCTTCTAGTGTATCATAGTCATGAGGAACCAGGTGTCTTTAGTGTTTAATTGAGTCTTTATCTCGATCCTTCATGTTATATTCTTGGAGATTGTGTGAAACTATGTAAATATGTGCCTCCATTGATGCACACCTTCTCGGTTGAATGAATATTTTAGCTATTATAGAGCATTCGTCATTTAGTTTTCCAAATGTTTTGAAGGTTCTCAAAGATCCTGGAAAATCAAATTTATCCCGCTTATTCTCCCACCAAAATTATTCAAAAATAATGAATCCTACCTGATCTACCCATGTTTTCCCCGTATGTCCACAAATGAACAAATTCTACTACCAAAATATGGAGATGCAATCAAGATTCCATAATGTCTTTAGTAACCTTAACCCTGTTTAGAAAATATCACCATTATTTAGAAGTGACAACTCTTGAGAGTTAAATTGTGGTGCATTGATCATATTTTCTCAAGGTTTACTTTAAAATTTGTGTAAATAAGGATATCTTCATTCTCCTTCACCAACAGAGGTTACAAAATTATTCCTCTCACCCTGGTCGAAAGGCATGACCCAAAGTAGTGAGGATATATCAAATCCTTAATGAATGTGCTATCCATTTCTCTAATGTATGAGTGACAAAGAGTCAGATGAATCCCCTCCCTAGCTATAAAACGACTCATAATATGATTTTTTTATCTCTCAGTATCTTGCTAAATCTGTGATGTTTCTTGGTTTCTAAGGGAGAATCAATTTGGATACCAACAGAGTGGAAGGAAATACCGAGATAGTATTGCTTCACAAGAAAGGGTGGCTTGAAGACCAAAAAGGATGGTGTGGATTCAGCGGGTAATGGAAGATATTGACAAGATGTTTAAGTTACCAAAAACTTCAATAATAAGTTATTGTTGAAGAGGAAATATTTATACTCCAAACTCTAGAAAATATGATCCTTAGAAAGAAATCACATGTATGAAAACATATCTTGGATATTAAATTTTATGAAAATATATTCATTGATATTTTTGCATGTCTTGTCCGTAAGGAAAATAATGATAATATTAATTGAGACCAAATATTTAAATGTTTCGAGGATAACATTTAGATAGTTTAATCTAGATGCTTTATGTTTCTAAGACCTCTATAGAAAAATAGGTAGTATTCGAGTTATTTACAGCCAATCTTACTCAATATTTTGTATCTATTTGTACTCCAAGTTAAGATTCTATTCATAGTCTATTCCATGTTTGGTTGAAGTGTATGCATTTTAATAAACATTAATATTAACAATTAGTATGGAAGCGAGCTGAAGCTCTCAACCCATGATTTAAAAACTTTACTAATTTGAATGATTTATGAGACATTGAATCCTCATATCCAAAACATATTATATATATTATTTTTTGTTTGTTTAGTGGTTTTTTAATAATATTTTTACAATTATTTCATAATTTTTAAGCATAATTCTCATTAATTGTGATGGTTTAATTAAGTGATTTGAAAAAGTATGAATAATATTTTTTTAAAATGAATATGAATATCTATTAATATAGATATTATATTTTCATATATTTTGTATTGTGAAAAGTTTTACAATTTAAAAGTAAAAAAATTTCTACAATTTTGAATTGTGGAAAGTTTTACAATTTTACATTTGTGACAAGTTATATAATTTTAAAATTGTGAAAAATTCTACAATTTTATGTTTTCACAATTTTATTGTAGGTGGAGTCCACAAAATCGGATTCACAATTTTGAATAAGTTATCCACAATGAAATTGTGAAAAATTGTGGATAAAACACCCATTTTCTTATAGTGTTTGTGTTCTTTATTATTTTGTCATTAATTATAACATTTACCAAAGGACTATTTGGATCTATGTACTTGGGAAGAATTGAATTTCCAAGCATAATATCAATTAGTTATCCAATAACTTGTATAATAGATAAATCTATTCTCCTTCTCCCATGTTTTTTTATGCATAGGTCCTTAATCAACTTCTTGTAGATGGGAACATCCTTGATGGCTTAAATCAATGGAATTTTGACACAAATATCTTTTAGCTAGTTCATAAGATCATAATTAGGATATAATATGAGGTCAAGTATTATTTTCTTGTGTAAATTAATTGTTGTAACTCAAACATAATAGAACTGTAATACTCCTCCCTTGTTAGGTCCATTTCATCAATTCCTTCCATCATAATGAAGTTTCAAGTTGCCCATTTTTGCACGAGTGCAAAAATTGTCAACAGATCTTCCTTCTAATTTAAAATTCAATTGGTAATGTGATTAACCTAAACACAATAAAAATCAAATTGAGGGTTTGGACTTTGAAAATTAATAAGTAAATTAGAATATTAGGAGAATGGTCCCTTACTCTAACCTGGTGGTTTAATAGAAGAAATAAAAGTATGTGAAATATAGCAAAGGGTCCTCTTTTACCCTCCCTAGAAGTAAATTAAATAATTTTCCCGCTTGTATAGAATGGTGAGATATCATGCCAACATTGGTGATGTGGTTGAGTACTTTCCATACCTCCCCTTGTTATATCAAACAACAAACATAAGAAAAAGATATAACACAAGTATATGCCAGGTCATTTTCGGACATCTCTTTGGGTAGTGTAAAGTTTTAGAAGTGCATAAATATTTTACACTTTGTTTAGTGTGAATTAATTGATCTGTTTCTATTGATGGACCCTACATCCCATCATTGACAATGTTTAATTTATTTGAGCCCGTACGTTTGCCTCCTACCTTGACTAATCAAACACCTTGTTGATAGTGATGTGTTTTAGATGTATTGTACTCCCTTGAACATGAATGTATGTAATTCCCCTTTGTTAGAAATTTTCAGACTAGTTTTCCCTTTTGCCTCTTAGCCTTATAGTGTTTGACTTGTGAACTTATAGGTGTAAGTCTATATCTCAAGTTTTAAGATCTAGACACTTATATATTTTTGATTAGGCCATTAGTGACCTAGGCTTATTAGAAAGATTAGGCAACATATGTTAAGGATATGGAGGAATTTCATAATCTTATTTCCTGTTATGAAACCATGATGTTGTTCCCCTTGTCCTTTAAGGAAGAGAATGGTGCAATTTTTTCTTCATAAGTTTCTACAAGAATGTTTGTGTGTTTCTCTCGTAAATTATAGTTGGACCTCTCTTGTTTCCTAGTTCTCCTAGCTCACTTGAGTGTTCCTATGGATTATAATATTATGCTTGTGAATGTTTTAAGGATCTTGAACTAGGGTAGATTTAAAATTTATTAATGATGTTTTATTAGACAAAGAGAATGGTATCTCTTGTGTCGATATGTTAGTTTGGGAAAAGATTACTTCTCTTTCTAGTGGAAATATTATCTATGTGTTTAGGGTTTCTAAATCAGGATTAGTGTTTGTGTGTGCAATATTTGAGTAAAAATTTAAGTTATAGAAACCTTGTGGCCAAGATCATGCTTAGTATTACCTTGAAAATTTAATTGAGTCCTTCGAGTTATAAAAGTTCTTCCAATGAATAGTCTTTATCCTTGTAAACACTTTTGCTAATTTAGGTGTTTTCCTTGTTGTTAAACCTCAT
The DNA here is from genome assembly GCA_018340775.1 of Taxus wallichiana var. yunnanensis. Taxonomy (NCBI): domain Eukaryota; kingdom Viridiplantae; phylum Streptophyta; class Pinopsida; order Cupressales; family Taxaceae; genus Taxus; species Taxus wallichiana. The sequence continues at coordinate 238,536,825 of CM031233.1, forward strand.
CTTGTGTGGTCCTAAATTTTCTAGACCTATGAGTAGGTGTGTTTCTCTCATGAAAAATTGAGGGTCATGATTGGTAGATGTTAACCTTGTCTAAATAATGAACATTGAAGTATTATTCTACCTAAATGGAGGTTTTACCTTCCCCTTCTCATGTGCTACACATGTGTGGTTACGTGGAAATTTGATGTGCGTAACCCTTCTTGTGCTTCACCGAACATGGTTGTTATTCTTTTGGATTCCATTAAAATTTTCCTATTTCAATGTTTTGTGTTGTATCTTGGTAAACCATGTAGAGTTACCATGTAGAACGAAAACTTGAAACCTTACTTGAAGGAGGTTTATTACTCATACCTAATAACCTACCTTATTTTGTTGAGTAGCACTAGACCAAGCATGGGTTCTGTGAACCCAATTTTCTTTAAAATAGAAAAATATCAAAGAGGGCATAACTTACATTCATATGCTTGTTTTCCCTACGTATTTTTGTGAATTCCAAGAGGAATTCAAATCGAGGAAGGGGGTGTAATCCTCATTCCTCTTCAACAATGATTCTATTATGATTTTAATTTCATTTGATTAGAGACATCGACCTGATTGATTAGATCTTAGTTAAAAAAATTCAAATACAAGAGACATCATGATTACTACCTGTGTTTTGGTTGTTACTTTGACGCATGAATGTATTGTGGACCTTGATGTACATTTACGGATATGATGATAATCAAGAATGGTCACTTTTTTATATACGACATTAGATGCTTGACATAATGAGTATATTCAGAGTAATGGAATAACCATGTGGTCTCGTTGATGTTTCCAAATTGCTTACCATATGACGGTATTAAGGATTGGTAATATGTTGTGAGTGTATCTAGTAGTTAAGGGTTACAATAGATATAGGGAATTTCATGATTATTATAGAATATGAATTGGATTAGAATTTTAATGTTAAGTGATTTCAAATAATTAATATAAATTCGTAAATTTGATGATAATGATTTAGTTATGCTAAACTACGATGCTAATTGATAAATATATGTGTGTTGTATTGCTTGATGTATGCTGAGGATTATATGATAGATGTTTTATATGCATTGATTCCCATGACATATTGATATAGATTTGAGGCCAAAAGGGTATTTTGTTTGTGTTTGCAGGGACATTATATCATATACATCAAAATGGAATAGGGGACCAACCACGGAAGGATTTTGGTTTTTGTGCAACGTGGCCAAATTTGACAACTTGTGTATAATGTTATGTTGTGTTATTACATTCTTTGTTAGGAGGTTATCATAGGGGGTAACCTTATTTATGTGGCCATGTGTGTAATGCGTTTCATTTCATTTAATTTTTAATTGTTTAAATTTTTTCGCATGTGTTTAATTATTTAGGAAATATTTTTGCTTTATTAACGATTCTTTATTATATCTTAATTAACTAGTTTAGCTTAAATTTAAATTAAGAGGGAAGATATGACATCTGGGAAATAAATTGGGTATATAGTCCTTGTTTTGGTGCATGATATGAATTTAATTAAATGCATGTAGGTGGTGTGTACTCCACGATGCTTCCCAAATTCTAATTTGGCCTTTTTGGCCACTTTAGAGACTTAACCTTGTCCCTCACATCTCAAAATTTACTATAAACCCTACTTGTGAATTGTGGGACATATTTTTACCATTTTAATGTAATTTTTAGTGTAAAAGGGGTAAATAATTGCACTTGTTTACTTACCACATCTATGTTTTTCCTTGATAAGTATGGTGTGCAAGTTGGAGTGTCATATGGGTATGTCATAAGTCTTACATGTGCATTTAATTCCTTTGAGTTTGGTGTTTGAATTTTGTGTTGAAATGGAGTGATGATGAATTTGCATCCTACATGGAGCCACCTCATCATCCTCACACCCCTTTTCTATTTATTGGATGATTTTGATGGATTTTGGGTTACTTGTCTTCTTTTGCTTCTCTTGCATTTTTGAAAAAATTGTCTTGGTTTTCATACTTGGAGTTTTATTTTGGGATTTGCATCTTGGATTGAGCTTGGTGTGAAGGATTCAAATATTTTTGAGTAAATAAATTGGAAGCTTGATGGAGAGGTAGGCTCTCCTCTTATTTTCATTTTTGTATTAATGTATTTTGATGTAGAAATTGTGCTTGTTTGAATATTGTATGAGTGTTGTGGATATGTTTGATTGTGGATGGGTAGCTTTCCTTAAGTTGGGTGTGGGAGATGGATTTATGGGACCATTGGGGAGGGAAAAGGGATATGTGAGGCATGCATTGTGGAGGGAGTGTGAGTTTGAGTTCCACCTATGGGGAGTGAAAAGGATAACATGGATATATTTTGCATACTTGCAAGTGTAGAAATAAGGAGTTGATTATGTTTTGAGTTGTGCACATGGAGGATTTTGGGTGGAACTCCTACATCACTTGGGAGACAAAAGAATGTGGTTCCCATATTCCATTTCTCCTTGTTGGCTTGTTGTTTTCAATCCTTTGTGCTTGTTGGGAAAGTTGTAATATTGTTTGAGTATATTGTTTAAGTATATTGTTTCAATGTGATATTTGAATGTATTTTTTGGGAATGCATGTTGTGGAAGCTTGATGTGAAATTTATTAAATGTTGCATTATACCACACATTTCTCTTTGGTTGGGGCTCAGGGGCCAATAAGGAGGATGACTTCTCCTCTTATTGGATTATAGGGTGGGCAGAGAGTGTCGCTTGGTCCCATTTTCTTTGTATTGTGATTCAAATTTGGTGAGGTGAAGGAGTGTAAATTTGAAGCTATGAAGTTGGGAGATGATTGAAGTGAATACTTGTCTGTTTAAACCTTTAGAAGAATATCTATGTTTTAAATTTAACCTCATTGTTCCCACTTGGGGTGGAAGGTTTTAATTATTGTATTTTGAAAGAATGTTCTTATAAATTTCATTATGAAGTTGATAAGGTTGTTGTTGAATGGAGACACTACTAGAAAGAGGGATTATTTTCCACAATGATATCCACAAAAAAATCAATTTGTGGAAAAATTGTGGAGTAGCAACAATAAATGGGTGGCTTTTATAATGTACAAAGTAGATTTTTCACAATTTCATGAAAGTAAAATCTAATTTGTGGAGTATTCATAATCGTATGATTTTATTTTTAAAAATTCACAATTTCTTTATAAGTTTTGATTTTTGTTTTCTAAAAATATAAATAAAGATAGTCTAAATAAAATGTAGATCATGATTCCTAAATTCCACACTATTCTAAAATTAATAAAAAAAACAATTATACCGCTAAAACTATGATTATATATTATCTAAAAAATATAAAATATATGCGATTCGGCCATAAATTATTTCAAATTTTTCATAATAGACAAAATATATTAATGCATTATAGTATTTGAAACCTTTTTCAATAAAAAATAAATAATTAAATAATTTTTAAGATTAATTTATAGTAGTAACAAATTTGAAACCATTACCACTTAAGTTGTGTATTATCCACAAATTACTTCAAATAGTCAATTCAATAATTAAAATGTCTATGTGTGTGTGTGTGTGTGTGTGTGTGTGTGTGTGTGTGTGTGTGTGTGTGTGTGTGTGTGTGTGTGTGTGTGTGTGTGTGTGTGTGTGTGTGTGTCTAGAGAGAGAGGCTTCATAGGACTAAAATTGTGCAAAATTCACATTAACGGTATAACTTGCTTACATAATTAGAGATAATATAATTATATATAAATAATAATTAGATCAATATAATTTCATTACAATTCTATATTATTTATTGTTGGAAAACTACATTACCTTAATAATGTTTGTGGATAATCTACAATATCCTTATTAAAAAATTGAAAATGAAAATTAAATGAATTTATTAATTTTTTATTTAGAATATCTATATAAGTAAAAATTATTTTTTAATAGATAATTATAAATATCTCAAAAATATAATTAAATTATACACAATCAAAATCAGTCCACACTCAAATGAAATTATTAAATTAAAAATAAAATAAAATAATGATGGTGTAGATCAATTTCATTCCCTATTATTACTTGTGATGTTGATATGACTATGATATTGAAAGCAATGTTATAAGTATTGTTAGGAATTAGTGAAAAATATGTGGAAATAATTCCTCAAATGACAACAAGAGGAAACTATATAGCAGAAGTATACATGCGAATAATAACAACATAAATAAATAATGCAAAAAAGAAGACAAGACAAGATTTATCCTGGTTCACCCAATGTGGGCTACGTCCACAAAGAACTTGCTCATATTTTATTATCAACAAGAGTAAAACAACTCTCATAGTCTTCTCTTAGTTATGAACTCACAATAGAATTCCAAAGATGCTAAACCACATCTAAACCACAATTGACACCCAATTGCTTAACCTTGATCACTCTTGATCACCTCTTGATCACTAAGACTCAAGACCTCTTGAAAACACAAGATGTCTTCAAGATACCCTAACACCTCTATCTATAGGATTACAATCATTTAAGAAGTCCAAAGGCTGACCCTAGAAGTTTGAAAGTCATGACCTTTTATCTTCCCATGGCTGGAAAATAAACTGTCATGACCTTTCATATTCTCATGGTTAGAAAAGAAATGGTCATGACCTTTCATCTTCCCAATTCAAACTCCACACTTCAATACTGATTTGAGAAGACCAAAAATAGGCTCCACACCCCAACAATCTCCCACTTGGAGACTGTTCCTACTAAGAAAAGTTCTCAACCCTTCATTATCAACCATGAAGGCCAATAAAAGTTGAACACAACTTCAACTTCTCCCTTGTGACCGCCTTGGTCATCATATCCACAGGATTCTAACCGATATGCATCTTTTCCATCTTCAACTTATCTTCTTCTAAAGCTTCCCTGATGAAATGATATCTCAGCTAAATGTGCTTTGTCCTAGAGTGAAAAGTGGAGTTCTTCGCTAAATGAATAGTGCTCTGACTATCATTGTGTAGTCTCCCAACTTTCTGCTTATGACCCAACTCATCAAGTAACTGATGTAGCCAAATCATCCCCTTGCTTGCCTCTCGTGGCCAAAACATACTCAAAGCCTCTACGGTTGACAAATCCACCACCTTTTATAACTATGAAATCCAACCGACTAATGTATCACCAACCGTAAATACATAACCTATCGTGCTCCTCCTACTATCCAAATCTACATAACCATCCAATGTAGTTTCGATCCGCTCGAAACACAATGTTGCTCCCATGTTCCCTCTCAAATACTGAAGGATCCACTTCACTTCCTATCAATGCTCTCTACCTAGATCACTCATAAACTTGCTCATTACTCCCACTACATGGGAAATGTCAGGCTTAATGCATATCATAGCATACATCAAGCTGCCAACCACCGATGAGTACAATACCTTTGACATCTAGAGTTTATCCTCCTCGAGTCTTGGGACTTTGCTCCTTTGATAATTTAAAGTGACCTACCAAAAGGGTACTAACCAGCTTAGCTTCGTACATACTAAACCTATCTAAGACCTTATTTATGTAATCTTCTTGAGATAGCACTAGCTTCCTCTCTTTCATGTTCCAAGTTATTCTCATACCAAGGTTTTGTTTTGCTACCCCCAAATCCTTCATAGAAAAGGAGTCACCTAGCTTGCTTCTTGAGTACCTTTATTTCCTATATGTTCTTCCCTACAACAAGCATGTCATCAACATACACAAATAAAATAATATAACTACCATCAAGAAACTTATGGATGTACAAGCAATGGTCTGAGTGACACCTAGAGTAACCCTTCTCCCTGCATAAAACTATCAAACTTCTTGTACCACTTCCATAATGCTTGTTTTTGTCCATACAAGCTCTTCTTTAATTTTCACACTAACCTCTCCTTTCCTTTGACCTCATAACCCGTGTGGCTGCTGAATATATACTTCCCCATCCAACTCACCATGAAGGAATGCAGTCTTCACATCTAACTACTCTAAGTGTAGGTCCTCTACGGGTACTAAACCAAGAACAGTTCTAATAGAATTCATTTAAACAACGGAGAAAAAAATTCATCAAAGTCTATACATTTCTTATGTGCAAATCCCTTGACCACCAACCAATCCTTGTATCTTTTCCTACCTCCATCTCCCTCTTTTATTCTATACAACCACTTGTTTTGTAATGCTCTCTTTCCCTCAGGTATCTCCATGAGATCGCAATTTTATTTTTCCAAAAGAGATCTATGCTATAAATCCATGGCCTACTCCCACTTCTCCTTGGAATCCACCCGCACTACTTTCTCAAATCACTTTGGCTCTCAAATTTTATTGAGCAATTAATAATTCAAGGATGGAGTAAATATTTCAAGTTCCCTCCTTATGCTAGAAGACCTTCTCACCTCAAGAGTTTGGGGTTCCTGATGAGTAGGTTCCTAAACTGGTTTTGCCAGAACATGCTCCACCTAAATCGGCCCCTTGGACACCTTATTGTCTGTAATGTCCTCTAACACTCTGTATTATTTATTTGATTCCTATTTTTGTTCCTGCAACTGATCTTTATACATGACATTTTCATTAAAGACAATATCTCTAGACCAAAATATTTTCTTCTCCTTAAGACTCCAAAGACGGAAACCAAATTCATCCTCACCATACCGAACAAATGTGCATTTCGCATACTTAGCCTCTAACTTGGTCCTATCATCTTTATCAATGTGAACAAATACCTCACATCCAAATACTCTAAAAATGAATAACTAATTTTCTTACGAGACCAAGCCTCCTGAGGTGTAACTCCATCCAAGGCCATAGAGGGTCCTTTGTTAATTAGATAAACAATTGTACTCACTGCTTCCATCCAAAACATGAGTGGCATCCCCACATGTAACCTCATGCACCTAGCACACTCCATGATTTTCCTTTTCATTCTCTCGACACTCTATTTTCCTGTGGATTATTTGGAACCATTCTTTGCCTATGGTTGCATTTACTAAATAATCAAGAAATTCATTGCTGCAATACTCCCCTCCATTATCTCGACCTAAGACATTTCAAGTTGATACATGTTTCATTCTCAACTAACACTTTCCATCTTTTGAAGGTTTCGAACACATCAGATTTCTTTCTAATGGAATATACCCAAAATTTTCTAGTTACATCATCAATGAAAGTGACATAATAACATGAACCACCAATAGAGTTTACCTTAGCTGGTCCCCATACTTTTGTATGCACTAAATCTAGCTTACCCTCCTTCCTTGTATGTCCAACCTTGAGGAATCTCACTCGCTTCTATTTTCCATAACACACAATCCTCACAAAAGTCTAAATCTAACTCCTTTAATCCGTGAAACATGTCCTTTATAATCTACATGCCCCTGTTGAATCATATCACCAAGTCTCTAGTGCCACAAATTCACATCTCCATCTGCAACAACTAAATGACAATTATCAGCACCACTGTTAAATACAAAGTATCATTTTTCTTACCTCTTGTAATAAAAAAATCCCTTTGTAACCTTTGAAGAATCGATTGTAAAAATGAATGTACAACCATCACTTCCCAAATTTAACTAACTCCGCGATATCAAGTTGTACCTCAACTTAGGCACATTCCCGACATCCTTAAGTAGCCATGTGTTCCCATTTTTATTTTCAGCCAAACACAACCTTTCCCTACTATTTGGCATGGTTCATCATCACCAAGATATACATGTCCAAAATCTCCTTGAAGAAAATAAGTAAAGTAATGTTTATGTGGGGTGGCATGGAAAGAAGCCGTTGAATCTAACACCCAAGACTAAGCAATATTATCTAAAGAAATAATTAAGGCATCCTGAAAAACATCACTTGTTGCCACATTTACCTCTTTAGTTTCCTCCTTCTAGTTCTTCTTGTCCTGAAGAGACGAGCAATCATTCTTAGCTTGACCAACCTTCCCATAGTGCCAACATTCTAACTTACTCTTGGATTTTGACCTTCTCGTGATCATTCAAATTCCCATGGCTACCTTTCCTTTGTTCTTTTGTCTCCCTCTGCTCTCCACCGTCAAAGCATTTCAAGAAGTAGATGAATCTTCGGTGCTCTTCCTTCAAATTTCCTCGCTTAGGATCACACCTATTACATCCTCAAACCTCAACTTTTAATTACTAGAGATTGAATTGCTTACAACCATAACGAAGTTATCCCGGCTATATCGGTAAGGAGCAAAAATCAACAAATCCTGACCTCATCATCAAATTCATTTTTTACCAAGTTTAACATACTCACAACCGTATTAAATTCATTCAAATGAATAGAAATAGAAACATTCTCGACATCTTCATATTAAATAGTTTTTTCATCGAAAATATTTTATTAGAGGAAAATGGTTTTTCATATAACTTCCCAACGCACTCATGAGACATTCCCTGGTCTTCTCCTACGATATGTTGAAAGAAACCAAAGATGAAAGGCATAACCGAATTACCCTGAGTTCCTTCTTTCCAGCAACTCCTAATCCTCATCTCGCATGGTTGTAGGTTTCTTTGATTTTCTAGCCAAAGGAACATGGAGGTTCCTTTGATATAAGTAATTCTCTATTTACGTCTTCCACAAACCAAATTTCTACACATTGAACTTCTCAACCCTTGATTTTCCGTCATCCGCCATACCTCCCAATCAAACTAAAATTTTCTTGTGATTTACCACTTCAGCAAAAAACCACCAAAGCTCGATACCATTTGTTAGGAATTAGAGAAAAATATTTAGAAACAATTCCTCAAATCACAACAAGAGGAAACTATATAAATGAAGTATACATGTAGAAATATAATAGCATAAATAAATAACGCACAAAGGAAGACAAGACAAGATTTAACATGGTTCACCCAATGTGTGCTACGTCCACAAAGAACTTGCTCATATTTTATTATCAACAAGAATAAAACAAATCTCACAATCTTCTCTTAATTATGAACTCACAATGATTTCCAAAAATACTAAACCACATCTAAACGATAATTGACACCCAATTGCTTAACCTTGATCACTCTTGATCACCTCTTGATCACTAATACTCAATAAATCTTGAACACATAAGATATATTCAAGATACTCTAACACCTCTATTTATATAATTACAATCCTTTAATAATTCCAAAATCGACCCTAGAAATTATAAATTCATGACCTTTCATCTTCCCATGGCTGGAAAAGAAAGCTGCATGACCTTTCATCTTCTCATGGCTGGAAAGGAAATGGTCATGACCTTTCATCTTCCCAATTCAAACTCCACACTTCAATACTGATTTGAGAAGACCAAAAGCATGCTCCACACCCCAATAAGTATAAGATTATAATGATATTGCGGTATAATATATGCTTTGATATAGTGTGTATGTGTGTGTGTATATATGACAATTTTTAACCATATAGATTCATTTCACCTATAAAATATCCTTCTATTGTCGCATTAATAGCTACATTTATGTACCATAATACTAAAACATTGCATTATATAATTACATGTAAAACATATAGTACATCTAGTACATTTGCAATCACATTAAATTAAAAAGTATGAAATTTTAACTAGGTAGAATAAAGATACAAGAAAATTTAGAATTTTAGTAAATATTTTTAAGACAGTCAACTACAATAGTAAATATATATTTCAGTTAGTTAATGTATTAAAATATTTTTAAAAGAAAAAAATAAAATTTAATTAAATGTATACACATTTATAAGTCACTTTACATGTCATATTGTTTTGAAGGGACTATACCCTGATTACATAGAGGGCCTAAAATCCAGATAAAACATGAAGAGGTTCCAAAAAAAAAGGATCAACATCCAGAATAGGCATTAAAGCCAATAGTAACCAAAAGAGAGTTACTAAAGAAAATCAAAATAGAGCATGCGCTACAACAAAGTAGCCAAAAATAGCAAAAAGTATGATGAAAAGCAGCATCTGCAATGAAGACCTCCTTTACTTCTTGGTAGCTCTGTTAATTCTGGACTTAATAGTTTGCAACGAGGTGAAAAGAGCCACCATTTTCATGTGTGTGGGGTCCTTAGCATCCAAATTTGCTATGGTTTGACTGCTTTCCTTGTCCGTTCCCCAAAGAGTGTCTAGGATCTCACTAAGCACAAAAACGCTATGAACATGTTGTTCAAGGAAATCACTGATTGCATTAAAAATTGCCATGTTGTGATCATGGTGATCCTTTGCTCTCCCGGATGTTTGTCAAAGGAGTTTAGCTTATTGCCAAGGTCAATATCCTCATCCATCTTCCTTTTTCCTTTTTGATTGGCCAAATGCTGAACTTCTTCTTTCAGTTGCATCATTTCATTTTCCAAAGCTTCCAGCCTTTAGGAAGTACTTTTTCCCTCTTTTTGTAAGGTCTCTTCTTGGCCTACACTATTGATGTGCAATAAGTTTTGGACATCTTCCAAATCTTGATTTCCAAGAAGAACTCTACAGAAACAAGTGTGTCCAGATTCGGGCTTCTTATGGTTCGGGCTTCTTATGGTTCTTTGTTTTAGGCTTGGTTATGGTGGAAGGGATGGGGTGGGGGTAGTGGTGGTAGGAAAGAGTGGAAGCAGTCTTTGGGAATGATGGGAGACCGGGGTATTTGGAAATACGAGCTTGTGCGAGAAATAGGATAAGGCCTTGATGTAGGGGAATAACATGAGAATGCTTCTAGAAATCCAAGATGGAGCATTTGAGGGAGTTCAAAATATAATGTGGGAAGCAGACAGTGATTTTCCTGCGGAAATGGTTTAGGAACACAAGGTGGTTAATAGGAACTGTAACATATCTCCCTTCCAAAGAGATATACCGGACCATCATTTGGGTGATTTCATTAAAGGGTGAGGGGATAGAACTTACCCTCGTCCGCAAAGATAGTAAAAACCAGCTCCTCATTATCAGCAGAAAACTTCTTCTCCTCAACATTTTTGTCGATCCTCTTATTGAAGAAATGGAAGCCATCCATCTCCGGCCTGTAGCTAACTCTTGAACTCTTGAATTCATCATCATATTTAACTAAATCTTGAACTTGTTGTGTACTGATTTACAATTCCCCTAAGTCCATAGCTAAATTAATCATGATATCTTCTACCTTGAGTCCAATATCATCATCAACAAGATTATTAAATATCATTGTTGAATCTTTTCTACTTATGTAATCTGCAATATCATCTTCTTCTATTCCTCCTCCTGGAAGTATACCATCATCTGATTGTCTTAATTCATGATATTCCTCTTGGGACTCTTGTGACTCAACATGATCTTCAATTTCAACCAGTGGTTCATATTCATTTTCATTGTTTGTTTCATCTTCATCACTATTAGTACCATTGTTAGAATCTAGGGATACATCTAAAAATGATGGATGTCGTTGGCTCCTTGGATTGTGTTCGATGATGAATGACCAATTCAAATCATTAGTATCTTTAATAAAAAAAATTTTCTCACATTGACTAGGGAATACATAAGGCTCATTTGTCTCCATAAAGTTTGATGTTTTGATAAGGGGAAAACCATTTCGATGCATTTTAAATGTTCTATGAGTTCCATCCTCAATCATTGGATACCACTTGACATGAAAGATAACCTTCTTGAAGGCCCTGAAATCAAGTTCAATAATGTCTTGCAATATACCATAGTATTGTTTCCTCGAACACTCATTTGAACCATCCATCTCAAAGTACGTTGATATACCTCGATCAAAACTATGCCTTAGTTCATCAGTCTTCTCAATACGGAAATGTTTACCATATGCCCACATTGCTTTGTAATGTCTCACCTATAAAATACATAATTTTAAATTTCATTTATATTCTATAATTTAAAAAAGTACCTAATTTTTCTATTATAGATTATAAACATATACCTTTCTCATATGTGTCCCAGTGGCAATTTCTAATTCTTCTCTAGAAACAACTGTAGGATCTTTATTATTTTGAAATATAATATTTTCTCTCAACCAACTCCAAGTACATTTATCTGGCCATGTATTTCTATGTTCAAGTGGTAACTTCCTTTTGTGATTTGTATTCATAGATCCCACCCTCCTAGATAAATTTAAATAAGCATTTCTATCAGCTTCTTCCTTCTTTGTATTATAAATATCAATCCACTTCTCCATGCATTTTGTGTGATGGGAAACAAAAACATGCATTCTCTCCCATTCATATGGATCTGTAACTTCGAGAAAAATGAGTTGCAGATCCTAGTGTTATCCTAGAAATGGATATGTATCTCCCATTTAATTTTTTTAATAGAAATGTGTATCCTAGTGTTATAATAAAAAATATCAAATGAAAATTTATGTACACACCTCGAATTGTTCTCAACTTTGACCTCATCTGAAGTACTTCACCGGTGAGCATATCTTGTTGACATTTACTCCAAAATATTGGTGTATCTAAATGAAATTTTGGTAAATATTGTGTTACACGTACCATTGCTTTGAAAGTAGTATAACCTGTTGCAATAGATCCCTCAGGGCGAGCTCTTTGTCATACAAAATGCTTTAGTACCTTCAATAAGCGCTCTACAAGCCACATAGACCTTGATGTAACAGGACCACAATATTCAATCTCTCTGACAAGATGTACTAGATAGTGAACTTGTGAATCAAAAAATGTGAGTGGAAGATGCTTCTGAATTGTACACAATAGTATAGGTGCTTGCTTCTTCCAATAATCTATATCCTCCAGCCTAATCTCTTTTGAAGTTAACCACCTAACATAAATCATAAGTACATGATATTCAATAAACATAGTTATTTTTTATGATAGATAACTATTCATACAGATTTTTGAAACTAAATTTACCTCATATATGCCGATAAGTCAAATATTGCATGTCTAATATGTTTTTCAAAGCTATTTGGAATAATCACTGGTAGAATAACCTACAAACAAATTTTTTTTCAATTATATATCTAATATATTTTGAAGATTTGAACTCATATATTGTAATATATGTATGCTACGTATACAACTCACTTTAAGAAGGTTATGCCAATCATGTGTCTTCAGACCTGTCAACTCTTCATCTTTTCCTCTTGTGAATGCATTTTTGAGTGTTGCAGCAAATCCTGTAGGGAATTTTATCTCCTTAATTACAGATTTAACTTGTCTTTTCTCCTCATTTGTTAATCTCCAAGGACCAATAGAATATGAATCATCAATAGGATTTGGCCATAGATGAGGCATGACATTATTTTCTTGAAGATCTCTTCTCAATCGTAATCCATATTCTTTTTTTCCATTGATAAGATACCATAATGATTTAGATGTTAGAATTTGAGGATTATAATAAATACGGATTTAATCAACTTATATATTACATAATGTTACAATAAATATTTAAATAAAGATTACATCATAACATAAGTAAATAAAGAAATACGTACGAGAAATAAATAACATAGGTGAACAATATTTATATTGGAAAACCCAACGAGGGTAAAAAATACTTTGAAAATAACCTTTTACTTCAGAGAAATTATTTTACATCTATTAAGATCACCTCCTCATTTGAAACCCTATTTACCAAGTGTAAAACCAAATCACTTGATTTACACACCTTTGATATATTTCTCAGATAAATCAAATCAGTACCTAAAGTTATTTTTATATAAGGTGATAAGGTATGTCTGCAAACCCACCTTTTCAACCTAAAATGGTTGACACATACACCTAAGTTTATAATATTTAATATTATAAATATAATCATTTCATGATATTAAATATTTATCCTAAAGTATATACCTACGTTAGCAAATTTAATAATATAAATATAAATATTTCATATTATTAAATATTAACCTATATATTAGTGATAGGACCATATACATTAAGGGGTATGCCGCTAGACCACTTAATCATTATGTTCCAACACGCACCCTTAATGTTAAGTGGGATAACATAGCATATGCCAATAGATTACCTACCCACTGGTACACTACAAGTTTTAAGATAGCATATCGGTTATAGGAATTATAACACCTTCATCATACTCAGATTACCTTTTGGTACAAAAGGATTTGGAATCAAAAAAATCATCCCATGATTAGTGGCTAAGTATTATTTGTGATTTTTACATGTTCTTACAGGTTTTCATAAAAGGTTATTAAACCCAAGCATATATTAGTCTTTTACAACCAAGGACCTCCTTAACAATATGTTTGTACTGGATGTTTACCAGTAAACTCAATAGCACTAAAGAGTTTACTGAAGACATCCTTTAAGATATTTCTACACTTCTTTTAAAAAATAAGGTGAGGAGCTATACATGCTCGAAGGTCTTTTACACTTTCCCGAGAGGTCTTTTTTACACTTTCTGAAGGTCTTTTACATATGTCTAAAGGTATTTTTACAAAAACCAAGTTCCTTTAGGAGGTGACATTGTCATACACACTCCCCTCAATGAAAACTCGACAATCCAAGATTTTCACGAAAGTGACAAAACTTTGTAGCACTCAAGGACGTTGTGAAGATGTCAGCAACTTTGTCTTTCATCAACATGAATTTGAGATTTATCTCATCACTTTGCACCTTATCACAGGTGAAGCATATATGTATCTCAACATTCTTTGTCATCTAATATTGAACTAGATTCTTAATCAAGAGTGATACAACTCTAAACACCACATAGAACATAAATACTTCCTTTATCTTACATGTGTATCTCTACCAACACCATTGTAGCCACATAGTTTTTTTACTTACTTCATTGTACTTCTCTACCTCAGTAGAATAAATGGAGATTTTGATTGTATTTGTTGTTCCAAGTAATGGTTCCTACACCAAAAAATTTGAACACATATCCAATATATTTTATAACACAACATTGATATGGTTAGAATCACAAAATCTATATAAGATAGCATTTTCATTCTTATTATAATGCAACCCATAATTGATTATTCCTTTCAAATATCTAAAAATTCTTTTTGCAAGATTCCAATGATCTCTAAAAGGTTCCTACATAAACCTTGAAGTAATTCCTACTATATAGGAAATATCTAATCTAGTTATAGTTAGATAAATAAAACTATCAACTAACAATATATATAAAATAGGATCAACCTTTTTCATATGTAAATTTAGAATCAATATTTATTCCAACTTCCATTGAAGTAGAAAATGGTTTACAATCAATCATAAGAAACTTTTTCAATATAATGGTTGCATATTGTGTTTTGAAAAATAACAATATGATGAAATAAAGTCATATAAATAACATGATGTGAGAGACCTAACTCATTCATTTCAAAGTACCGCTTCAATTTCTCTTTAATCCTATGAATTAAATCATAATTTTTACCAAACATAAGAAAATCATCAACATATATACATATAATGATAATATGTGAGTCTTATTGTTTAGTGAATATATCATTTTAGAAGAACAATTAACAAAACCTAACAACTTAAAGAAAAAAATTCACATATCAAGCTCTAAGAGCTTGTTTTAAACCATACAAGGATTTCTCAACTTACAATCATACTTTTCTTTACCATTTTCTTCAAATCCTTTAGGTTGAAACATGTAAATTTCTTCTTTTAAATCGTAATTCAAAAAAAAAAATTCTTATCCATTTAGTGGATTTCCCACCCAAATTGAGCGGAAATTACAAATAAGGCCCTAACATTACTCATTTTAGCTATAGGAAATATCGCACCATAATCAATACCATGTTTTTGAGGTAAACCTCTATGAACAAGTCTACCTTTGTGTTTGTTAATAATACCATCAACATTATATTTTACTTTATATATCAACCTAGACTCTATAATACTTCATGGCTTAGGTTCATACAAGGTAATTAATGCATGGCATATACGATGGCTTCTAGTCATTTTCCTAAGGTTTATAGGATTTGAACTTTCTAACATAGATTGAGACCAATTTAATTTCTTATCTATGAAGATAAGAGTTTCAGAAACATCTATAACATCAAAAATCATCATGACCATTTACTAAATCAAAATCAAAACCATCATTTAGAAACATGAAGTAACTTCAAGAGAAGATGACAACACATGTAAAATTTTCACTAGATTATATCTAGACATTTCATATAAGCTTTGATAATTAACATGTCCTAACCTTTCATACAATAGTTTTGAATTATTGAAACTTTGAGATATAAAACAAGATGTAGAAGGGAAATCATCAAAAAAATAAAAAAATTATTTGAATTCCTTCATCTATTTTACTCTCATTATTATCCTTGATATACCAAGTATCATTATGCATGGATTATATTTGTGTCCATACCTCTTTCAGATGTTTGATATTACCAATGTGTAGCAGGTACTCATTGTTCACATTACGTGGATCCATAGAAGTAGCCTCCTAGATTCATTGCAAGAATGTATTCATGTTATTTACAGTTGTTTGATAACCGGTGGGAGTAACCTCAGATTTAGAAACAATCATCCAGAGTTTTTTTGCCATAAATTTTGTTTTGACGTAAATGTTGTAGTTACTTTCATTCAGGATTTGGGTTTTGTTAAGACAGAAATAATTGGATGCCATTGTTTTCATAAACTTGTAAAACACACCCCATTATAATATACAATGTACCATAGAGTTAGATACATATTTATCGATAATAAAAACAACACTTTTAATAGAATCAGATCTAAATTTTATAGATCTAAAGAAACTATTTAATCATAACTAATTATGTCATTACAATGCATACTAATTAACCTCCCATGATCAAAATAATAACCTGCAATATAAAGGGCTCTGTATTATACCCCATATCTATATAAAAATATTTTTGACCATATAGAAGTGAAGAAGAGACCCCTAAGAATGCATAACAACTTAAATTTTTGAAAAACTTAATGTAGACAAAAATCCGGCCAGCTTAAATTTGATGTCTAAATGACTGTCTTAATGGCTTATTTTTGGTCTATCATGATGGTCATTTGACCGTCAATTTTAACACAATGAAAGTTTCCTGGAATCTACGAGCTTAAATTTGACATCTAAATGACCATCATATTGTCTTATGTTTGGTCTACCGTGATGGTCATTTGACCGTCAAATTTAATGAAGATAAAATTTGTTGTGTATTTCTAGAATTTGAAATTCTAGAATTTCTTCTTCTGTATAATAGTAGGGAGGTTATATTTTAACATATTATAATTTATAATGTAAAAATATATACACTTTAAAGAAAAAAAGGTATATAGTTTATAGAATGTAAATAAAAAACAACATATAGTTCATAAAAATTATAAACTATAGTATTTGTTTTATTTAAAAACACATAACCCCTATTAAAGGGGTATATAGGACATAGACCAAGTTAAAAGAATTTTACCAGTACAAGTAGATTTATGAGAGTATAGATTAACGTACATATTTTACGGAGGGGACATGTAATTTCACTCGACCAATGAAATAAATTCAAATCCCTATTTTCATGAACTTTGTCTCCTCCTTCATTTACTCTTAATTTTACCCTACACACATTTAAAACTATGGAAATATTATGAAATATTTTATATAATTCTTACAAGATAAAAACTTTAAAACTTTTTGTGGTTATAACTACGGATATTTTAATAAATATTTACCACACTTCACCTTCTACCACCAATAAAATAGTCTTTTTCTAATTCTCCAATTATACTTGAGATATTATCTCATTTTATTCTCCACTCCCACTCTTATATAAAAGAAAAACTTTAAATAGGTTCATTTATATAATTTTTATGAACTATAAGATATAAATGAATGGGGCCACCCCTTACATGGATAATATAAATGGTTAAGGACACATCTTAAGTTTTATTTAATAAGTATTAATATTTAAAAAGTAATCCCTTCGTGTCAAGCAATGAACATAGGCCCCCTTTCCAAAAAAAAAAGTAAGCACTTAAGATTTTTTTAAAACATATATAAACTAAATCTAATAAAATTTATATTTTAAGTGGTTTAAACTAACCATATATATATAATATGATTTAAACTTAGGTTTGTTTCTTTTTTAAACTATATATGCCAAGATTTATAAGTTAAATATGACTTAAACTTAGGCTTAGAATATGGTCCATTGACTCTTCCCTCAATCCCATGTAGTTTTTATATGGTTAAAGGCTTTTAATATATATATATATATATTTTTTCAAAACTATATAAATTTTAATATGATGTTTATATTTGAAATTATAGAAAACCTAAAAATTATTTCATATAGTTTTAAATCCTTTCTTTTTCTGTATGTGATTTTCACGCAGGTAAATATTTGAATCCCCTTTCACCTACACACATCAATCTCCAAACAAACATTAATTCCATATAATTTACAAAATGTAAATGAAAGTAAGAATCATATCATATTACATCTCCCCCAAAATTAGGGATTTAAAATTGAAAAACCCTAAAAATTTTACCGAGAGTTTAATTGCACAAATGTAATGCCAAAATAAATTGGGGGAAAAAATAAGGGGACCAGATACTTTTAAATACCCTTTCGGGTTGGTTGAAAAAACCCATACAAATTAAATAAATAAAATACACAACATTTGATCTTAATTTATTTAATTTACCTCGCTCTGTTACCATGTTAGAATTTGAGGATTCTAATAAATACGGATTTAATCAACTTACATATTACATAATGTTACAATAAATATTTAAATAAATATTACATCATAACATAAGTAAATAAAGAAATACTTATAGGAAATAAATAACACAGGTGACACAATATTTATGGTGGAAAACCCCAATATGGTAAAAACCACTTTGAAAATAACCTTTTACTTTAGAGAACTTATTTTACATCCAGTAAGATCACCTCCTTTTCGAAACCCTATTTACTAAGGGTAAAACCAAATCACTTGATTTGCAAAACTTTGATATATTTCTGAATATATAAAATGAGAAGCTAAAGTCCTTTCTATATAAGGTGATCGGGTATGTCTCCGACCCACCTTTTTAACCTAAAATGGTTGACACATATACCTAGGTTTATAATATTTAATATTAGAAATATAATCATTTCATGATATTAAATATTTAACCTAAATTATATACCTAAGTTAGCATATTTAATAGTAGAAATATAAATATTTCATATTATTAAATATTAGCTGATATATTAGTGATGGACCCATATACATTAAGGTTTGGCAAGACCACTTAATCATTATGTTCCAACATTTGACACATTACATCCAATGTGCATGACATCAAGAAGGTGTGCAATCGGTAAATATCTATAGTAAGGAAGTTCATAAAAAATTGAAAACCTCTTCATTCCTCGAGGGAGTTCACCTTGATAAATCATGTAATAATATATGAGAGGCTGAAACAGTGGAGAGAGAATAGAGATTGATATCTCTTATTATTCTTTTTATGATTAGAATCACGATACAAATTTACAAGTATATTTATGAAACAATATTCCCCCTGAATGGATGGATAAGATACAAAAAGAAGGAGAGAATAATGGAATAGAGAGAAATTGTTCTAATAATAAGATAATGTACGTAGACTATGCTAATATTCCCCCCTTATTACATTATTCTTGCAAATGTGACCCCTGAAAAATTTAAATTTCACTTTTCCAAGAGATTTTGTGAGAATATCTTCAATTTGTACTTCGGTAGGACAATAGTTGAGCTAAATGTGATGGTTCAAGACATGATCTTGAATGAAATGATGATCAATTTCAATATGCTTTGTTCGTTCATGAAAAATAGGATTCTACACGAGCTTCAACACACTCTGATTATCACAATAGAGAATAGGTGACTATTTTTCAAGAATTCCCTGTGTCATCCAAAATGTGACGTAACCATATCACTTTGCACACAGCTCCTCATGCAGTGGGATATTCTACCTCTATGGATGAGATAGAAACAATATTCCACTTCTTTCTTATCCATGAGATAGGTTTAGATCCGAGATGAAATATGTATCTTTTAGTTGATTTCTTGTCATCAACAGATCCGATGTGGTCCGAGTCAATGTATCCCTATAAGAAGAATTGATCATTCTTCTTATATTCTAGACCATAATCAATTATACCTTGGACATACCTCAAAAAATGATTTGCTACATTCCATTGATATTTGTTTGGTTCCTGCATGAATCTAGAAACATAACTCGATAACATATCATAAATGTGGTTTGGTATATCTTAATTAGATGAGTCCAACAAATTTCCAAAGTAGAGAGTATCATCTACTTGAGGTGAATCCTGGAATCTTGAAAGTTGCAAGCCTTTCTCCATGTGAGTGGATATAGGTTTAAAATCAGACATTCGTACTTTTATAGGAGTGTCTTGGCGTACTTTATCTGGATGACAAAAATGTGATGATCCTTTTGCCATATTTCCAAGCAAATACAATAATGTAGTAGCCCCAAATCTGTCATGTCGAAGGTTCTTCGAGATCATTCTCCACAGTATCAACCTGATCTTGTGAACTGATAGTGATCGCAAGATCATTTATATACACAAAAAGAATTACAATTTCTTTTCCTACCTTCTTTATATAGAAATTTTAATCTTAGGGGCTACGAGTGAACCCATGCTACAAAAGGTGATCGTCGATCTTGATATACCATGCACTTAGAGCTTGTTTCAGTCCATATGGTGGTTTGATGAGACGACATGCCTTCTTAAGATGTTATTCATCAACAAATATTTCAAGTTGGGTCATGTACACTTCTTCTTTCATATCACCATTTAGGAAATCACTCTTGACATCCATCTGCTAAAGTCTCCATCCTTTCTATGTTTCCAATGTGCAAAAACTTTGATGGTCCTTATATTTGTAGTGGGTGTAAAGGTCTCTTCATAGTCGATGCCCTCTTTCGAGAATATCCTTTAGATAAAATTCATGCTTTATGTTTTTGATGGATCCATTTACCTTATATTTAGTTTTGAAAACCCATTTGCAGCCTATGGGATTCTTTCATGTTGGCAGATCGACAAGTTCCCATTTCGATTTTGCATGATTGAGTCATATTCGCATCCATGACTTCCCTATGATGGTATCCAAATTCATTCTCCTTTTCAAGATGAGAAGCAACACGGATAGGACATGGAGCTTAGAGATAGATATATCATGGTGTGTGTCATTTTGTAACTAGGGATGAGATCTAACTAACCCTTTTTCACTCAGATTTGTGGAGATATGGATAGCACCTTCAAGAGGATTTGGCCTATCCTCACTACTTTAGGCCGTACCTTTCGACCAGGGTGAGAGGAACCTTAGTGTAACCACTATTTGATGAAGGAGATGGAGATATCCTTCTTTTGCACAAATTTTATGAAGAAAGCCTTGGGAAAATACGGTCAATACCCCATAATTTACCTCTCAAGATATGTCACTTCTAAAAGATGGAGATACTTTCAACACAAGGCTAAGGTTACTAAAGGCATTAAGAAATCCTGACTGTTCTGCATATTTTAGTAAATAGATCTTGTTCCTTTGTTGATATAAGGGAAAATAGGGGTAGTTCAGGATGGATTCATTATTTTTGAATGATTTTGGTCAGAGATTAAGTAGCATAAATTTGATTATACCAGGTCTCCGAGAAACTTCACAATAATGGACAACTCAAGAACAAAAACTTCATAATAGTTAAGACGTTCCTTCAACTAGAAGGTGTGCTTAAATGGAGGCCCAGATTAGTATGTTTTCACACAATCTTTGAGACTTTAACACAGAGGTTCAAGTTAAAATACTCAATTAAACACCACAATATCTCGATCAATCACGCCTAAGGTATACCCAAAGATTTATAAACAATCTTTATCAACAAATGAAAACGTAGTTATTTTAAAGTTGTTTATCTCATCACAGGATGAAGGCTCTTCTTGAAATGAAATTATAAAAATACCACTAAATTGTCACAGGGATGAGATCCTGTGTGATTTCACAAATATTTCAATGTAAGATTGTAATAAGAACAAGTAAAAGTACTTGTAGATATTCTAAAACAAAGCAGACACTAATTTCTCCAAGATTGACACAAATTAATTTCAAAATTTCTTAGATTCATCAGTAGGGGAAAGCTTCCAGAGCAATCTCTATGCTCTTCAATGGCTATACATATGCAACCAACTTGACATGATAGAAAATCTAATAGAAGAAATTAACAGGTTATCTCGGATTGGTCTCTTAGGAAGATGAATTTTCTCAAATTTTCTATTAATAATTTAACCATTGACCTTTTGCACAAGTATTCTCATTTCCTTTATACATTTCACTCACTCAAATTTTCTCCCGGAAGAGAATAATATTCAAGGGACCTTTTCTTGTTTTCAATTTGTTTCAAAAAGTGACATTTAACAAATTCATATTTGAAAGCTGCCACGTGGACCAATGTGTGAACTCGATCATGTTTCATGGGCCCTCAACTAATGACTAGAATGCCATGCCAAAAAAATTGCAATCATTTTGATTATGTAATGTAAGAAATCCCATTTTTAATCATTTTTAGAGGCTCTGCATAGCTAGATATGATAGGTAATCCTTTTTCCTCTCAAGGCAACACGTTTTTCATCTTTTACACCTACACCCTTCATCATTTCATCCTTTTTACTTTCTTTTCTCCACAACTATGTCCCGCATCTAGCTTCTCTGGTAATTCCTATTTTTGGAAGTTCTGAGCAATTCCAACTTCAAATATCAACCTTAACAATCCTTGGACTCATAAATTAAGTTTCAAATTCATTCAATGACGGTGCGTATTTACATCTTAAAGAGTCTTGGAGTAAAAATGGCAGAAACAATATGTGAAATGCATAGCAACCATTGATTATGCCCCTTTTCTTCTTTATATCATAGCCATCTACATGTTTCCTTGGCGCAATTGTAAAGGAGAAATATAGGGGTGAGTTTCCAAACAAGTACGGGCCTTCCACGTGCCATGGGCCCAAGAAAAACACATTTTCCTTTGAAAAATTTGTGTAAAAAGGAGCTAATGAAGCCTCCACGTGTCTCAATAGCATAGTTTGAAATAGTCCCCAAAAGTAGAGACCCCAAACAAGCACAGGCTCACCAAGTGTCTCAATCTAACAAAGTTTGTTTAAAAGATGAATGTTCAAAAAAAGGCGCCATGTGTCTAGGGTCCGAGACATTTTTATTAAGCCATTGAAAATTCCAAGAAAAGGGCAGAGTGAGTGGAATCCTCCAAGTTTCCTCCTAGTGCTTCTTCAAAATAAAACTTAGGGGTTGGTCCCAAAACAAAGCGCATGCCCTCCACATGTCCTGCATTTCAAAAATATTTTTGAAAATTTTAAGTATAGAGTGAAGCCAATGGTAGCCTCCACATGTCTCTTGGTCACACTTTTAAGCTGGGACACCGAGGTGGATCATCAAATTAGTGCCAACCATCCATGTGTCCATGATCGACAAAATTGTACTAGCTAGATGAATTATTTTTCTAAGTCAGGGGGGTAGTGGAAATCTCGACGTGTCTCCCTAGTGTAAGTCCAAGGCCAAACCAAAAGGAAAATTTTCAAATGAGTGACGACCCTTCACGTGGACAAGCTTTGAGTTGAATCGGGCATTATAGTTTTCAAAGTGCCCTACCAAGCCATATCCAACCGAGAAAGGGCCCGTTTTTATAAATGTTGAGATGTAATTTTCATGGGCAAACACACACCCGTCAAACCATAAAATGTAGGAAAATCACCATTGGCACCAAAGAATGAATCTTTCTTTCAAGATAGAGAATTTAGAAATTATATAAGGCCCAAATATGATCCTCTGAGCCACATCCAATCATGTTTTCACACTTACTTGGGACAAAAAAGATAGGGACAACAAATCGTGACTGTGGAAAATGGAAGGAAGGGAATAAAACTTGAGCTTCTTCCCAAGTTATAGACTCTTTCACATGGAAAGAGGAACAAAAACCAAATTCTGTACTTTTAAGCGATCCTTGACCAAGGAAGGGGTGATCATAGAAACCAAATGGAGGACATAGTTTTCATGCATCAATACCAGGAGATAGAAAAGATGACAGAGCCCACAAA
The DNA here is from genome assembly GCA_018340775.1 of Taxus wallichiana var. yunnanensis. Classification (NCBI taxonomy): domain Eukaryota; kingdom Viridiplantae; phylum Streptophyta; class Pinopsida; order Cupressales; family Taxaceae; genus Taxus; species Taxus wallichiana. The sequence goes on from CM031233.1 coordinate 238,560,822, forward strand.
CTAAATAATTTCAAGGACAAACGGGGCAAGACCAAATTGAGAACCAACACCTTCCACCGAGGTTGATTGATTACATCACAAACATTATCAGGCTCGTAGCTATTAATTAGTAAACTCATGAGTGTAAAGTTTACCTCATTTCTTGTTTGACTCCTTGTTTTAAATCCAGATGATGCATCTTGGAGTTGTTGTAATTGTGATTCCTTGATGGTGTTTTGTACCCACTTCGGTTGAGAACTTGGTTGCTTTTGAGAAGAACTATGTCATTTCCATGTGGATTGATGTGGAGTCACATTCTCCAATTCTTCAATGTCAACAAATCTCTCCTTGCAACATTTATTTTCCTTGAGTAGTCTCTTCTAGCTCATTATCGATTTAGAGACTAGTCGATGGAGGTGGTTAGAAGTGGATCTTTTGTTGATACTATTGAGTCAAACAATGACTTGTCACAAACCACATCTTAACTATCGTATATTTTCTTTGTCTCAGGATCCATGAGATAGTATGCCTTCAAGGTAGTGTTGTAGCCAAGTAGGATACATGGGAGTGTCTTTGGCTCAACCTTCTTTGTCTTCTGAGATGGGACATACATGTATGTTATAAAACCAAATACTCATAAATGAGAAATTTATGGCTTTCTACCACTCCATACCTCTTCTTCCATTTTATTTTGTAGAATCTTTTTTGGTGCCCTATTGAGAAGATATACAGTTATATATATTGATTCAGCCCAATAGCATTCTTCTACATTTGTTGTTGATAGCATGCAGCAAGCCATCTCCATCACGGTGTGATTGCAATGCTCAATAATGCTATTTTGTTAGGTTATGTTGGGAGCGATCGGGTTCTACTTTATACATTATTTGTTAAGAAATGCCTAGAACACCTACAACCATCTCTCTACATGGTGGAATTACGAGAGATAATAGTGTTTGTTTGACTTGAATACCCTTGTTTCAAGCTATTGTACTTGTAGTGATCAGTTTCATGAGTGTTGGTTTTCAAATGTGACACCAACTCTTTGAATTTTGATCTTTCTACTCCTTTTTTGTTGCACTTGATTTGGATTCTCTAGGGGCCCTTCGATTCTTTCGGCCCAGTATGGCTTTGAGAAGAGGGCTTTATCCGAGTCTCCTCTTGGTTTGAATTGATGGCCTCTTCTGTTGCGAGAAAGTTCATAAGTTCTTCAAATGCCACTTTTTGTTTAGATACATTTAGTGTCGTAACGAACACTCGGAATTGAGAATGGAGTGTTCTCATGGTGATCAGTATGAGAATTTTGTCACCCACCATTTCACTTTGAGCCCCAAGTAACTCGATCATAGCTGAGCCACATGACTTAAGAACTCATCAACTTTCTCATCTGAACCCATAGAGAAGGTGTGCAGCTTGGACTGAAGATGGAGGATCTTAGTCTAATTTTTGGCCTCATAAATGGTTGTCAACTTGTCCCACCCTCATTTGGTTCCTTCACATTACGAACATGTGGTTACACATAGTCACCGATATCTTGAGCATTGTCAACATTAATACTTTGTCACTAGCCATCTCATACTTCATTAATTCATCAAGGGAAGTGGGAACATGCATAGATCTGTCACAATTCCCCATAATCATTCAAAGCTGAAGGATTTGTCTACATCTTTGTTTTCAGGCTATAAAATTGGTCCCTTTAAGGAACCGAGCATCAAAGAGAGGCAACTTCGGAGTAGACATTTTTAATAAAAAAACTTTTTAAAAAATTTATTTATATATTTATTTCAAGAGATATTAAAACTATGACTCATTGATGTGAAGTAATAGCTCGTAGATTCTCTCAATACTCACATTGTGATAGCGGACGACACTTGGTGTGGTGTTCTTCTTCATCTTCACAATCAACATCATACCCAACTTCTAATTCCTTTCAAACCGGTTTTTCTTGATAGCTGACGTCGAAACAGAAATAGTCAAAGAGTCCTTTGCAAACTAGTTCATCAAAGACAAGGTTTTGGTGTTTTGAAGCTCATTGAGCAAGTAAAAGTAGAACCTAGAGCTCTCAGGAGTGACTGGACGGTGTTCTGTGGTTTGTGAGTTAATTTCTGATTTTAGCACTCTCAATTGAGTCGGTCACACTCGTTACTTTGCGTTGGCTATTTGAGATATGTTTCGATGTTGTGGTAGAGCTTTATTAGCTAGGTAATATATGGCCCTTTATTTTATTATTTGTGACTTTCAAAATTGAAAAATCCAAATTCTCCTTTCCTCTGTCTTTCACATAGGGATGAATGACATTCTCACGAGGAAAGAATGGTCCTCACATAACAACTCCTTCAGCCAATCTCCCTACATTGATTAGCTGTCACAACCATGTAAGAAGAACATATATAATTTTTGACTCCTCCACGCAGGTGTTTTCCAAATAAAATGAACCTTGGGGTCTCAGAGAGTAAATCTCTCTCTGGTAATTAACATTCCACCGTCCACAGATTTCTTTCCATATAGCTTCTGCTTTGTTTCTCCATGCACCAGTAAGTGACACACTAAACGCATTCAGTTAGATGCCACGCCACTTCACACAGGTATTCTACCTCTCCATGCAGATATAAAAGAACTCTGTGCAGGAATACAAGAAATCTACGCAATCAGTCAAATGCCACATTTTTTATAGCTTTCCATGCACTTGCTAAAGGAATTTTTTATTTTCCATGTAGATTTTTAGTGGTTTTCACACATTGAGGAGCTTGAGGAGCTTGAGGAGGTAGCCACAGAAGTTACCTTTCCACGTACTTTTCTCCATGTAGGTGAATGCAATAATGCAGATGACTGAGTGAATCTCCACATATATCTTGTGTTTTCTCCTCATAATGTTGTCCCTCCATGCAGCTATAATTCTCTTCCACTCAAGGTTGTGTGTAGTACTTTCTTCACTAATCTCCATGTAAATCTTATATTCACACCGGTTTTGCAAAACATGGTTTTCAAAAGGAATATGCTGGGAAAATCCACCTCCACATAGCCTTCCAAAATCTTATTTAATGTTGGGAGACATCCATTCCTCCATGCATGCTGAAGATAAGGCAAAAATCAATGCATTAAATGAAAAAACTTTAGAATTGGTCGCTTAAATCACCATGCACGCAGCAGGTCTTGGTCTCTTCTTTCCAATACACACACACAAGGTCAAAGTCTTCAATATCTCTGATACTAGATTGAGAGGTTGAAACAGTGGAGAGAGAATACTGACTGGTATCTCTTATTATTCTTTGTTATTATCAGAAGCATGATACATATTTATAGGTATATTGAATAAACAATATTCCCTTGAATGGATGGAGAAGATACAAACAAGAAGGAGAGAATAATGGAATAGATAACAATTATTCTAATAATAAGATAATGTATGTAGACTATGCTAAAAATATAGTGAGATGTAATGAAATCAAAACAATAAAATAACATCTAATGAAAATAATAAGTTTAAGTTCTTACCTTCAGCATTATTGTATAAAGTATACCAATCATTTGGTGTCATACACTTTGGAATAGGCAATTTCATTTCCTTATTATTGAATTCACCTCGCTTCCGTACTCGATATCGATGATTTATGGGCAAGAATTGCCTATATTCATGGAAGATAACCTTTTTGAGGTGATTGGAATGCTTAGCTATTGTTTCACTTCCACATGATGGGCAACCAAATTTACCTTTTGTTTGAATACCTACAATTATGATTTTGAGAATATTTATGGTTAGAGGTAAATTTTTGAGATCCATGTTACTCTTATGAAAATTAAAATATTTAAATATATCAACTTACCACAACAAACAGATAATCCTGGGGCATCATGAATCGTCCAACACATCATTCCTCGAAAAAAAAAGTCCCTTCTACCAATAGGCCTTGAAATATCATGCATTTGAAATCCTTTCCATAACTCTTTAAGTTCTTCAATGACTGGTCGTAAGTATATATCCATATTTTTCACTTTTTATTGTAATAAAAATATTACATGATTAAATAAAATACCGTAACAATTATAAAAAAGTAAAAGGAAATATATATTATATCTAAGGGTATAAGTTAATTCACCTGGAACTATTAAAGTCAACATTATTTGCTCCTTTTTTATGGCCATCCAAGGTGGGAGATTATTCACAACTGCAACAATTGGCCAAATGGAGTACATTGAGGACTGGATTGAGTATGGATTAAAACCATCCATCGCTATTGAAATCCTTGCATTTCGTGGCTCACTTGCAAAATCTGGCCATTGCTCATCGATTTCTTTCCATGCTTTCCCATCTGCTACAATACGCATTGTTCCATCTATGCTCTTATTGTGTGAATGCCATTACATTGAAATACATGTTTAAGTTGTGGTATTAATGGGAAATGGTGAAGTACTTTACGAGGAACTTTAATAGATTTAACAACACCTTGATGCTCATATCGACTTTCACCACACACATGGAAATTTTCTTTATTTTCATTTTCTCCATAGAATAGCATACAATCATTAGGACAAGCATGATAAACTTTATAATCCATTCCCAAATCATTTAAAGAAATTTTCACTTCCCTATAGGAGTGTGGTAGTCGATTTCCCTCTGGAAGTAGTTTATCAGCCATAAACCAGACCCATATGATTAATTCAATAAATAATACATTATTTATAATGATAAATAATATAATATGAAATGTATAATATGATAAACATTAGTTTACCTCAAAAGTGTTGTAAAGCTAGTATCTGACCATCCAAAAATAGCCTTCAAATTTAGAAGTAATAAGATTGTCGCTAGCACTGAGATTCGTGCACCTTCATATAACTTTGTACTTGCAAGGGTTTTCATGTTAGATTCTTGATGAGTGAAAATTTCATGCATCATATCTTCAATCCCAGGCTCCAAGATTCCCATTTCATCATCCATCATTTGATTTGGGTTCATTCTCTCCATATTTTCATTTGGTTCATTACAAGGAGCATCATAACTAGTACCCTGTCAAAATAATTTTATATAAATAATTAATTAGAAATAATAATTAAATGCAAAGTAATAAGTATTATTCTTGAACTAAATTAGTTATGTGCATATACCATAGGTGTTTCTTGTATAGAACCATGTTTTTCTAAATGTTGAATCTCTGTTCTACGCCTCTGTCATCTACACCCTCCACATTTTGGACATGTACAATACACAAACTCCTCATACCATTCAAAATTTTAAGGTTCAAGAGGTAAAAATACTTCATCTTTATCAGTCAACTTATAGTCATTTAGAATCCTGCATTTTATTCAAAATTAATGTTAATTAACTCATTTTTATATTAATAAATTGTAATATTTTGAAAATAGTTAGAGAACCTAAAGTTCACATTAATAAACATAAAAAATAAGAGATAATAAATAAAATAGATAACAATATTTCAATATTTTAATAAATGAATCTTTTCTTTTAGTAGGATAGTCATTTATAGTATGAAATTTCTTCCATTTTGGCATATGAATAACGACATGCTACATTTTATATATTATTTACAAGCATATTGTACTAGACAATGTAAAATTAATTTGTGGAATGATTGAGGTTTTTTAGTTCTATAGATGTGCATTCAAAGGTACACAAAATAATTTTATCTAAAATGGGATTGTAGCGAATGAATTTGGATGTAATTATTTTTAAAACCCTACAAAAAATCAAAACATCTATTAGTGGGGATTCCACTTCTATTGTGATGTCACTTCTACATGTGTATGGAGAATGTCTTCTCTGTTACTTATATATTTCCTTGGACCATGTTTACTTCCTACTTTGTGGGATTAATATTATTAATTTTTGAGAATGTTAGAGTTGTAAAACCAATTTTAAAATCCATAAAAAAATGGTATATGGGTTGGGGTACTATCACATGTATTTTGAGGCAATTGAATGGATGGTTTAGGTTATTATATAACCACATAGAAATAAATAGGAATATTTTGTAAGAGAGCTTAGACAACCCAAAACAATTAAAAATTTATTCTAGAAGGAGGGTCAATTTAATTGTGTAATAACCCTATTGGCATAAGTATCATGGTATATTGGCATATATGCATTTCTCGTGAACAAATTTTCTTTGTGAATATAGCATATTTTCTCTAATTAATGATAATTTTGTATTCATATGAGTGAATTGAAGATGAACTAAAGAGAAATTTGTAGATTGAGTTAGGGATGCATGTATTTAGAAAAAATAAACTATATTTTAACTCGGACTATATGGAAACATGAGGATAGGAGAAAATTGAGATGTTGAGGATACTCATCACATAATCAATCAATAATTATCATAGTAGGAGGGTTGAATCATTTTGTAGCATCACAAACATTCACATAAGGATGGAGATATATTAAATTTTATACAGCTTTTTTTTGAAAAATCCTTCAAATTGTCCAAATAATATTTTAATGAATAATGTTTTCAAAATCATACAATAAAATCATACATCTACTAAATATGCATTTTCAAATTGGAGTACTATGGAATTTATTTAAATGTAACTGAATAGTATTTTTGAGGGGGAATATGTAACTCAAGAGTAGAAGAAAAAATGAGCAAGGAAACATATTTATCCTTCAACAAATCAACCAATATTTTAAAATATGAGGTTCAATTTTCTTGTAATGTAAGGTTAGTGGTGTAATGATTAAGGTATATTAGATTTTATATGTCATGATGGATGAAGAATATTAGTTACCAAAAATATAATTAAATTTGAAATGCATAAAAAATCACATTTATAGAAACAACTTGAAGATACACAAGTGTAAAAATAGTAAAAAATATATTTACAAGCAATTGTTATTTAGTTTCTAACATAAAATAATAAAATAAAATAATATATATAACTGATAATAAAATAATAAAAATAAAATAAATCCTTATTATTATTAAAGGTAAATTAATAATATAAAAATATATAAATTTTCATAAAAACTTGATTTAAAACTTTTAATATTTAGGAATATGTTTTAAATAAAAAATAAAATGGGACTGATTTGTTTTAATGTCTAGTTGTATATACACTTTATGTTGTGTTTCCACATATACTCAACGTTTGTTAAAACACATGGAAGCTAAACTAAAGTAATGACATTTTCAATTTTTTTAGAGAACACATCGAACTTGTTGTCACCCTCAAAATTCCCCTCTTTCGAAGTCAAGTTTAGAAAATTTTGACTATGTACCTTGGAGTATTGGATCATCTCAAGCCTGACATTATTTGCAATTTTCCCATTCATGGATAACAATTTGAAATTCGGGAATAATGGTGAAGTTTCATCCCTTCTTTTTTATTTTCTTCCCACAATCGGGAACGACAGGCATATCTTTGCCATTAATTTTTTCCCTAGAATTCATGGGTAGTACATAGGCATCTCTGATTGCATACGGTTTGGCCATGTTTCAAGCAACAATGGAAGCCTCCACGCGTCCAAATGGTGTAACTTAAAGAGTCAAAGCCGGGGTAGTTCTCAAACTTTTGCTAGTCCTCCATGTGTCCCAGGTCCAAAAAAGAGAAAGAGTTGATCATTAAAATTGACTGAGTATGGGCAGGTTGGCGGAAGTCTCCACATGCCTCAACGACACAATTTTTGAAGTGAAATCAAAGGTTCAGTCTCTAAATGAGTGCTAGCTTGCCACATGGTCAAAGTCAATGGAGAGACATAATTGATCGTTAAAAAGTCCAAGACCAGTGGAAGGAGACATGCGTCGGCTCGGTGCAATTTCAGGAGGTGTTTCAAAAATGGAAATTCAAATGAGTGCCAGCAATCCATGTGTCTAGGGGTCAACATAGGTCAAGCAAGAAATAGGCTTGAATTGACTAACTATAAAGGAATAGGCGGAGCTCTCCACGTGTCATCTTGGCATAGCTTTAAAGGCAAAAATGCAAAAGGAGTATGCGCAGCCCACTCCAATCAATACCTTCCACGTGGGCAGCCAAAATTTAAAGTTGTAAAAGTAAATCAAATGGCTCGTGTTTTAACTAGCAAAATAATTAAATGGCCGTATATTTAAAAACCCGGTTTTTCCACCATTAATGTTTCTTTATAAATCCAGAATTTGAAAGAGCATGAATGATTGGAATAAGTTGTAACTATTTCTTACTTACTCGAGGAATTTGTAAGTCTCTTGCGATCTATTTCAAGGGCTTTCAAATCCATTGTATGGGTTGGAATTTTGATATTCTAGAACTGTAATTTCTAATTGGAAGAAATCAATATAAAGGTTTTCCCCTTTTTCGTCTGCTTTCTCTTTCCTTCTTTCTACGATCGTAAATCATTCAATCCTTGCATGCTTACAAAATTTGTGTTCTAGTTTATACAATCTCAAGAACTTTGAGTTTGTGGATTGTGCCCGTTATAAACGTGAATGGTTCTACTCTCTATCTCATTTGCTCAATACATATAAGGGTTTTCTTTGCCATCTCTTTTCTCTAAAATTATTGTCTTCTTCTGCCTCCGTCCCCTCCTTAAGTCTTCTATCCTCATGTATTGATAACTTTCCAGGCATAAAACACATTTCAAGATATCGGGAAACCACCATTAAATGAAAGATTATGTATTTGTACATAAGTTTTTCTCCTTCTTTCAATAAGGGAACCTCTCCCATTAAAGATGAGGGACTCACTTGTCCCCTGACTGTGGTTTATTTCCAGGTGTAAATCTGAAACACAACAGTTTTTGGTTACTCTACTGGGTAATTTGTTCAACAAATTTCCTTTCTTAAAATGAACAACTAATTTGATCATTTCTTTGATATGGTGACTCCAAGATATACTCGTGGTATAAGGGATCTTGGAATTGAAGATCCCTAATTTCAACTCCTTGATCAACAAGGTTTTCAACTTCCTCCAAAAAGAAGAAATAGAAGAGCTCCTTTAATAAGCACACCTCTTCTTAAAGAAAGAGCTTACGGTAGTAGTATTCCTCAATTATAACTTAGCCCTAATCTCCGTGCCCTAATTTTGGCTAGTGTCTCAGTTCTACTTCATGCAATCTTTCCAAGAATGGAAGCACCTCGGCCTTGGGGACAAAGAGTTAGGCCTCGACTTTTCCTCTACCATTGCATGAGTTACCTAGGGGTAACAGGAAGAATTTTTCCGAATTTAGAGGTGATGGAAAATTACACCTAATGAACACATTGTAGCCTTCATTGTTGCATGTGGGGTCCTTGGAGTTGAACATGAGGATGTCTCTGTTAGGTTGTTTGTGGAAAAAATGCAAGACAATGTTGCAGATTAGTTTTACCATCTTCACGATGGTACCATCATCGATTAGACTACTATGAGGACTGAATTTGACCAACATTTTGAACCTACTAAATATGTGCATGCTTTGCTAGCTCATATTTTTCAAATCAAGGAGTCACATGAGCTTATGAGAGAATTTGTGTCCAAGTTAAACAAGTTGGTTAACAATATTCCACTAGATACTAGGCTTGTTGAACATATTCAAAAGTGATTCTTCTTGAATGCTTAATCATTGGAAGTAAGCTATTCCCGAGGAGAGAAAATCTTACAACTTTGGATCTTGACAAAATATTAGTTGTCGAGTGTGGAAGATTACTTGATCATGTTTGGAAAGCTGAAAAGGGAGTTTTTCAAATCAAAAGCATCTTCTTCTTCCTATCCTCCTAGAGTTAATGTAGATCAGTTGGTGAAAAATATGGCTGATGACCTCATTGCCATATAGAAACAATTGGCTCAGCATGCTCCATATCAAGATGTTTCAAGAAAGAAATTTCAACCTAGGAACCGCTTGCCCTCTTCTCAAACCAAGTTTTCCATTGAAGGTTTTCCCCTCAAGGTTCCTGTAAATGCTGCTTATGAAGTTCTTGGGCCGATGATGAGGAAGAAAATGGGTTCTATGATGAAAAAGAAGAGGAAGATGATGAAGAATTGGAAGAGCACGGTGGTTCTCAAGTTAATTTCTTTGCCACCGAGGGTGTGGAAGATGAAGATGACTATGATGATGTAGTGGTGAGATGAATAGTGAGTCATATGTTGTTATGACCGGGAGCAAATAAAAAAAAGGAAAAAGTGGTGCAACCTAAAAAAATATCCAAGGAGTACCCCATCACCATCCCGTTAATTACAATAAGAGGATCTCCTATTCCTATTACTTCCACGAAAGGTAAGCTCTATTAGTCCTCCTTCCTCTACTTTTTCTTCTAAGAATTCTTGTCTAAAAAATGATAAACCCGGTAGATCAAAAGCTCCTCCTACTCCTAGTAGTGATTCCCCATCCATATCTGGATCTTTTGACATTATAGACCATCTTAAAAAGACCAAGATTCAGATTTCTGAGGCAGTGTTTTATCAAACCCATCCTTAATCCTTTGTTAAAATGGTTAACTTTGTAAATTAAAATAAATCTAAAACCCCAACCCATTATTCTAAAGGCCTTCTACCCACTCCTTCTCCACCTCAACCCAACCTTGTGGCTACAGTCACTTTACCCAATGAGAAGATCAAACCCTTCTATGTGACTCTCCTCATAGTTGGCCACAAGTTAGCAATTGTGTCATTGAATCAAGTGCATCCGATAATGTAATGCCTATAAAAGTGGCTCATGCTTTGGGTCTAACCTAACCCACACTTATGGTTCTTGTTATTCCATGGAAATTAGAGAAGTGCCTTTGGTTAGGAGAATCAATGATGCACAAGTAGCTTTTAATGCTTTACCGAGAGAAGAAGGTCTTGGCTACCATATTGGTTTCCAATATCCGTCCTTCCTATGGTATGCTACTAAGTAGGAACTTTTTGCAAAGATGTTGGAGGTGAGATCTAAATGGATTGGTCACATGCCTTGATCCTGTCAATGGGAAGATTAAGAAGATTCTACTTAAGAAACAAGCATAGTATATTGTGAAAAGACAAATGATCCTAAAGTAAAAATATTGTATGAAGACATTAGGCATGGCAATTGCATGATCATGTCACAAGAGGAGACAAGTTTTCCAAAGGGAGTGCTTCTTAATCCTAATGGTGTGTGGACTTTGGAGTTTTATGGAAGCTTCTCTTCCTGGTTCCGGAGTTGGTGTAGTGCTCATTTCTCCTAGGGGTAAGGTTCATCCTTTCTCCTTCAAATTTTGTTTTAAAATACCAACAATACTACCAAATATGAGGTCCTTATTCTTGGGTTGAGAATGGAGAAGGAAATGGTAGTGAATAACCTTCTTTCTTGTGTAGATGCGAGTTAATTATAAATTAATTTAGAGACCTTTATCGGGTAAAAATAGAAGGTTGAAGCACTATAGGAATCTAGTCTAGGATTCCATTGAACTCCTTGATGATTTTTCCATTGAAGTTGTGCAAGGGAAAGGAACACTAGGCGGAATCTCTAGTTGTTTTGGGGTCCTTGTTGATTGCTCACCCTATTTTTCTTAGCGAGAAATACACAATTGACTTGATCCATAGACCCAAAGTGTCCCTAACAATGCAAATAATTGGCAAGTCTTCAATGATGACAAACATTTTCATCCTTTCTTGGAGCTTAGAGACAACTTTGATCAGTTATACTTTGAAGGAAGTGACAATATGCCTATAGGCGTGTGTCATCAAATGAAGAGGGTGTCAAAGAACATATGGATCAAGATGGATGCATCAAGCCTGAATGGAAAAAAAATCCTAAAGGGATGGTGAGTTTGGAGGATCTTCTTTATAAACATGATAGATATATGTAGTCTAAAGTTTCCCTAAGGAGCCCAACAATGTTGAGACTAAGAAAGTGAATATTGGGAGTTTTGATGATCCCCAAATGGTCAACATTAGAAAATTCTACATTCAAGAAGAGAAAATGAAGTTGGTGAATCTGTTGAAGAGGTATGTTGATGTTCTAGCTTACTCTTATGATGATCTTAAGGATTTTTAGCCTAAATACATGCAACATTTCATTCCTCTTAATCCTAGATCAAACCCTTCAAATAGAAGCAAAGAAAATATAATCCAAAGATAGCTAATACAATTTTACAAGAAATACAAATGCTTCTAAAGGCTAGGATCATCTTCCCCATCCACCATTCAATGTGGATTGCTAATATAATTCTTGTCAGGAAGTAGAATGGTGAGATCTAGATCTGTGTGGACTTCAGAAATCTAAATTAGGGTTCTTTGAAGGACAACTACCCTCTCCCCATGATGGACCAAGTATTGAAAGTTGTCACAGGCTCAGAGATGTTATCTATGTTAGATGGATTCTTGAGGTAAAATCAAGTAGAGGTGAATACTGCAGATCAACATAATACTACCTTTACTACTCCTTGGGGTACCTTTTCATACAAGAGGATGGCATTTGGTCTAATCAATCTTTGGTGCTACTTTCCGAGGGCCGTGGACTTTGTTTTTTCCATTTTGAAAGGGAAATGCATTGTTGTGTATTGGATGACTTGACAATGTTTTCTAAAGCAATAAAAGATCACTACCAACACCTTGAAACAATATTTTAGAAAAGTAGAGAGCATGCAATTTCTTTAAACCCTAAGAAGTCTGTGTTTTTGTCATAGAGGGAAAGTTGTTGGGACACATTGTTTCAAAGGAAGGGATGAAGATTGATCCGAGAGAGAGTTCAAGCCATCCAATAAATTCCTCTTCCATTAAGTAAGAAAGGTGTCCATTCTTACTTTGGTAAGATCAATTTCCTAAGGAGATTCATCCCTGATTTTGTAGAACTTACTATGAGAATTGCTCATTTAGGATGCAAGGGAAGAAAGTTTTTGTTGGTCCTTTGAAGGGAAGAAATAATTTGAGGAAATTAAACAGCTATATCAAAGACTCCAATCTTGGTGTGCCCTGACTTTAGCAAAGATTTCATTATCTATTGTTATGCCACCTTTGAAAATACCCTAGTTGTTGTGTTAGCCGGAAGAATCTTTGAAGATCATGAGATCCCAATTACATTCATGAGTTATGTCTTGAAAACTCATTAGCTGAAGTACACCATGATGGAGAACCATGGTTTAATGAGGTTATCAAAGTTGTCAAGCGAGTTTAGGTTTTACAACCTTAATTCCCATTTTGTGGTGTTGGTACCTGATACAAAAATCAAATCCATTCTTACTCAATAAAAATTTGGAACCAAGAGAGGTAATTGGGTCGGAAAGGTGCAAGAGTATAATCTTGACATCGGAGGCCAACAAAGTTGGTTCAAGGTAAAAGCCTGTGTGAACTCATTTCTAAGGGAGATACCAAGGATTTCTCCAAAGATGGATTTGATGTCCCTATTGTTCTGTTCCTCGGCTTAATAGATGTATGGTATCTTTGACATTGCTCAGTTTCTAACCTATAGAGAGTGTTCATCTCACTTGAGTACAAAGAGAAGAGAGCCATCAAACTAAAGTCCGCATAATATGTGCTATGGGAGAATGCTTTGTTCAAACAAGGCATAGATGGAAGGTTTTTGAAGTGTGTAGACAAGGAGAAACAAAATAATTTGTTCTCTAATTTTCATGACCAATCTTGGGGAGATCATTTATCCTCTACTTGTAATAGCCCATAAAATACTTCATGCTGGTTATTATTGGCGCACTCTATTAAGAGATACATCAAAATGGGTTCGTAAATGTGAACCATGCTAAACATTTGTTGGAAGACATAATTTGGTGATGGGTGTCGTTATTCCCTTCATTTAATACAATTCTTGTTGATGTCATATCAAACAAAGGTTGTGTCTACATCTATATCCAACAAGAGTAATCTTATCGATCTAGTAGTTGATTGTAGTTAATTTTGTATTTTCTCGAGGATATTTTCAATTTCTTAAGGACTTCTTAGTAAAACCTTATTTATATCATACTATGAAAACTTGTTGAAAGTAAACAACCTGAAAGATTTCTTTGAAAGGAAAAACATTACTGAGAATGGAAACAAATACACTTGTTGTTTGAAATAAACACACTTGCTTCGAAAGTAAACACGCTTACTTTTGGAAATAAACACAGTTAAGTTAGAATGCTTGAAAAAATTGCAAGAAATATAAGAATATATTGAAACACCTACAAGAACAAGTGTACAATAGAGTTTAAGCTGGAAGAATTAAAACAATATAGAATTAATAGATCTAAACTATTTCTTGAAGAAATATAAATAGAAAATAAATGAATATCCTATTCCTTGGGGATTGGGCCCTTTCTCTTGCTCAAATCAAGATTTAACATCTTATAATTATCTCAAATAGGAATGGCTATTTTATTGATAAAACATTTTGTATTACAAAATGTATTAAATCTAAGTGCTTAGTCTATATTTATCTTCTTTATTCTATCTCTATTCATATCATATTCTTTCTATTCTATATCTATCTACTACGGGTTTGATTTTATAAACATTTTACAATCACAATTGTCTCAATGATTATGATGAAATCAAATCATGCCCGAATAGATGTTCAATCAGATTATGGGTGATCGGATAGCTGTAAGATAACAATACACGGATGTACGTTCAAAATATTCTCATCCTTTCTTGATAGAAAGGGTTGTTGATGCAAAATCTTTGTATGTAGTTATAATAGATAACTTCCATCAGTTCTAGAACTTTAGAGAAGTTCTAGAACCATAGGATTCGTTAAGGATCAAAGCCGCAAGAGTTTTGAAGCTATACCAGTGTGTTCGGAACTAACTCCGAAAATTCTAGAACTAAATACCGGAGTTCCGAACTATGTCCAAAAGTTTTGGAACTAAATGATTACTATGTGATGGAGTTCAGAACTAAGTTATGTGGGAATAGATGCTACCAAAAACATACTGAATGCTACCTTCTTCATTTCCTCAACTAATTAGACTTGCTTTATTACAAAACTGAATTTCAAACACACACTTTGTCAAGAATTTAGAGCTTTTAAACATTAGAATCACAATCAATCAAAAATAAAGACAATTACATACTAACTCATATCAGATCAACTAAAAGTCACAAAATGTAATCAAACTTAATAAAAAGGAGAGTAAGATGAGATCATATATTATACATTAATCAGACATATTCTAGCCTCATCATTTCCCCCAAACTTACTTGTTTGTAAGTCCCTTTAAAAACTTCATTCTTTAAAAGTGGGGTTATATGTTGTGCATTCCATTTGATTCCTTAGATCAAATGGTTAAAACTAGATTTTCCAATGTTTGAACTTAGATGTACTGTACCCAGCTCGTGCTTCTATTTTCCTCTCCCACTCCTCAAATTCAATAGGATCTTGAGGTTATCTTTTTGCCAAGGAGACATCGGGGTGAGAAGTAGAGGGGGCCTTGTTTGCATTCCCATCCATATTTTAACGTAGTTTTCATTGACATGTGAAATTATTCGTATAATGCTTTTTCCCTTTCTAAACTCCAGATCATATTTGTAGGGGATTATAATTACCTTCTTCTCAAGGAAACAAGTAAGGAATTCCCACCTCTTTGATCATCCTTCATAAATATCTTCAAACTTTTCCCCTCATAGGAGGTGAAGGAATCAATACTCTTTTGTATAATGGCAAGATAATGTGTCTTGAATCTATCATCAAAGGCATGAGTTCTAAAATGTATGAGGAAGGTAGAAGGTTTACCATAGTGAGCTCTCATACAGAGACTGTTGAGATGGCTTTCAATAAAAATTTAGATTCCCTTTCCTTCCATTCAATTTGGTTTCATGAACAGATACAAATGCATTGAGATGACTCTCTCCCACATACAAATCGATCATAAAACCCATTTTTTTCTCTAGCATAAAATTACAAAGATAAAATTGACACAGAAGATTTTTCAACTCAGGATTGGATAGAGAGTAAACTGCCATGAATTCAGATTCATCTTTTAGTTCATGTGGAAGTCCACATGCAATCCTTGACTCACTGTCAACGAATGAACTACTCTTCTAAAAACACACTATATGTAGGAGAGGGCCTCCTGCAGGAAAGAAATTTTTCACTCATAACACAAAACATATGAATTTTTGCAAGACATTTATATTTATTTCCTTCCTCCTTACAAATTTTTCTTCCCATTCTTTTCTTACCTTATTTTCTTCTTCCATATTGGTCTTCAATTATTCATTTGATGTTTTGGCTTATCTCGAGTTCCATGCAAGTGTCATTCCATAGCTATTTGAGTGGAAAATAGGTTAACTCAATATATGCAGAGCTCGTGGACATGACATTCTATTTTCTAGAAGTATGACATTGTTCCTCTATATCTATTAGTTGTTTCTTGGTTTCGATAATTTCTCATTCCTAGCTGCAAGCAAAGTTGTTATCTCTCCAATGAGCATTTCCCTTTTTCTAATTTGAGTTTGAGGAAATCCAATTCCTCATCCTTTTCTCTAATAATGTGCTGCTACTCTAGAAAAGAACATATTCAGTTTAACTTGATGTCTTTCTTCTTCCTCTAAAATTACTTGAGGAGTTGAGCATTATTCCTATATCAAAGGAAATTTTCCTTTTCTTCTCCCGGATGCTAACTCTTCTTCTTCATGTGGCAATGCTAATGGTTCAGCCAATTCTTGAAAATCTTGCTCTTTAATTCTCTCATCTCCTCTGCCCATCTTAGCTTGGCTTGGCACAGGAAGACTCATGGTCATGCTGCCCAAAATATCATAAAATTCTTTTTCCATCTATTCCTACTCACTCCATCCCTCTGGGGTTTCCCTTGACCTCTTATGAATTTTTATTCTCTGAGGAATTTCAGCATGCCCAGTGGTGGATTTCTTTCTAGAGCTTCTTCTTACTATTCTTTCTTTCTCTTGCATGGGTGAGCTATCACCATTAGAGAAAGATATTTTCTACCCTGAAGCTGCTATAGAAGAAGGAATTTCCTTCAAAGGTACAGAAGGCTCTGCTATTGTTTTGATCTTTCTCATAGAAATTCTTCTTTTGGTATATTCTCTCTTTCCATTTCCCTCTGTTATTCTATAGGGGCATCAATTTCTAGATTAGTTGAAGGAGAGAATGGGGCTAGAATTGTCCTTCTGATAATATTAGGGTTTTTCTTGAACTTGCCAAGAAACTTGTCCCAAATTTCTTCTCCATTTTTCTTTGATAGAAAATGATGTTGGCATACTAAATGAATTATCCCATGATGCCTGATTGTCCCAACACCCCAAGAATACCTCTGAGCCATGGTCTAGATAGAATTAAAAGGAACCGTAGCAAGTTTATTATGTACTCGGGTTTTGTGGCTCCATACTTAAGATATATGAGCATTTTTAGGAATTCTTTTCCACTGGACAGAATTGACCATCACAAGTTAAATATTTCCTTATCCAAAATTCTACCCTATTAAAGGGTTTGGGAAAACTAGCGGCCCTTGACCCGTTTTATGATTTTATTTATATTGTAGATGTACTTTGGGGTTTAGTTTCTTCTTCTTTTAGTAAGACTTCAACCGGTTCTTTCAAAGTCACTTTGACATGTTGTGGGAAATGCACAATTGGAACTCTAGACACATGTTACTTACAGTATTTACAGAAAAAGGAATAAATATATTTCTCACCTTTGTCCTCGATTACTCTAGGTTTATGATGAATTCGCTTACTAATTCGTCATTATACCTTGAAAACTTCTTCAGGAAATTTAGCCATCCCGTATGCTCAAATGTAGACGTCACTTCTTGATGCACAAGAAGCTAGGAATCATCCTCTGGTTTTGATTTATTTTTAATCCGCATATCATCTCAAGTTCTATTTCCTTTTATTTTGTGCAAATTGGTTGCGGGACTTCTTTTAGCTGTAACCGACAATTTTAGTCGTGAAACCCTGTTCTTAGATACGAAACCTCTATTTTTACTACGAAATACATTGTTAATTAGTTGTTTCTGAAAAAATCACTTTGCACCTTATTTCACTTGCTTCTTGTACTAATTATTACTAATGATAACCATGCCGCCATTTAATCCATCCAAATCATCTTCATGATTACACACTTGTAATCATAATGTATAAATAGATTACTCATCATACAAACTTTTAAATTAAGTCAAATCAAACATGTAAAACTTCAATTTAACAATAAATAAGTTAAAAGATATAATTACCATCCTTGATGATGTAATCATTTTGCTTGTATGACTCGTCATTACTATAAGTGGAACAAAACATGATTAGATAAGACACTTAGAATTCAACAAAATTTCCTTTTATTTGAACTAGCCAAAAGAAGCGGTCAATTGCCATTTATTTGTTTTCAATTGTCCTTTAATAGAATATATATATATATATATATATTTAATTTATTTATTTATTTTTTGGGGAAGAAAATGCCATTTCTGGTTTTCATCTTCTTACCTTTATTTTGGATCTATCATCTGGTTATTTGATCATTTTGGAAGAACTGGGTTCTTCCATACAATCAAATTCTTTGTTTGTTTCAATCTTCCTCAAGAATTCATCCTTAGTGGGAGGATTCATATAGAGTTTCAGCCTATCCATTGACCAAGAGTTTTTCACTCGCCATTAATGGGAAGTAACTAAATAGAACCATTTTCAAATATCTACTCAATCTGATAGGGTCCCAACCCTCGGTTCTCAATTTGCCCTTAAATTGTTGGTACTTAGAATTAAACAACAATGCCCTTTGTCCTAATTTGAATTTCCTTTTCTTGATATTTGTGTGATGCCATTGCTTCCTTTGCTCTTGAATTATCTATCTACTAAAGTGCTTCCATCCTTAATTCATCCAACTCATTGAGTTGAAGGATTCTTTCTTTTTGAGCTGCATTCAACTCAATTCCCACCTTCACTACTGTCCTCAATGTCTAAAGTTCAAAATCTATAGGAAACAAGGGATTTTTCCCATAGACTAACTCATATGGTGAAAACCTTGTTGTAGTTTTCAAAGTTATATTATAATTCCATGCAGCTTCACGTAGTCTCTTTACCCAATCTTTTCTCCCAGCTTTAACTATTTTGATAAGGATGTTCTCCAAGTCTCTGTTTGTTACTTCATCTTATCTATTTGATTGTGGGTGGTAAGTATATGAATTCCTATGATAGATTTGGTAATACCTTGTGAAAGCTTGGATCATATTAGACATGAATTGTGGTCCTTGATATGAAACTATCCTCCTTGGTGCTCAAAACTTTATCATAATTATGTTCTAAAGGAAATCAGCAAACTGCTTCCTCAATGGCATTTGTCAATGCCTACACTTCTACCCATTTTGTCACATAGTCAGTACACACAAAAATATATTCCTTTCCTTGTGAAGGAGGATGAAAGGGATCAACAAAATCCAATCCCCGTCTCTCAAATGGTTCAACCATAACTTGAGGTTGAAGAGGCATTTCATTGGTGAAAGTTGGTTGTCCCATCCTTTGACAAGGATCACACCACTTGATATATATCTTCACATCCTTGTATAAAGATGGCCAATAATAACTAGTGCCAAGTATCTTATGAGTTGTTCTTTTCGTGAATAGTTTCCTCCACTCGATCCATCATGACATGCTCTCGGGATGTACAATATTTCATCTCTCTCTCACACACTGCACAAAACAAAATCGGGACCACATTTAAATAGCATTCCAATTAACCATTTGAATTATGCACTTTGGTTTTGATTAACTTCTTTATTTCTTTCTTAGTGAAAGGAGGAAACTTCCTGTTGCAAGATAGTTTGACATATCAGAAAAACATTGTGTAATTCTTTGAGATTACAAACAGTTTTTCATCTAGAAAGTTATCCTTTATCGAATCTTTCTCCCCTGTGGTGGTTATTATTGAGAAAAAATCAGCTACCACATTATATTTACCCAGATTTTCCACAATGGTAATATCAAATTCTTGCAAAAGTAATAACCATCTAATTATTCTTCCTCTAACCAACTGGTTTTTCATTAAATACTTAATTATTGAATGATACGTGTGTACAAATATCTTGTACCCTATAATGTAATGTCTAAATTTATTGATTGCATAAATCACAGAAGAAATGCTTTTTCAATGGTGGTGTAATTTATTTCAGGTGGGAGTAAGATTCTTGATAGAATAATAAATGGCATGAATATTTCCTTCCTCATATTTTTGTCCCAAAACTACACCAATGGAATAATTTGAGGCATCTGTTTGGATATGAAATGTCTTTTACCAATTAGGTCCTCTCAACATTGGGGCACCGATTTTTTTTTCTTTAATTTCTTCAAAAGCATGCTGACACTTTTCATCCCAAAGAAATTCACAGTCCTTGGTTAGCAAATTAAACATGGGGGCAACAATTTTACTGAAATATTTTTTAAAGCACCTGTAGTAACAAACATGCATTAGAAATGATTTAATATCTATGGGGTTTGAGGAATAGGTAAATTTGAAATGATCTTAATTTTATTTTGATCCCCTTGAATTCCTTTTTTAAAATATGGTGTCCTAATATAATCTTCTCATCCACCATCATCAAACACTTTTCATCACTAAGAGACAGGTTATGTTGTTCACATCTTGTTAACACTCTATCCAGATTTATCAAAGAATCTTCAAATGTATCTCCATGTACAGTGAATTCATCCATATATACCTCAACAAAATCATTTGTTAGATCAACAAAGATTACAAGTACAACTCTCTAGAAAGTTGCAGGAGCATTGCATAAACCAAATGGTAACACCCTATAGGCAAAGGTTCCCCATGGACATGTAAATGTAGTTTTGTCCTGATCTTCAACAACAACTTTGATCTGATTGTACCCACTAAATCCATCCAAGAAAGAAAAGTATTGTTTACCTGAAAGGTTATCTAGGACTTGATCTATGAATGGTAAGGGAAAATAATCTTTCATTATGGCTTTGTTCAGTTCCCTATAGTCAAAAATATTCTCAATTTTTTGTTCTTTTTGGGAACATTTACAAGAGGAGATACCCACTGACTATCTGAGATAGGGTAGATAAAACCTACTTGTAATACTTTTTCAATTTCTTGTTTGACTATATCCCTTAAGGCTGGGTTAATCCTTCTTTGAGGCTGCCGAACTAGTTTAATGTTTTTAGTATAGATGTGATGAGTGAAGATACTTGGGTGAATTCCCTTCATGTCTTTGTAATACCAAGAAAAAGATTTAGTATAATTTTTTAGAACATCAAACAATTTAGCTTCTTCATCATCTTTGAACCAGCTGTTAATGTTTAAAGTTTTACCCAGTTGAATTTCAACATGCTTGGTTCCAATATGTGATGAACTAATTTGTGGGAAGGGTTTCATTAAATTATTTAATGGACATGCATGTGGTAACAACATATGGTGTGTAGTAACTTCTCTAAAAGTTCCTTGAAACAAAATCTTGGAAAAAGGATAGTAACGAGAATTATTTTACTTATCTCTTTGTAGGCAAAATTCTTTGTCATTGCTACTTTCAAGAAATTCTTCACCACTTCTTGATGTACTTAAAACTGAAGCTACTGATTCATCCTCTCCCCATGAGAAATCTCGTTCCTCCAGGAGTGAAATTATTTCCAATCAAAGAGAATTGTTGTTGTCGTGGTTCCTAACTAAAGGTGGTAGTTCTAGAACTATATCCGTAAGTTCAAGAACTATAGTTACATGTTCGGAACTAAGTTCATAGGTTCTAGAACTATTTATGATTGCTTGAGGATAGTTGGTGCTCATTTAATGGTGGATTAATCATCTCTTCTACTTCTCTTACATGATCCTGTAATGTGATCATAGCCAAAGAAGACAAATTTTGCTTATTAGTTTCAGGAGAATCAACCCACAATTATTCATGATTGTCAGTAAAAGGTCATGTAGTAGGATATAAGGAAATTTGTTTAGAGTTCTTACCATTCGAGATTGTCATATCACCTGACCTACAATCAATTAAAGAAACAACTGTAGCTAACCATGGTCTACCTAAAATAATGGGATAACCTAATGTTTTACCTTTTGGTTGTAGTATAAGGAAGTCAAATGGATATTCCCATGACTCCACCATAATCGCCACATCTTCAATAATTCCTTCTGGTTTTGCTACAAGTTGGTCTTCCATCTACAATATGGTATTAGTAGGTTGTATACCCATTAATGGTAATGTTTTCAGAGTATCCATTGTCCTTACATTGATAGCGGCTCCCAAATATACTAAAACATTATGTATATCCTTATTTCCTATAGAGATAGAAATAACAGGACTTCCGTGATCTCGTACTTGGGAAGTAAAAGTTTTCCTACTAATAAATCAACAATTTTCCCATCTACTTTGATAGTCTTGGGGTATCTTGTTTCTTCCCTCTAGGATTTTTAGACATAATATTTTGATTAATTTATTCAATTATGGAATGTCTTTAATTACTTGCATTAGTGGTATTTCAATATTCAATTTCCTTAATTCTGTATTAATTCATATTGCTTAATTTCTATAGCTTCTTTAAATCTCTCTGGAAATGAAGTCTCAATAGTGTTGCTATCTAGATACTTTTATTTTATTTCTATATCGTCTTTTGGAACAACAAAGTACTAGGGATTTCTTTTTCTTTTGTCATTTCGGTGAATATAAGGGGTGGACTTTTAATGATTTTCCCGGATCTAGTTTGAATATCCTTATAATCCATAGCATGTAAATCAGCTGATTTTTCTAGTTGTTCCATAAACAGGAGTTGTTTGTTTGTTTCTTTGATTTACTAGTATGGCTGTTTTGGCATTTGCATTGGGAATAAATTCTCATTTTGTGAATTTTATGCATGGGATCACATGATGGCTGTTGATTCTGATTTGGATATGTTCTTCCTTGAGAATAATTACTAGGGTTCCATCTAGGTTGTGATCAAACATAAGGATTTCCTTGACCATTCCATGGTTGTTGATGTCCATGAGCATACCAAGCTTGATTTTCCCAATCTTGAGGGTTCCAAGTTGGTTCGGGCACCCAAGGTGGTTATCCCCAATTTTTAGTACTAACTAAGTAGCCAATTGGCATCGCCAGGAATCGGGAGCTGATCTTAGCATAAAGCGCCCTTGGTTAGGTTGTCTTTGAACAAAATTCAATTCTTCTATTGTAGATGAGGTTTTGGTTCTCAAAATAGTCTTGCCCCATTTTTCCTCAAAAGTTATCGATTTACGTTCTCTTCCATATATTATTCCCCGTGTTGTGCTTGGGAGGTCTTTTCTTTCTTTTGTTGCCATAATTAATCTATTCCTAGGTCAAGTTTCACGTATGGGTCCATTTATATTTCCTTATTTCTCTATTCCTCGAAGTGGTCTATAATTTGGGTCTCCCATTCTTTGTTTATCTAAAACTTGGGCCCTCCTATTCTTTCCATTTTTAAGTCGGGATTTTCTATCCTTGTCATTTTTACCCTAAATACTTGAAGGAAAATGAATGGATGTAGCTTTGAGGAGCGTATTTGAGCCTTGTAATATTTCTAAATCCTTTGTGCTCGAAAAATTTCATCTCTAGGCTCAAATGGTTGTTATTCGATTTTTACGGTTTAACGGGCATTTCTCCTAGTCAAATGTGCATCCTTGCATCAACAGGGTATGTGGCCTCTTTTGGCTAGACGTGGCTTGGTAGGGTACTTCATAAATTTTATGAATTTCCTCCACTTAGAAATTTGTCCATGTGGAGGAGCGGCACTCATTTGAAGATTTACTTTTTGGTTTGGCCTTGGAGTAGCACTGGGAGGACACGTGGAGGTTTCTGCTGCTCCACTTTGACTTAGACAGTTTTTTATGTTGCTAATATAGTTTGGTGGGACATGGCCATTCAGTGGTCTCAAAATTGGGCACCAGTTTGAAATTGTGCCATGGAGACATGTGAATGTTTCCACCAGCTCTTCTCATACTTCATTTTTAAAAAAGATTTTGGGAGGCCAGGACACATGGAGGAACCACACATGTTTAGGGACTAACTCTTGAGTTTAATTTTAAAGAAGCACCAAGTGAACACTTGGAGGCCTCCACTCACTTTTAATTTTGCTTGGATTTTTCAATGGCACCTTTGCTTTGAGCTTCAAGCCTTGAGACAAATCTTTCCAGACTAGGACACATGGCAAGCCCATGCTCTTTCAAAGTCTCAAATTTTTGGAACCTCCTCAAGATATGCCATTGTAACACATGGCAATTTAAAAATTCAAAAGAGTCGGGAAGCGGACCATTAGGGGCAACTTGGATTTTTTTGCCTCTTAAGGATTAAAGTATCAAAATGGCCCACAAGCCCGACAAAAGGGAGGTCAAGGTTGGATTTGAAAAATTCAAAGGGGCGGGAAGTGGACCATCGAGAGGCAACTTGGATTTTTTTCTCTTGTTACCAAAAGGATTAAAACATCAAAATGGCCCACAGTGCACGATGGAGAATAGTCAAAAGCTTGCTCTTGCCAACAAGAAAGTCTGTACAGACTCTCCGAATGAAAAGTAGGAAATTTTCCCTTTGTGGGAAAAGGAGTTAAAAGTGAAAAGGGGAGTGGGGTTCCACTTTGGGACCCACATTACGACTAGGAGCAGAAGGGTAGAGCTGCAGGGGAAACTTGGAAATTTTTCCTTTTCCAAAAAGGAGGTGAAATATCAGAATTTGGCTGTGGTTCCTTTGGGACCCACCTCAAGACACGTGTCAGGCTCATTTCTTAAGGGTGGAGGTGCGGAGCAAAATGGATTTTTTTCCATTTTTTCAAAAGGTTGTAAAAATTCAAAGGAAACCCCGAGCCTATTTTAAAATTGAATCTTCCACATGGACGACCCAAATTCAAAGTGAAGATCAACAATATATTGTGTGTCCGAATCTGATTTTCCACCCATTTTACTAAAAAAGGCTCCTAGAAGTGTGATTCTTCATAATTTCTTGGTATTCGCATACATGCCAAGCAAGGAGGGGAGTAAATTTCAATGTCTAAGTTTGGTGGGGAGATCTAGAGATGTCTTTTGGCATTAAAATGGTCGACTATCGGGCTTGATCTCGATTTTCCATTTTCTTCTCTGCGTATGCAAGGAACAAGATTTGATGATTAGGGGTGGAAGTGGTTAACGAATAGAAGAAAGAGTTATTTTCTAGAGGAAGGATTTGAATGTGGGATATTTTCGAAGAGATCTTCCCCCCTGCATACCTAGTGAATTTTTGTAGATCTGATTCTAGGAATCATGATAGTGATTATGGCAAGCACTTGTGCCACTCAATGTCTAGAGTTTTGGGGGGAAAAGGCTTTGTTGTAAATGTTATAAATGGGAAAAATTTATCTTTCAAATGGTTAGAGTGTAAGGTGTTGGGAGTGATTTTCCTAATATAAAAAGGCTTGATAGAGCCCATCCTTTTTGAGAAGTTGATTGAGAAGCCTGCATATCTCTTTTATATTGAATTTTATCATGTCAAGGTGGTTGTGATTGTACAACCATTGATAAGCTTTGAGATTGTTCTAGACACTTTCCCATATAGATAAATTTAATAAAACTCGAGTTATTCTGTGTGGATCTTATGCAAAATGTGTGGCTTTACTTTTGAATGTCTGCAAATAGTTGTTCTTGTTCCTGTTGTAATATTGTATCAAAATATGTCTCAATCACACAGTCTTAATTATTGTGATAGTTTAATGGCATTTGAAATTTCATTTTTCAGAAGATCTTTCATCTAGGAGTGAAATAAATGATTTAAAATAACTTTTCTCTCATTTGTTGATGGAGATTGTCTGTAATTCTTTGGGTGTACTTCAGGCATGATTGGGTTCATATATTGATGTTTTATTGGGTTTTCCAACTTGAGCCTTGATGTTAGAATCTCATAGATTATTTGAAAAATTATAATCTAGGCCTCCATTGAAGCACATATTCTGGTTAAAGAAACATTTTAGTTACTCTGCGGAATTTTGTTGGTTTAGTTTTCCTTTTAGCAAAAGTTCCCAAAGATTATGTATAATCAACTTTATCGTGCTTCTCCTCCCACCAAATTCTTTCAAAACAACTAATCCTACCCATACTACCCCTATTTTTCATGTGTGTATACAAATGCACAAATTTTACTACCAAAAATTTAGAAACAATCAGGATTCCAAATGTCTTTAGTAGCATGAACCTTTCTGGAGAATATATCTACTATCTAGAGTGACAATTCATGAGAGTTATATTTTGTTGTATTGATCATATTTTCTTCAAGGTCTCCTTGAAAAATTCATTAGGAAGGATATCTCCATCTCCTCCATAAAAAATAGGCTACAAAAGGGTTATCTTACCTTGGTTGAAAGGCACAACCTAAAATAGTGACGATAGATCAAATCCTCTTAAGGTGCTACCTACTCCTTTTCAAATCTGAGTGCTAAAATGTCATATAGACTACTTCCCCGGCTATAAAACAACATATATAATTATCTATCTACCTCTAGGAATCTGTCAAATTCATGATGTTGCTTGGCCTTTGAAGGAGATTAAATTTGGGTACCAAAACCTTACTGGTGTCATTGCAAGGACATAGTGGTTACAATTCACATTCAGGCCCTAGTAAAACACTTCTATACGCTCCAAGTGTTGTGTGCAATTTTTCCAGCTTTTACACCTAGTGCACTATCTTTCACCGATAAATTTAGGTAAAGAAAGGTAATAATATTTCTATTTCCAGTTTCTATTGTTGTCAGACATTTGACAGATCATATTTAGTGCATTTTCACAACTAAGACAAAAATCCTTAGTGGCGACTCTCGGTTGATCGATTATTAATCAAGTAGCCTCTTTGTGGAATTGAATTCTCTAACTCGAGAGGGGCCTTCATTTGATTTTGAAAATTTTTCTTCTCATTTTGCACCTGTCTGTTTAGAAGTTGATAGGGATTTCTAAGAAACAAGGACTTTAGGGGATATCCATCTTGAAAGTTATACTCCTATGTTTCAAAGACCATGTGCCCGTTATCAATTTTTCACATCTACAGGTTCACCCCTTCAAAACAACATGGACTTAAACCCACCCAAACTCCCTTTTGTTGTAAACACCTTTGGACCTATAAATTTTGTAGGGATGGCTGGTTATCCAAATTTAGTTCCCCAAGAAGTAAGGAACAAACAACCTAAGTTTCAAGGAAACAATGCTATAACTACTTGATCAACATCTAAATATTTTCATCAATATGATGGAAGACTTTGAGATTAAACATGAATATGTATATATCAAACTGTTTATCCATACTTTGGAAGAGGATGCAAGGGACTGGTATAAAGATTTGCTAAATAATTCCATTGATTCTTTGATAGAGATGAGCAATGCATTTAGATTGCAGTATGGTGATAAACTGACCCTAGGTTTCTTTTGACAAAATTTGAAAACATCAAAAAGAATCCTAATAAGTCAGTACATGATTTCAACACAAGGTTTAATAAAAACTTGAGGAGATTACCTATTATGATAAGGCCATGTGATGAATCATGTTTGATCAAATATTCAGATGCATTTGATAAAGAGGCTACTTACTACTTGAGGGACAAAACCCCTGCTAATTTGAGGCGAGGCATTCACAATGGCCCTGCAAATTTAGAATAACATCAAGGAAATAAGAAAGACTCCAAAAGGGAGGGTGTAAAATTGATTTACCCATAGAAACCCCAAGAAATAAAGGCTACTGATTTGGAAGAAGTTGTGAAGACTTTGGGCAGGGGATGTTAAGGAAATATCATATAAACTAGCACAGGTAGAAAAGGAGTTGGTCAAAGGCGACAAGGCCAACACAAGTAGCAAGACCAAGACAGTTCACAAATCACCAAAGATTTGATGATGTAAGTAAGGGACCAGTTGGATTTGGATATAGGAAGCCCCAAGGTAGAGAAAATAGAATGTTGCACGATCCTTTGGCTGTGAGAGTTGTTGTTTTGGAGAAGACAAATGTCATTGATTGGTGTGAAAAATGTTTCATGCCCCATGCTCCTTGTGAAGAATAACAAGAAGAAGAAGAAGAAGAAGCTGATGATGATAATGATGATGATGTATGCATGATGGGTTGTTCCATGAGCTCAAAATAAGGGGCAACTTCAACTAAGGTTATAAGTGCTCGATTGCTGCAATGTTTTGGGACTGCATTCATAGGGTACCTATTCTTCCTCCCTCTCATACTTTAGAAGTAGATACTGTACAAGCTTTTGAATTTCCCAATAAATAATTTGAATAGTTAAGGGCTTTAATGATAAAGAAGTATGATGGAGGAGTCCCATTTGAGGATGATAGACGATTCTTGATGAATGTTGTTGTTGCTTAAGAGAAGGAATATAACACGTGAAGAAAGGTGCATCAAAGGTGTAGGGCCTCAATCTAAGCCAAAAGTTCCCTTACTTCCAAAAATTCCTAAAGAGTCTCTAAAGAAATATGCACCTACTAAAAGCCCTGCAGTTCCAAAGAAAAATCATACCCCTCCTCATGCCCAAGCTGTCAAAAATCTTGTACCACCTAGTGAGTGTGTTAGCTTTCCTTCAAATGTTGCCTTGCCAAAGAGTGTCCCATATGACATTGCCCAAGTTTTAAGTCAAATCAAAGTCTATATTCCAATTTTTGAGTTGTTTAGGATTCCGAGCACAAAAGAGAGTATTTGAATACTTGGGACTGAAAGAAGAGAAGATCGCCTAGGCACGAATGTGAACATTATAGAGGCTCTTCCAATCATTGAAGAGTTAGAAACACCATGAGCATTGGAAGAATTAGGTGAACCACCTGAGGTATATTTGGGGACATCCTTGGTGGACTCTCGGCTAAATGTGGATCCATTATTCACTATCCGATCATTAAGAACATCTTGTTGCACAACTACATGTTTGACTCGGGGCATCACATAATGTCATACCTTTGGAAGTCATCAATGAGTTGGATATTAAGGTTAGAGTAGCATATGGGAAGTGTAATAATATGGAATCCAGAGAGGTGTGGGATGTGTGAAGGGTTTGGTGGTGCATCTTGCAGCTTAACCAAGTAAAAATTTAAAACTTAATGTTGTCATTGTTGACTGCCCAATCAAGTGAGGCATGCTATTGTCTAGAAAATGGGTTGCGGGTGTTGGCAAGAGTGTCCAAATGGACATGTACTATGCCACCATCCCAATTGAGGGCATCCTTATCAGTTTTTATGGGGAGAAGAAGATTTCGCACCTTATTAAAGATCCCAACAATGCTTCCTATGAAGTATTGTAGACAAGTGTTGATGCTGATAATTTTGTAGGATTTGCTGATGGAAAGGAGCACAAGATTTAAAAATATAAATGCATTGAATAGAAAGGCTCTCCTTAGACTCTATTTTTTGATGGATCTTCCTCCAAGATTGGGAATGGTGCTCATGTTGTTTTACTTTCTCCAAGTCAGAAAAAATTTGTTTTTTCCTTCAAACTCAACTTTGAGTGCACTAACAATATTGTTGAGCATGAAGCACTTTTGTTGGGTTTACGAATTGCTTGGAAATATGGTGTCGAAGACATCATTATCTTGGGAGACTCAGAATTAATTGTAAAACAATTTAGAAAACTATATGCCACAAAGAATCAGTGAATGAAACAATACAAGCATGCAGTTTGGGATTTCATTGAGATGTTTGATTCATTCAACATTGTGCATCATGATAGGACGTTCAATGACTTGGCAAAAAAATTGTAGTGTTGGTGTCTCATTTTGATAGTTTTTCATTGTCCCCATATTGTGAATATGATGTAGAAGTATTGACATAACCCTCTATCACGACAACATTAAACACTTGCAGGTATTTGATTATTATGCTTAGATCCGAAGATTTATATAGAACAATGGAGAGATTGCTGATCAATGCATTGATTTGGAGCCAATGGTATGTGCCACAGAGGGGAAGGAAACCTTGTTTGGCAAGGGAATCATCCAGCTAAGGACTAATACCAGTCATAGAGGGCTTGTTGCTCTTAAATAATATTTTGATAATGTTGATTGCATTATTAATAGACATATGGCAGCCTTGAGGGATGTTGAGGAGCATGATCTTGGTACAAAGGAGAAGCCAAGGAAAATTTGGCTATGCAGGAATCTTAGCAATGAGGAGAAGCAGTCATATATCCAATTGTTGAAAAAGTATCAGGATTGCATGGCTTGGACCTATTCTAAACTAAAAGCATGCAAAGAGGACCTGTTTCAACATGAGATTCCCTTGGAATATAATGCAAAGCCATCTAGGAAGATACAAAGGAAAATTAATCCATTCTTATCTCTTAAAATGCAATAAGAATTGAAGAACCTAAGATATGGAGGATTATTCAATCGAAAAGGTATTATTCTTGGGTTGCGCAAAACCTAATACCAGTAAGAAATAAGAATGGTGATATCAGTGTGTGTATATTTGAGAAATCTAAACAGAGAATCTATGAAGGATAATTATCCTTTACCAAATATAGAAAACATGTTGCAATTAGTGATTGGTTCCGAATTTCTCTCCACCTTGGATGGCTTCTCCGGTTATAACCATGTTATGGCAAAGGAATCGAGAGAGGATCAAGACATCCTTTACTACTCCTTGGGGATGTATGTGTATGTTAGGATTCCCTTCGATTTGATGAATTTTGGAGCCACCTTTCAAAGAGTGATGGATGTTACTTTTCGGTTACATCAATGAGTTTATTGTTGTTTATCAATATGATGTAACTATTTTTCTAGGAAGATAAGTGATCACCTTCTGTACTTGGAGAGGATACTGATAAGATGTAGAAAATATGGCATCTCACTAAATCTAAAGAAGTTCCATTTTGGAGTGCAGAAGGAAAAATTGCTTGGCCACATCATGGCATAAGAAGGGGCGATGATTGATCCAGAAAGGGTAGAGGCCATCAGCAAGGTCCCATTTCTAAGGACCAAGAAAGGAATTCAATCTTTCTTTGGGAAGATAAACTTCGTTAGGAGATTCATATCAAACTTTTTGAGTTAATCATTCCAATAACTTCCATGTTAAAAAAGGACCAGGCCATAAAATGGGAGGAGGCTACCATCCAAGCTTTCAATGGGATTAAAGAGGCACTAAAGCATGCAACTTTTCTAGCAACTCCAGATTATAAGAAGCCCTTTCAACTGTTCTCTTTTGCTTCAGAGAACGTTATTGCTTCTATCCTGCTGCAGAAGGATGATGAAGGGGATGAGAGCCTAATTACATTTTTTAGTAAGGCATTGCAAGGGTCTAAGTTGAAATACACTATTATGGAGAAACAAGAATTTTTCTTAGTAAAAGCAATAAAGATTATCAGGCCTTACATTTTGAGTTCTAATATCATTGCTTATGTTCTGCACACCATGGTGAAAGACATCTTATCAGAGACGGAAGTCTCAATCCAAAGATGTAGATGGGTGAACAAGTTGCAAGAATATGACATGGATATCCAAACCAGAAAGTTCGTGAGAGGGTTTAGGCATTGCTAAGCTTATGGCTAAGAGAAACTTACAAACTATTGAGGTGAATGAGGTGGAATAAGGTAGTGTGGATGTTTTTGAAAAATTGATGAGTTCTGAGTGGTACAAATATGTAATTTTTTATCTCAGACACTTTAACTTCCCAGAGTATTTGAGTAAGAACCAGAAAAGAGCCCTTAAGTTGGCTTCCCAGAAATATGTCATTATTGATTATGGATTAGCTTGGAAGAACCTAGTGGGAGTCCTCTTAAGGTGCATTACTGAAAAAGAAGCCCCAAGATAATTGTTGATCTCCATGGAGGACTTTGTGGGGGTATTTTTTGCAAGACTCACAACACACAAGATCCTAAGGGCTGGTTAATGGTGGCCAACTCTCTTCAAGGATACAACCTTGTTTGTTATAAGATGTGAGAGTTGTGTAGGTGCTTCTCTAGAAGACTAAAAGGTTATGGCTCCCTTCCTTTATAGCCTATATCAATTGAATCTTCATCCAAGCAATGGGGAATGTGTTTCATTGGTTAGATTTTAGACCCTTCAAGTGTCTTGACCATAAGTGGATTCTTGTAGGCACCGATTACTTTCCTAAATGGAGGAGGAAATCCCCACCAAGAAGGAAACGCACAAAATTGTCATGGACTTTTCTCTAAACCACATCATCTAGAGGTTTGGAGTGGCACTCAAAATTGTAGTTGATAATGCCATTAGTTTCGAGCTAAACTTCTGGTGGTAATGTGCAAAGAGTATGGGATCAACTTGACATATGCATCTAATTACAATCCCCAAGGAAATGGAAAAGTTGAGTCCAGTAATAGAAACTTCTGAAGATTATAAGAAGAACCTTGGAGCTGAACAAGAGAAAATGGGGTGAACAGTTGAAGTTTGTTGTTTGGGCTGATAGAATCACTGTTAAAAGAGCCACTAGAAAGAATCCATTTGAGCTAGAGTATGGAATTTAGGCCCTGGTGCCCTTGCATATGCAATTATCCTCATATAAGTTCATTCAACAAATGGAGGATCAAGAAGTAAATCCTTATGATGCTCGCATTAACCAGATTGTTAAACTTGAAAAAGAAAGGAGGGCATCCAACCAGAGGCATGTAAAGTTCATAGAAAAGCTAAAGAGGTTATTTAACAAGAAGGTCACTCCTAGATATTTCAATATTGGAGATCTTGTGCTATTATGGGATAGCAGGCATGAAGATAAGGGAAAGCATGGCAAGTTTGACTCATTATGGATGGGCCCTTACTCCATTGATATTAGAATTGGTGAACATACCTTCTTCTTGAAGGACTTGAATGGTGAATTGCTTGAGCTTCCTGTTAATGGCATGAATTTGAAGCATTTCTTAGATTGATTCCCCATAAATCAAGGTAAAAATATTTTGTACAATGTATAGTTGGTTGTTTATTTCTTTTCTTTCGTGTTTTTTTGCTTGTTGTGGTCCTCGGTGACCTATTTTTGTTGGTTTCTTTGTTTCGTTTTTGGTGATGATTCTGTTTCTCTTCTTTACAAGATGAATTTATTGCCCAATGGTTATTATTGGCACTTGGTCTACCATTTCTATTATGGAACTTGCAAGGAGTTCCCATCCTCGAGTCAGAGCCGATGTTGGTGCTCAAAATAGTCTCGCCCCATTTTTCTTTTTAAATCTATCGATTTACAGCCTATGCCTTATATTATTAACCCATGTTGTGCTTGGGAG
The DNA here is from genome assembly GCA_018340775.1 of Taxus wallichiana var. yunnanensis. Taxonomy (NCBI): domain Eukaryota; kingdom Viridiplantae; phylum Streptophyta; class Pinopsida; order Cupressales; family Taxaceae; genus Taxus; species Taxus wallichiana. The sequence continues at coordinate 238,593,800 of CM031233.1, forward strand.
GCATTTTCTTTATTTTTGTTTCCGTAAATAATTTGTTCCTAGGTCAAGGTGCACGTATGGGTCCATTTATGTTTCCTTGTTTCTCTGTTCCTCTGAAGTGGTCTGTAATTTGGGTATCCTGTTCTCTGTTTATCCAAAACTCAGCCCCTCCTGTTCTTTCCATTTTTAGAGTCAGGATTTTTTTTCCTTTTCATTTTTACCCTGAATACTTGAAGGAAAATGAATGGATGCAGCTTTGAGGAGTGTATTTGAGCCTTGTAATATTTCTAAATCCTCTGTCCTTCAAAAAAATTCATCTCTAGGCTTAAATGGTCATTTTTCTGCATTTTACGGTTTGACGGGTGTTTCTTCTGGTCAAATGTGCATCCTTTCATCAATAGGGAATGTGGCCTCTTTTGGTTAGATGTGGCTCAGTAGGGTACTTAAGAAATTTCATGAATTAACTTCACTTAGAAATTTGTCCACGTGGAGGAGCAATGCTCATTTGAATATTTACATTTTGGTTTGGCCTTGGAGTAGCGCCGAGAGGACACATGGAGGTCTCCACTACCCCGCTTTGAATTAAACAAATTTTTATACAATTAATATAGTTTTGTGAGGAAAGGGACATGTGGCAAGCTCGCGCTCATTCAGGGTCTCAAACATGGGCACCATTTTGAAATTACACCATGAAGACATGTGGAGGTTTCCACCGAGTCTTCTCATACTTATTCTTTTTTCAAAAGGTTTTGGGAGGCCTGGGAAATATGGAGGAACCTTGCATGTTTAGGGACTGACCCTTGAGTTTCATTTTAAAGAAGTGTCAGGAGGACACTTGGAGGCCTCCACTCACTTTGCATTTTCCTCGGACTTTTCAATGGTCAAATGAGTCTGCCTCGGACTCTAACACATGACACCTTCCATTGAGCTTCAAGCCTTCAAACAAATCATGCCAGACCAGGACACGTGGTGATCCCATTCTCTTTCAAAGTCTCCAATTTTGGGAACCACCGCGAGATGTGCCATTGTGATGCATGGAAATTTGAAAAGTCAAAAGAGGTGCAGAGGTGGACCATCGGGGATAACTTGGATTTTTTTCCTCTGAAAGATTAAAGTATCAAAATGGCCCACAAGCCTGAAAAAAGGGAGGTCAAGGTTGGCTTTGAAAATTCAAAGGGGTGGGGAAGCGGACCATTAGAGGTAACTTGGATTTTTTGCCTCTTGTTACCAAAAGAATTAAAACATCAAAATAGTCAAAAGCTTGCTCCAATCAATGGCAGAGGTGTGGACCTCTGGAGGAAAAGTGGAAAAGTTTCCCTTTGTGGGAAATGGAGTTAAAAGTAAAAAGGGGAGTGGGGTTCATTTGGGACCCACATCGAAGACTAGGAGTGAAAGGGTAGAGCTGCAGGGAAACATGGAAATTTTTCCCTTTTCCAAAAAGGAGGTGAAATATCAAAATTTGGATATGGTTCCTTTGGGACCCACCTCAAGACATGTTTCAGGCTCATTTCTCAAGGGTGGAGGTGTGAAGCTAAATGGAAATTTTTTCCATTTTTTCAAAAAGGTTGTATAAAGTCAAAGGAAACCCCCGATCCTAATTTTAAAGTTGAATCTTCCACGTGGATGGCCCAAATTAAAAGTGAAGATCAACAAAAGTGTGTCTAAATTTTATTTTGCCCACATTTTCTTGAAAAGGCTCCTAGAAGTGCAAGTATTCCCGATTTCTTAGTATTTCCTACATGTCAAGCGAGGAGGGAGTAAATTTTGATATCTAAGTTTCTTTGGCGGAGATCTAGAGATGTATTTCGCCATTAAAATGGTCGACTACCAGGATCGATCTGATTTTCCATTTTTCTTCTCCGTGCACATAAGAAACCAAATTTCTTGATTAAACGTAAATGCACTAAGAGAGTTTCCGACCATGCAAGGAACAACATCTCTTAGTCCCAAGAACACACCCCTATTTTTTTCTTCTCCCGAGCACGTAAGGAACTAGTTTCTGAGTGACAAGGAATGATGGTACCTCTAATTCTTGATCAATTTCCTTACTTTGACTAGAGGATGTTATGAATTTTGTGAAGATGTTTTTGGGAGGAATCTACACTTTGTGAGTCTCTTGTCTACTCATATATTTTATGATATATTGGGAAGATCCTTCAACTACTAGATGTATGATTTGTTTCTCTTGCTAACACTTAATTAGAAACTTCTAACTAGTGTTCCTGGAAACGATGCCAAAAATGATGGGTTTTGTTATTCCCTTCATTTAATCAACTTCTTGTTGATGTCATATAAAACAGGGGTGTTTCTAAAGCTATATGAAATAAGAGTAACCTTATCGATCTATTAGTTGAGTGTAGTTATTTTTATATGTTGTGGGGGATATTTTCAATGTCTTAAGGACTTCTTGGTAAAACCTTATTTAAATCATACTATAAAAACATCTTTGAAAGTAAACACACTTTGTGCAAAATGGAAACAAACACACTTGTTGTTGGAAATAAACACACTTACTGAAAGTAAACACACTTGCTTTTGGAAATAAACACACTCAATTTAGAATGCTTGAAAACAATTGCAGGAAATATAAGAGTCTATTTAAAAACCTACGAAATAAGTATACAATAGAGTTTAAATGGAATAATTAAAACAATATAGAATTAACATATCTAAGCTATTTCTTTGAAGAAATATAAATACCAAATAAACAAATATCCTTGTCCTTGGGGGAGTGGGCCTTTTCTCCTCCTCGAATTAGGATTTAATACTTAGAATTCTCTCAAATAGGAATGGATATTTTATTGATAAAACATTCGAAGATTACGAAACGTACCGGATCCGAGTACTTAGTCTATATTTCTCTTCTCTGTTCTATCTCTATTTCCTATCATATTCTATCTATTCTATATCTATATACGATAGGTATGCTTTTATATACATTTTAAAATCATAGTTGTCTCAACGATTGTGATGAAATCAAATCATGCCAAGAATAGATGCTAAGTCAGATTGTGGCTAATCAGATAGCTGTAAGATAACTATCCCTAGATCTACGTTCAGAAATCTTCTCATCCTTTCCTTCTTGAAAGGTTCATTGATGAAAAATATTTGGATGCGGTTAGAATAGATAACTTCCTTTGGTATCGGAACTTGAGATAAGTTCAAGAACCATGGGAAATTGTTAAGGATAAAAACGTGAGAGTTTCGGAGCTATACCTAGGAGTTCTGGAACTAAGTCTGAAAATTCTAGAACTAAATAATGGAGTTTTGGAACTAAGTTTGAAATTTCTGGAACTAAATGATGACTGTGTGATGGAGTTCCGAACTAGCTTGGAATTTCTGGAACTAAGATGTGTGGGAACAGATGCTACCAAAAACATAATGAATGCTACCTACTTTATTACAATATTGAATTTCAAACACACACTTTGTCAGGAATTTCAGAGCTTTTAAACATTAGAATCACAATCAATCAAAAGACAGACAATTACATCCTAACTCATATCATATCAACTAAAATTCACAAAATGAAATCAAACTTAATAAAAAGGAGAGTAAGATGAGATCATATATTATACATTAATTAGACATATTCTTGCCTCGTCGTTGGCTACTTTGTAACTAAAGCAATAGTGATTGATGAGCTCTTTCAATAGTGGGGATTGTATTTCATTGGAACTCTTAACCCACGTTCCACTGCTAGACATACCCATGTGTTGAATGCCACAAATTAATTCACCAAGTAGGTGGAAGCCATCCCAGTCAAGAGCACTACTTCCGAGGTAGTTTGTAATTTCATTAAGGAGAACATATTGATCAGGTTTGGGACCCCAAACAAAATTTTGAATAACAATGCTTCCAACTTTTCTTCTGCTGAGATGATGAACTTTTGCTATGGGTATGGGATCTCACTTTCTCATTCTTTAGATTACTAACCCTAAGGGAATGGAGAGGAACAATCAACAAACAAGAACTTGGTGAACATAGTTAGAAAGCTTGTAAATGATTCTCAGAGGAATTGGCATAAGAAGCTATATGATGCAATTTGGGCTAATATAATTACACCAAAGAGAGCATTTGGAATGTCTCCTTTCCAAGTGGTGTATGGTGTATAAACTATACTACAAGTCATAGTGGAATTTCTAGCCTCGCATCGATGAAAATCATTGAAGATTAAAGTTTTAGTAGCTCTCTGGATATGATAATTTTGTACCTTTAGAAGCTTGATTAGGAAGGTATGCAAGTGATTTATAGGATAACAGCTCATCAGTTCAAAGTGAAGGATTTGTTTGACAAGAAAGCCAAACCTAGAGTTTTCAAGTGGGAGACATTGTCTTGCTTTGGGACAAAAGACATGAGCCATGAGGAAGCCATGGTAAGTTTGATTCTCTTTGGATTTGTCCTTTTTGAATCAGACATTTTGTTGGAGAGAACTCTTTTTATATGGATTACATGGATGGATATCATCTCTCACTTCCTTATAGTGAATAGTACTTAAAGTTGTTCAAGTATTAGGTTACTATGAAGTCCTTTTCTACATTGCATTTGGTTTTTGGTTTTGGATTGTGTCACTTTCCTATTCTTTTTGTGTGGTGTGTTTTTTTGGGTCTTCCCTTTTGTTTTTTTTTTTCTTTTCCCATCTTATGTTTGCTACCTTTTATTGGTTTTTCTTTTGACTCCTTTTCCCAATTGATAAGACAATGCTCCTCTTTCCTAGAGTTATCTGCAGTTCTTGATCTTTCTTTGTGTCTTTGTTCCAAGGTAAGTCATCCACGAGAAAGAGCCATTTGTTGTCGCCCTTGAAATTCCCTCTTTTGAAGTCAAGTTTTGAGAATTTTCAGTCTGTACCTTAGAGTATTGGATCATATCGAGCTTGACATTGTCTAAAGTTTTTCATTCATGGAGAAAAATTTGAAAGTCAGGCGTAATGGTGAAGTTTCTTCCCTTATTTTTATTATCTTCCGTAGTCAAGAATGACACGTGTATCTCCCCGATAATTTTTTCCCAGAATCCATGGGTAGTATGTGGGCATCTCTCGATTGGATGTGCTTTTTCCATGTTTCAAGTGACAATGGAAGCCTCCATGCATCTAAATGGTGCAACTTCAAGAGTCAAAGATGTAGGCATTTCTTGAACTTGCGTTAGTCCTCCGCATGTCCCAAGTCCAAAAAAGAGAAATATTCGATCGTTAAAATTGACTAAGTATAGGCGGGTTGGTGGAAATCTCCACGTGCCTTAACGATGCAATTTTGGAAGTGAAATCAAAATTTCATTTTCCAAATGAGTGCCAGCTCACCACGCGGTCAAAGTCAATGGAAAGACAAAGTTGGCCATTGAAAAGTCTAAAACTGATGAAAGGAGACATGTAGTAGCTTAGTGTAATTTCAGGAGGCGTTTCCAAAATAGAAATTTAAATGAGAGCCAACTATCCACATGTATAGGGGTCAACATAGGTCAAGGAGGAAATAGGCCCTAATCGACTAAGTATAAAGGAAAAGGTGTAGCTCTCTGCATATCATCTTGACATAGCTTCAAAGGAAAAAATGCAAAAGGATTCGCATGCCCACTCCAATCAATTCCTTCCATGTGGGTGGAAAAAATTTAAAGTTTTAAGAGTAAATAGAATGGCCCATGTTTTAACTAGAGTGAAATAATGAAGTGGCCATATATTTAAAAACTTGGGTTCTCCACCATTAATGTTTCTTTGTGAATCAAGAATTTGAAAGAGCATGAATGATTGGAATAAGTTGTAACTATTTCTTTCTTACTTGAGGAATTTATAACCATCTCTTATGAGCTATTTCAAGGGCTTCCAAAGCCATTGTTCAAGGTTGAAATTTTGATATTCTGAGGCTGTAATTTCTAATTGGAAGAAATCAATACAAAGGTTTTCCCCTTTTTCCTCTGTTATCTCCTTCCTTCTTTCTACGATCGGGAATCATTTAATCCTTGCATGCTTACAAAATTTATGTTCTAGTTTATCCATTCTCAAGAAATTTGAGTTTGTGGATTGTGCTCGTTATAAACATGAATGGTTCTACTCTATATCTAATTTTCTTAATACATATAAGGGTTTTCTCTACCATCTCTTTTCCCTAAAAGTATTTTCTTTTTCTTCCTCCCTCCCCTCCTCAAATCTTCTATCCTCATGAATTGATAAATTTCTAGGCATAAAACACATTTCAAGATATCGGGAAACCACCATTGAATGAAATATTGTGTATTTGTACATAGGTTTTTCTCCTACTTTTAATAAGGGAACCTCTCCTATTAAAGAGGAGGCACTCACTTGTCCCCTAAGCGTGGTTTCATTCCAAGTGCAAATCTGAAACCCAACAAAACTGAAGTTGACATTAATTTTTCCACAAATCATGTTGATATTTTCTAAAGTTTCCATTTTTTCTCCATAAAAGGGTTGCATAGAAATACATTATTTTAGGATAGGCACTATAACTCCCATAAGTTACAAACAAAACCGAAGGAAAATCTAAATTAAAATGAGAAAAATTACTAAATAATTTTTGTAAAGGTCATTTGCAATGTTTAGATTAATTCTTGGTTAACCAATTATTGTTGTAACTCAAAATAAATTATACCATTCAATTCTTTCATTTTGGTTTAAAAACTCTATTTCTATAATCCTTAACTAATCTAGTCACATTTTCCTAATGTCATTTAATCATTTATTTTCCTAGTGCAAGTCTAAAACCACCCTCCTATTCATTAAACACAATTCAATTAAATTCATGTAGTAAAATTTCCTAATTACTAAGGAGAAATTGATTTAATTCTTTAAAAGGGTCATGAGATTTTATTAAAAGGTCACTAACTAAAAAAAGGTTTTAAAACAAATTTAATCTCTACACCACTTAAGTGGCCCCATTCAAAATTGACCCATGCACTTCATTTAAAATATTCTCGCCTACCCCTCACCTGAATTTTATAGGGAAGAATCTTGGCCATTGGATGGATTGAATATGGGCCATTAGATCTAGAATTTCAAAAAAAAAAACCTAATCCTCTTTTAGGAAGCTTTTATTGTCCCATTTGACTTATTTTCTTATTTTGATTTGTAGGTTTATGGGAGGAGAACAGAAATAAGCCATGAAAGAAGATGAAGCTTAGGGAGGATGCTCTAATTTTATCTTATGTATATATTTTAAAACTATCTCCATTCTACCCTCCTAGGGTTTCGTAGAAATTTTTCTTTTGTTGTAAACCTATTCATTATTATAGATCAAAATTTATTTATTTTTGTTATATTTACCCTATTTGGGCAAATGGGCATTTTCCTTTTTTGATTAAAACTATTTTTAAAATGATATAAACACTCCTTGATGGATATATATACATACATACATACATATATATATTTGTCTTAGTATTTTGTTTTGTTGGTTTATGGGAGGAGAAGAGAAGGAAGTCTTGGAAGAAGATGAAGCCTAGGGAGGATGCTCCTATTTCATCTTTTTTTGTTAAACTATCTTCATTATACCCTAAGGGTTTCATTGAATTTTTATTTATTTTTGTAAACCTATTCATTATTATAGATTAAAATTTATTTATTTATTTTGTTGTATTTACTCTATTTGGGAAAATGAACATTTGCCCTTTTTGATTAAAACTAGTTTTAAAATAATATCTACTCTCCTTGTTGGATAGACATGCACACACACACACACACACACACACACACACCTATGTGTGTGTGTATATACAAATTATTATATTATTGAATAACCCAAAATGTTATAAGTGTGTGTGTGTGTGTGTGTGTGTGTGTGTGTGTGTGTGTGTGTGTGTGTGTGTGTGTGTGTGTGTGTGTGTGTGTGTGTGTGTGTGTGTGTGTGTGTGTGTGTGTTTTAAGATTCCCAATCATAGGTTGTAACAGGCCTTGTTTTATTAATGACCGTCTATTATATAAGAAAACAATGACGGTTTATTAAATTTGAGAAAATTTGTTAATTTTGGTGGCGGATAGGCCCCCACCTAAATGGCTAATATATAATATAAGGTTTGTGGGTTGGGGAGGCGTGCAACCCCCACCCCAAATTAATATGGGTTGGGGTGGGGGCGGTGCACCCTCCCCCAACCCACCATCCATAATACCAAAAATAAGTCAATTCAATTTTTTTTGGTTTTATTATAAACTCATTTGTAATTAATTCAATCATTGTTACATTTAAGTAGGAAAGTATATACACTTTTATCCACTTATATAATCATATGTATTTTTATTTTTTATTCCATCTAAGATTAAACTTGGGAGAATAATAAGATTTCTCACACAACATTATACATATAGTAGAAGGAGATTTTCACTCATTCTAGAAAGAAGATAAACACTCGATTTCTTTCTTTCAACATGACAAGAATGAAACTATAGTTTAGATATTTCAATATATCTTTCATTCAATATAACAAGAGTAACTATTTATTTTCTTCTTTAGAAATTAAATGAAAGCCATTTCTCTTAACAAATTCATTTTAACAAATTATATTTTCATTTATGTTAAAATGAACCCTATCTCATTTTGGAAATAATGAAATAACTTCAATTAAGAAAGATGTATTTTCATTTCAACTTATTTAAAAAAATTACTTCACCAAGAAAATGTAAAACTTGGTAATTTATTTTCACAAAACTAACACATTTTAAATTACACATTTATCATACAAACACTCTTGGAAGAGTTTACAAGATATAGGTATTTCCAAGTAATAAAACAACTTTCTTTCAAGCTTATAATTTTACAACCTTCCAATAAATATGGGAATAATAAATGAAAAAATTACAACATAAATGCTATCAAAAAGACCAAAACACAAGTCTCCTTATGCATGTATTTTCCCAAATGTAGCTTTAAAAATGCACTCTTTATCTTTCACAATAAGGATCACACCACAAAGGAAGGGGGAACAGGCAAAACTCTATGCCCAACCTTTAATCCATTAAGAGGAGAATCCATCCCCTTAATGGCCCCCAAGCCCCAACTAAGGAAAAATGAGGGATCTTGAGCAACATCTGATAACTTCTTTAAGAAAATGTGGCTTCCACAAACAACATAGTTTCAAAACATTCAACACAACTAAAATGACATACTCCACAATTTTACAACTTTCTCAAACAACACAATGGTTTTAAATCAAACAAAATGGAGAAAGCGACAATGGTAAACCACCTCATTTTCCTCCCAAATGAAGTGGAGTTTCACCCAAAGCCTCCATGTACATAATACAACAAAACAACATTATCTCTCCCTTGCAAGTATGTAACAATATGACCATGATTTTCTTTTCACTTCCCATAGGTGAAACTCTCAATCACACTCCCACCAAATGCATGCCTCACAAACTCGCTTTTTACTCCCAATTGGTCCCATAATCCATCTCCATTCACCCAACTTAAGGCATACTACCCAACCACACAAACGAAACCATCACAACACTCATACAATATTTAACAAACAACATTTTTCACATTTACAACATAAATAAAAAAATACAAGGATGGAGATCCTACCTCTCCATCAAGCTTCCAAGAAAACTTCACTCAACAAGTCTTTTATACCTTCAAGACAAGATAATTCAAAAGGAATCTCAGCAAGCTCCAAATTCTAAAAATGCAAAAGGAAGAAAATGAAGAAGTAACACAAATTCCATCAAATTACAGCAATAAATAGAAATGGAATGTGAGGATCATGATGTGGCTCCATGTAGGATGCCACTTTTTCATTCCTCCATTTCCTCACTCTATTCAAAACATGATTCCCAAGACAATAAATGAGCATTCAAGACTATAAAAACCTAAAAGACACTCAAAATTTCACACCATCCTTCCGAGGACAAACTTATTTGAGGTAAGTAGAAAAGTGCAATTATTTTGACTCTTTTACACTCAAATAAGGATAAATAAGTCAAAATTTAACTCCCCAACCCATAGGTAGGGTCTTTGGGTGAATTCTGGAGGCATGGAACAAGATTAGTTTATCCCACAAGCCTCCAAAAAAGCCTCACAAGTCAAAGTCCGAATTTTGAATTAGGGGTGGATACATTACACACAAACCAACAAAAATCCAAATTATAATCACAATATTTCAAAGACCATCTACCCTCATAACTATCCAATTATCAGATCCCAATTTACTTAACAAATTAAGTAGGATTAGATTAATTAACACACATTATTTATTACTACTAAAGTGACTATAATTTTCAACAATTAAAACATAACACAAAAATAAAAACACACACACAATTAAAATATGATAACATTAACCCTATGGCCGCACGTGTGAGGTCACTCCTAAGGAAACATCCTAACTAGGCATGCACTAACAACACAACATAACATTACACAAGTTGTCAAATTTTGGCCACATTGCTCAACACCGATATTCTTTTTGGTTTCTCCCATATACCCTTTCGATGTATGTGATAGAATGTCTTGCAAAAAAAAATACCTCTCGGCCTTTTGGCCATATTAACAACATCAAGACAATATACATATAAAATCAATAATCATCATTCGAAACTAGGAATTCTATCATCCATCACCATACAATAAATTCTATTTTTTCATCCAAAAAAATCATAATTCTACTCAAAACATCCAACATAGGTTATGCATCAAAAAATTTTCATGTTATTATAAAATCAAATTATTACAAATCAACATATATAATTGTCTATCATCACCATCTAGTGCATCATAATAAACATATAACTCATACGATGTCAATAGTCCAAATATCTACATAGTCCATCATCTACTAATCAAAATATAATGCTCAAAATTTCTAAGTATAAATCCAACCTGTAATAACATCATAATTTAATAGTGTTGAAGAGGAGTGGGAACTACATATTCCTCCCCTTAGACTCAAATTTCTCCTAGAAGTCACTGGAATAGCAGAGAGGAAAATCAGCTTGCAATAGAGTGGCATCCTCTCATATGGCTGCAGTCTCATCATACCTATCCCACTAGACCCCCACTAGATCAATCTCAAATCCTCGAAGGCCCATGGTCCCTGCACTCTATGATGCATATAGGCTCCACCGACACCTTCCCTACTCTTGCACTCTACAATGCACTCAAATCAAAAATATGAGAGGGATTAGAATGTATCTCCTCGGTAAAGAAAAATGAAATATGTAATGCCCACAAAAGTGATGATCTAAAAACATGCTAACACCTAACATCTATCCCAAAAATTGTGACTAATATTTTTTGTTACAAGATCAAGGTAAGAGGTTAAAATAGGTTACAACGATGTTAATCCCCTAGGGTACAACAACTAACTATCACAACTAAACTCCACTTTTCAATTAAAGAACCAGATCTAGATAAAGGTTAATATAATCTCAAATTTATTCCTAAGGTCCATTAATCCATTATACATTAGGAACGTACCATAGATTAATTTAAATAGTTAAATGTTTTCTTCTCTTTAGTTAATATTCAATCCTAAAAAGGTTAACCTTATGTTAATTTTTTAAATTTATTATCCTATTAACTTAGAGTCCATTTCATTGACTTCCTAAGGATTGCTAAGAACTAATAAAGGTTTAGCACTCTAAGGAAATAAAAATGCTTCATTCACCCATCTACACATACCCTTAAGGATTTAATATAAACGTTTAGATTAAATTTATACCAAACAAAAGTAGGGTTAATCCTCCACCCTTAGATCAAAACAATCTTGGCCACTAGATCCTAGGGTTCCAAACTAGCCCTAAAAATCCTTATAAATTTTTAATAAAGTCTTTTCTTCATTCTATTCTACTCATTTGGTCTATTTGTTTTTCTAAAATTGTAGGTTGGAGAGGAGGAAGCCATGGGAGCAAAAGAGGAAGAACTATGGAGGATTCTACAAGGAGATCTAGTTTAGATTAGTTTAGATTGTAGTTTTATTGTTGTTATTACTTTCATTCAAGGATTGGGAGAGATTTCCTTTACCAAACTGGTTTATTTCAAGCCATTTGTATTTGGGTTTTCAAATTTGGGGAAAACCCTACCCCCATTGTTATAAATGAAAAGAATGTTTTTAATTCACCATTTGTATGTTTTATTGCTCAAATCCATGGGATTACTCATTGTTTTCTTGCTGGTGATTATTAGTTAAATTTTACAACTTAAAAAATTAGTATAAACCGATTCTGATTTTTGTAGAGGTGCGGATCTGAGAAGTTCTATCGTAAGTGATAAAACTGCCACCCATAGAAGACCAGCGAGTCCTGCTAACCTCTGCCATGCCTAGGTGGAAAACCATGGACCACCACCCTACTGAGTAGAGGTTTTTACACCGCTGCCTTAGCCTAAGTGGTGGTTGCGGGACCACTGCTCTGCATAGGGCGACAGTCCTGTTTTAAAAAAGAAAACCTAAAAACATGATATTTCACAAAAACTAAAAGTTACTAAAAAGTGCTAAAATGCATTCTGAGCTCATTTTTGTACATCTAGAGTTCTAGTTTTGGGATTTAATTCTATTTGTTCATTCCTTAGTTAAATTTATTCATTTTTTTATTAAGGGTAAAAAAAGGGTTGAGGGGACCTGCCCCATTACAATGAGAGAAAGTGGAGATAAAATATAACAATGAGGAACATGAAGGGCTGCCTCTTCCAGTGGCACAGAGAAACAAACAACCAGAAGTCCAACTAACAACAAAAACAAACACAGAAGAAACACTAACCATGAGACTTCTTCCCATGGGAACGAAGACACATCTTAAGGGAGTCATTAACCTTCCCTTTCTTTCTTCTATTCACAGTAGACCAATTGTCACTGATATTTGGATTAACATTTTCATTTGAGTGAACTGGTATACAAATTTCAAAATTATTTTCACCCATCTGATTGAGGATCCCCGAAGAAGGAGGAGGGGAAAAGGACTCCAAACCGGCACAAGGAGAAGATTCCTTCTCTACATGAGAAGGGGTTATCTCTTGCATAGGAGCCTCCTCTTCCACATCCTCAGATCCCTCTTCTGACTCTAAATTTGAGTGACTGTTTACAACAAAATGGCCAGAATTAGCATTCTTCCACCACGAAGATCGATTATTGGTATTTTTCTTCCCAAACTTACAATCCACCGCTAAATGGCCAAGGGAAAATAAAATCGACATCGAAGGGGAAGCCTTCATAGTCAATGTTTTGATTCCATATCCTATCCTCAACATGCAGGTCAATAGAAGTAGGGAAATCCTTTGAGGTGTTCAGATCGACCAAGATGCGAGCATACGTAGTATATTCGTACAAGGTTGTCTTTGTGTCAATAGCCAGGGTTTTGCCTAAAGAATCCCCAATAGAAGCTAAACATTTCTCCCCCAAAATTGGAGAGGAAGATATGGAAAGTGGATCCACATAGGTTTGGATTGGAAATTTTTAGTAATAAGGTTGAAAGAGGGAACCATGGCTTCATAAGAAAAAAATGACTTTGGTAATCCAATAATCTATCAAAAATTAGATCTCTATCATATGTGATATCATAGAAAAGTATGAAGAAGCCTCAAGTTTTTTTATAGATCTAATCCAAGAAAAATCACATCTACTTTACAAGGTCATTCCATTATGTTCAACTAGTCTTCTTTCAAATTCCATGAGCAAAAGATATCTAAATCTACTTTTACATTGTTATTCTCTTACTACAAAATCAACATTTCCAAATGACAATAAACTTCAAATTTGTTCTCTTGTTCCCATTTTTTCTACAACATACATATGTTCAAAACAACTATAACAACTTTATTTTCCATTCAAATTTACTATGTATACATTTTCAACATCTACAACTTCTATATTTCTTCTTTCTCATTTACAACATTACAACTTCACAATGAAAGTAACTTTCTTTTCACAATGCAACTTCCAACTAAAATTTTGCACAATATAGAAATATTGGAATGAAACTTCTCTCCATAAGATTATTACAAATTCTTCCACTCAAGGTGGGAAATAATACAAGAATGCATGCAAAAGAAAATACATTAATACAAGATCCTCCACTCTAAGTGGTAACAACACAAATGAATTTTCATAAGGTCTCTAACAAAAATCCAAGATTCACAAATACAACAAGATAGCTCCTCCAATATCTATTTGATTCACAAAAAAATGGGGGGAAAGGCAACGCTCTCCACCAAACCAAGATATCCAATGAAGAGGAGAAACCATCCTCTCCATTGGCCCCCGAGCCCCAACCACATTACAATGGGAGATGATTCCAACACATCGCAACAACAAGCTTCCACAACAACAAAATTATTTCACAACCATTCCAACTACATTTCAATCAACTACAACACAAGAAATAAGAAAAACAAAACAACAAAAACAAGGCTTCAAATGAAAGCCAAAGGAGCAAGACCTATGGAGAGGACACTTATGCCTCCCAATGGGAATAGGTTCCAACCTTAAAGCCTCCAATGCATGTCTAAAATCCCATACATACTATTTTTCCTCCCTCAAGTACCCCTTATAACTCCCACATACTCTTATGCCTCCCTTAATCTCTTATGCCTCCCTCATAAAAGAAACAAGAAAGAAATACAAGCATTCCTTATACAAGGTGGGGCACCCAACCCAAACTCCCTCCAAATAAAAGGTAAACTCTTATGCCTCCCTACATGAAATCTCCCCATGCTCTTCTCCTACTCCAAACTTAGGCAGTCTACCCGCACCCAACAAGCATTCCAAAGAAAACAATACTTAACATAAGAACATAAACACAAAAGAGATCATAACATAAGCAAGGTAAATCTCCTACCTTTCCATAATAGAGCTTGTTTCAAGAGTAAATCTCCAAGATTCTCAAAACAAAAAAATCATCCAAAAGCTCCAACAATCCACAAGAAATCCCAGAAATCCTCTAACTCTCCAAAAATACAAGAGCACAAATGATGAAGTAACCCCCAAACAAGCAAAATAACTTCAATAAATAGAAAAGGGAGAGAGGAGGATGAGGTGGCTCCATGTAGGATGCCACATCACTCATCCTCAACTCCACCTAAGAATTCAAACCTCAACCCCAATGTACCATAAATTTGTGGGTGAGAGGAATGACAAGTTACTTACACACACAATCTAAGCCCACACCCCCTAAGGACAAACTGAATTACTTGAAAGCAAATGCAATACAATTTTCACCTTTTTATCTTCCCAAAACACCTAATGGGGTCTAATTTTGACCCCCAACCCATAGGTAGGGTTGGTATAGAAATTTAAGAGGTGTGGGAAAAGTTTAACTTGTCCCACAAGCCTTCAAAATTGGCCCTTAAGGCCAAATTCGAGTTTCGATGAAGGGTAGAGTGTACAAAACTCAAGATGTCGGGCATTCAACACACAACACAAAATTCAAGAGCAAACAAGTCTAATAAATGAACTTCTTTTGGTCACATCTTTAATTAGTTTAGGACAAGGTTAAATTAGCTTAATTAAGACACTACAACCCATTAATAATAAAGGGTAAAATACACACACCAAAATCCAAATAAATAATACAATGAATTACATCACTAAAATCACATACTAACATCAATAAAGGAAACCAAAATAAAGGACAACACATGACCCCTTGGTCACAATTTTCCCCTAACCAAATAATTCTAACACACACACAATTACATGTTTCCATGGTGACCCTTATTGAATTCACCTATAATTCCAATGTGGTTGGTCTCTAATCCCCCCGATGTTTGTTGTGAATAAATTTACATGCAAAATACATAAATACCTACTTGACCTCGTGGCCGCTTTAAAAATGTCTATGACAAAATATACAATATAAATCCACAATCATCTATATACGAATCAAATATCATCTAGGAAAATACGATACCATTTACAATTTCTAACAACATTTCTATCCAATGTTTCAGACATGTCAAAATGATCATAGCATTAATCACATTATCAAAGCCTACTCAATGTGACGATAGTACGTCACATGCGGAAATATATAAATAACCATGTCAATAGTGTATCAACATCAATATAAATTGTCTCTAATAATTCATGTGCATCATATATGAATCGAAATCAATAACAGTCCAGTATTTCTAACATCTAACATCATACTAAATCAAAAATCTACAATAATATCCATAATTGTAGTCAACAGTATCATAATCAATAACAAAAAGGTGTTGAAGGAAATTGGGGACTACAAAATACATCATGGATGAGAGACAAGATGAGTGAAAATTCTAGATGATAAGCAAAAAGGACCGATACGCTCCAAGATCTCAAAGGGACCCACAAATCAAGGAGCTAAATTAGAGCCTTTTCCATAATGCATAGGACTCTTATGAGGTTTGACATAAAGAAAAACCTTTGTGTCCACCTCAAAACTATGATCTGTCCTCTTATTTACATATTTCTTTTATCTTTCCTAAGCCTCCTGTAACCTTTGTTGAATCATGATAACACGCTATTGCATATCCTATAATAATGCCGGACAAGTGAAACCATGTTCTCCAATCTTTCCTAACTTAGTTGTGTCCTCAACTCTCTGCCATATAATTCCTGAAAAGGAGCCATACCAATCGAACTCTGGAAATATTTATTGTAGGAAAAATAAACTAAATACAAGTACTTTTCCCACCTAGACTAATTCTCCATGACATACATCTGCAACATATCCTCTAAGATATGATTCACCCACTTTTCTATCCATTTGTGTCCAGAAGATAAGTTGTACCAAAGTTGATACTCATCCCAAGGGCATGCTGCATGGTAGTCCAGAAATGAGAGGTGTATAAGGGATCACGGTCATAAATAATCTTCCATAGAATCCCATGCAGTCTAACAATCTCATCAAAGTATACTCACGCCACTGCACTAGCTATATAGGTGGTCTTCACTGGAGAAAAATGAGCCACTTTCATCAATTTATCCACCATGACCATGATGGCATCATGGTGGTATCTCAATGTCAGTAGCCCTACTATGAAATCCATGGAAATGGTGTCCCATTTTCAATCCAGTATATCATGTGGTTAGAGAAGGACAACTAGATGTTGATGCTCAGACTTGACCCTCTAACACTCTAAATAGACCAACATAAACTGAACTACATCTTCCCATAAACCTCTCCAATGGTATAGTTGTCTCAAATTGGGAGGCATCTTCTTGACTCTTTGGATGGGCTGAATAATGTGCATGATGAGCCCCTGCAAAAATATACTATCTCAAACCTCCATCCCTAGGTACATAGATCCTCCCTTTGTGTCACGAGTAGTCCATTTGACTCTAATTTAAAACAATCAAATTTCCCCTCAAGGGCTCTCTAAGAATCAATCTCTGATCTAGTCATGCAAGGTAGAAGATTTCATGCAGAATTTGCTACAAAATCCTTCTCCACAAATATGTACCCAATAAAGTGACCATGACAAAATTTCTCGATCTACTCGAGCATCGCAACATCATTATACTTCCCCTTCACATGCTCTAACTCCATATCGTACTTACAAAGTAACTCCATCAAACATCACTAACGAGAGTTGAGATTAGGCTACGTGAAGAGGTGACAAAGATGCAACCTGATCAGTCCCGAGAATGAATATCCTACCCAAAAGGAAATATCTCCATGGAATCAAAGCATGCACAAATACTACAAGATCAAGGTCATGATTCAAATAATTGAGCTCATAATCCTTGAGTTTACGAGACTCAATGGAAACTAAATAGTCCTACATCAAAATACTACCCAATCCTACTAAAGAAGCATATTTGCATATGAAGAAATCTCCTATGGATTTAGCACTTCAAGGATGGGTGATTTCATAAGGCATTCCTTTAGTGTCATGAAGGCCTACTCACATCTATCTGATACTTTTCGTTAAAAGGAAGTGATGGGGCGTGTAATCCAAGAGAAGTCTTGAACAAATTGTTATCCAAAATTCACCACTCAAGGTAAATTTGATAACATGCATAAAATTCTCAAGTCCCAGGTAAATAGATTGAGTTAGGGCAAAAATTTCATGTTTCTAGGGTCCCCTCATATTTTTCTAACTCCCCTATCCAAGTAGAAGAGAGCAAGTTCTGAGGAAAGGTAAGAAAAATTGCAAAAACAGGCTCGGGCCAGGAAAAATCACGAAAAATGGCTAAGTCCTAGTCCAGGCGGTCCTTGGGACAGTTGGGACATCTGGGTGCGAACCGGCCGAAAGGCCGCTAGGCGGTCTGTGCAGCATTTGGGACATCCGGGCCAAAGGGACGCGCGGGACGCGGAAATCCGAACTGGCCGAAAAGTTGAAAAAATTGACTAACTGTTGAAACAGGCAGTCTGGGACATCTGGGCAATTAGTACGCGAACCGGCCGGATCGGCCGAAATGAGTCAAGGCAGCCCGGAACAGTTGGGCCGAAGGTACGCGAAGTACGTGAACCGGCCGGATCGGCCGAAATGAGAACTTTCAGTCAGGGACGCGCGGGACAAAAGTACGCGAACGGCCGTAGTAGAGCAAGGCAAATCGAGAAAATTTGTCCCAGCAGTGCAAAGCAAATGGGACATCTGGGCCGCGAGTATGCGAACCAGCCGGTTCGGCCAAAATAGGGAACTTCAGCACTAGGACAAATGGGACAAAGGGACGCGTGGGACGCGAAAAGCCGAAGCGGCCGAAGGCAGAGGAGAAAAGTCAACATTTGACCCGTGGAACTTCAAACGGCCATAACTTTTGACTCCAAGCTCCGATTTTCACAAAATTTGACTTTCTGGATTTCTTATTTTTAATGAGGGTAGATATATTTAAATAAGAGAAACATATTCAGCTCCAGTCAGTTGATGCTCATTCCCGTCAAATGACAGAAAACGCCTGTCAGACCCAAAATAGCTGCCCACACTCAGAAGGCCATAACTTTTGCATTTCTCAACGAAATCACACAAAATTGGTACATTGGAATCGTGGTTCGAGCTCCGATGCACAGCAGAATCAAGAAATTTTGGATTTGATTAGAAACTGATTGATATTTTTAAGAAAACGTGGCGGGTTCGAACGGTGTTTTATTTGGTATTTGGGAGTGCAATTCGGAGGCATGGTCATCATTCTTTTCTCTTTGCAGCACATGGGACAGTATGGGGAGCCTTTTGCAAGTAATGTATGACCATTTCACTCAATTTAATGCCTCTTACTGGTGGTTGAAGGACAAATTTCAGGATTTCAGTTTCCTTCTCTTTTCCTTCTCATTTTTGTATAAATTGAAGTGTTGGGATCATTGTAAAAGGAGAGAGTTTTTGGGTAGCAAAGCTCTGCCAAAATTGCTTTGTGAAGCCAGTGTGTTGCAGGCCCTTGTAGTGGACTCCTTGCATGGTGATCCAGGCCCTTATCTTGTAATAGACTAAACTGTGCATACCAAGAAGCAATAAAATACAAGTTTGTGGATGTATCTTCCCCTGCTGTGTTTTCTTGCATTCTTCTTGCCCCTTTTATCTTTCTACAAGAATATTGTGTCTATTATTATGTTCTTGTAGGAATTCATTATCATTGTGTGTGCTTGGAATACTGCTGTGAATGCATTTTGCTAGATTATGGAGAACTGTCATCACCTCTTCTAGTGTGCACTTTGCCTTTGTATTTCACACATTTGGAGACTACTCTCACATCCTCCTTTTCTGGTGTATCACCGCTTTAGTGTAGGCTTTCATTTTATGTATTCTCTTTCCCTGGTCCCTTGGAAATTTAGATTAGAACAGTTAGCTTATCCTGCATTAGAGTAGATTGTGGCAGGTAGTTTAGGAGCAAGAACCAGCTTTCTCTGGAGGTCTATCTCAAGTAGCAAGTCCCACAACTTGGAGATAGTACCCATGTTATCCAATCACACTGTGAGTTCAGGTATATGCATAGGGGTGTTGTGATTCGGTGATAATAGTTTTGGCATGCCCGGTGGGACCTTAGAGGTCTTCACTTTCATTGCAACAAGATTGATCTGCACTTATTGTGAGTTCCAGCTTTGAAGAAGCTTTAAAATCACACATCTGGTGACTCCCAAAGAGGCATAATCCACTAGTTTCTGTAGTCCAATCCTGGCGAATTTATGAGAAGAATACGAGACTAGATCGGGAACTAGGGAGGAAGGATTGTTTGTTTATCTACACCTATCTCCAGGTAGATAAGGAAGGGGAAGAAGAGCTCAAAGATCTGCATCTCCACCTAATAGAACTTTGTCTACACCTCCACCTGGTAGACCTGTTATCAAAAATTTACCCCGGGGTAATTTGATAACATGCATCGAATATTCAAGTCCCAAGCACATTGATTGATTGAGCAAACATCATGTTTCGAGGTTCCCTCGAGATATTTTTCTAACTCCCCGGCCAAAGAAGAAGGATGGAGCAAGCTGCGAGAAAATGTGAAAAATGGTTGCGAGAAGGCAAGTAGGTTGATCGGGAAAAATTGTGAAAATCGGCTAAGTCCTAGTCCTAGGAGCAATTTGGGACAATCAAATAGCATTTGGGACAATCACGCGAATCGGCGGGCGCGAAAAGCCGATCCGGCCAAAAGAGAAAAAAATTGGCTAACTGCTGAGAGGGTCGCCTTTGGGACATTTGGGACAAATGGACGCGAACCGGCCGGTTCGCTCGAAATCAACACAAACAGTCCGAAACAAAGTGGGACAAGCGGGACAAATGGATGCGAACCGGCCGAACCAGGCGAAATGGGAACAAACAGTCCGAAGGCAACTGGGACATTTGGGACAAATGGATGTGAACCGGCGGGTTCACCTGAAATCAGCACAAGGAGCACTGTGCCAGCTGGGACAAAAGTACGCGAGGGACGCGTGGGACGCAAAAGCGCGAAATGGGCGAAGATAGAAGAGGAAAAGTCAACGTTTGACTGCGAAACTTCAAACGGCCATAACTTTTGACTCCGAGCTCCGATTTTCACAAAATTGGACTTTCTGGATTTCTTATTTTTAATGAGGGTAGATATATTTAATTAAGAGAAACATATTCGGCTCCAGTCAGTTAATGTTCATTCCCGTCAAATGACAGAAAACGCCTGCCAGACCCAAAATAGCTGCCCGCACTCAGAAGGCCATAACTTTTGCATTTCTCAACGAAATTGTACAAAATTGGTACCATTGGAATTGTGGTTCCAAGCCCGATGCATAGAAATCAAGAAATTCCATAGATTTGATCAGAAATTGATTGATATTTTTAAGGAAACGTGGCCGGGTTCAGAACAGTGTTTTATTTGGTAGTTGGGAGTGCAATTAAGAGGCATGGTCATCATTCTTTCTCTGCTGCAGCACATGGGACAATATGGGGAGCCTTTTGCAAGTAATATACAATCATTTCACTCAATTTAATGCTTCTTATAGGTGGTTGAAGGATAGATTTCGGGATTTCCATTTTCCCTTCTCTTCTCCTTCTCATTTTTTCTATAAATTGGAGTGTTGGGCTCATTGTAAAGGAGAGAGTTTTTGGGTAGCAAAGCTCTGTCAAAATTGCTTTGTGAAGCCAGTGTGTTGCAAGCCCTTGTAGTGGACTCCTTGCATGGTGATCCAGGCCCTTATCTTGTAATAGACTGAACTGTGCATACCAGGAAGCAATAAAATACAAAGTTTGTGGATGTATCTTCCCCTGCTGTGTTTTCTTGCATTCTTCTTGCCCCTTTTATCTTTCTACAAGAATATTGTGTCTATTATTATGTTCTTGCAGGAATTCACTAACATTGTGTATGCTTGGAATATTGTTGTGAATGCATTTTGCTAGATTATGGTGAACTGTCATCACCTCTTCTAGTGTGCACTTTCCTCTCGTATTTCACACATTTGGAGATTACTCTCACACCCTCCTTTTATGGTGTATCACCGCTTTAGTGTAGGCTTTCATTTTATGTATTCTCTCTCCTGGTCCTTGGAAGTTTAGATTAGAACAGTTAGCTTATCCCGCATTAGAGTAGATTGTGGCGGGTAGTTTAGGAGCAAGAACCACTTTCTCGGAGTGCTGTCTCAAGTAGCAAGTCCTGACTTGGAGATAGTACCCATGTTATCCAATCACTTTGTGAGTTCAAATACATGCGAGGGGTCTTTGTGATTCGGTGATACTAATGATTACAGCACGCCGGTGGGACCTTAGAGGTCTTTAACTTTCATTGCAACAAGATTGATGTGCACTTGTTGTAAGTTCCAGCTTTGAAGGAGCTTTAAAATCGCACATCTGGCGACTCCAAAAGAGGCATAATCCGTTGGTTTCAGCAGTCCAAGCCTGGCAAATTTATGAGAAGAATACAGACCAGTCAAGAACTAGGGAGGAAGGATTGTTTGTTTATCTACATCTATCTCCAGGCAGAGAAAGAAGGGGAAGAAGAGCTCAAAGATCTGCGTCTCCACCTAATAGAACTTTGTCTACACCTCCACCTGGTAGACCTTTTCTCGCATCAACAAGGGTTCTCAGGCCAATCAGAATGGCGCAACCACTAAATCCCTTTGTCAATTTCACTGGCAGCAGCCCACTTGCCCTCAATGCACAGAATCCAGTTCCAATTGCAGCATTGAAGAACATTCCATTTTTCACTGGAGAAAATCATACCACTCCTGGTGATCATGTCAAAGACATTGCTAACGTCTGTGCAATCCATGAGATAAACGAAATGGATGTGGCTGTCAAACTGCTGGCATCATCGTTCAAAGGGAAGGCATTGCAATGGTTCAGAAGCCTTGAAGCTGGTTCTATCACAAATTGGAATCAGTTGTGCATAGTTCTCCATGAGCAGTTTGGAGAGAAGGGAGACAACTTGTCTCTTCTAGAACAATTGACAACTATCAAGAGAGCCCCCAACGAGCAGCTGACTGACTTCAACTTCAGATTTCAAAAGTCTTGGGATAGGATTCCAGTGGCAGTCAGGCCAATAGCAGAAGGTGCTTTTCTATACTATCTTAAAGCTTTGAATTCTGATATTTCTATGTTAATTCAATCTATGGGAGGCACAACCTTACCTGCTTCTTATAGCATTGCCATTAGGGCTGAAAACTGTCTTATTCAAGCTGGTAAGCTAGCTCCCAGGCCCCCAATGCCATTATACCCAAGTTTGGAGAGCCCAAGTACTAGTCAAGCACCTGTCTTAGCTCCTATTCCCACTCCTAGAAATCAAAGTTCAAATGAAGCTTCCACTTCATCTCCAAGTGCCCCAAATGAGCTTCAAGAAGTTATGAAACAATTGCAAAATTTAGGTAATGAGCTGGTCACACTCAAGAGACAGCAAGCTCAAAGTTTTAGACCTTCCTATCAGCCTCAAGCTCAACCTCAAAGACCACCCAATCCAGCTGCAAATCAAAATCAAGCAAGGCCTCCTGCCAATAGACCATTTCAGCCCTATAACCCCAATGTTGCATCTGCATCCAGAGCTTTGGTGCCAGTCCAAAATAACATGGCCCAAGAGTATGATTGGTGTTTCCCATGTAGTCAGCCACATAACCAATCAATGTGCTTTAACGGTGCATTAAATCAGGCTCTAATGGTGCAAACCATTGGTGGGTCGCAAGAGTCCAGCCACGAAGGAGATCAGCAGCAGGAAGCACCTCAGCAAGGAACATCTCCGAACGAAACTACTCTTGTCAATTGGCAGGCTGAAGATTTTTGTGGTATGAATCAAATACCCTCTCAAAGTGTTGCAGCCAACACAAGGTCAAAGAGGAGAAATTTGGGTGAAGGACAACCATTAGATCCGAGTAATCCACAACCTTCTACCACTCCACAAGCCGCTGGTAAACAAACGTAGCTCCAAACATACAAGGAGCACCTAAAACGGCCCCTAGGCCAACTCAAATGCCAGTTGTTGCTGCCCATACACAAGGAATGAATGTACAGGCCAAGGTACAACAAAGAGATGCTTCATCCCCATTCAACATCATTGATCAGATGAAGAAGACAAATGTCAACATATCAATGTGGCAATCACTATCCATCCCAGGCCAAAGAGATTTGCTACAAGCTGCCATGAAGGACTGGTCAACTTCAAATCACCATGTCCAGATGGAAGAGGAGGTACTCACAAATGCTGCCCAGCCTGAAGGAAATCATGGAGGACAGCAAGGTAAAATGTTGAAGCCCCCTCCATTTTATGTTTCATTGATCATAGGAGATAAGTTGGTGCATAATTGCATGATTGACTCTAGGGCAAGTAGTTCAGTAATGCCAAAACAGATAGCTGATCAGTTAGGGCTTCAATATGAAGTCATCTCCAAGGGTGTAGTGCAATTAGATGGGACAGCAGTGACAATGGTTGGAGTAATCAAAGGTTTGAGCCTCACACTGCACGCATGTCCCAATGTAGTAGTGTTGCAAGATGTGTCGGTCATAGACCTGCCACCACTCTTTGCATTGTGCTTGTCAAGAGACTTCACTGCTAAAATTGGAGGCTATCTTTCGGCGGATTGGTCACACATGTTGTTCAGAACAAGATATGGAACCAAAGCCACAATTAGGTCTGAACCTATTGCAAACTTTCACATTGAGCCTTACACTCCAAGCCAAATCAATACCAACTGTTCAGCATTTGATCAGGAGGATTATCCAAGCACTGATGAAGCTGACACCAAGGTTGGAAGCATACCAGATTTGACTCTTGATGAATGGGCAAGCAAGGTGCATGATTTTGATCCTTATCAAGAGATAGAAGAATCTGAGCTAGGAGTTTATTGCATACATGAAGAGAATCAACCTCTTCCTAGCATCACCAA
The DNA here is from genome assembly GCA_018340775.1 of Taxus wallichiana var. yunnanensis. Lineage (NCBI taxonomy): Eukaryota > Viridiplantae > Streptophyta > Pinopsida > Cupressales > Taxaceae > Taxus > Taxus wallichiana. The sequence goes on from CM031233.1 coordinate 238,618,457, forward strand.
GCCAGAACATAAAGACAAGAATGAAGTATGGCAATTGTTCTTTGATGGGTCAAGGAGCAGACAAGGTGCAGGAGGAGGAGCTATGCTCATTTCACCACAAGGTATAAGGTATTACTCAGCCTTCCGTTTCCAGTTTTCCTGTTCAAACAACACAGCTGAGTATGAAGCTTTAATTCATGGACTGCACTGGGCAAAGAAGAAATGCATCAGGAATTTACAAGTATTTGGTGATAGTGAGCTGATCATAAACCAAGTCAAAGGAAAAAATGCTGCCAAAAATGATCTGTTGAAGAACTACAAAAATCGGGTATGGGATCTTATTGAAGATTTTGAAGCTTTTAGCATCATTTCCATCCCAAGAAAAAAGAATGAAGCCGCTGACAGACTGGCAGCAATTGGGGCTGCGTTTGATGTTGTAGAAAGTATCAAAAGTGAGAAAACTCAGCCTCATATCAAAGTGGTTGTGAGACCAGCTGTTCGGATAACAACACAAGTTGGCAAGTCTTCGAGAATGATCAGCAAATTGTTAATTTCCTGCAAGAAGAAGCTGAGTTCTCCATGAGAAATCAAGACAAGCTGGAGCAGCAGTATGGTGACCAAGTGGTGCAGCTGAGGACTAACAAATTACCAAAAGGCCTCATAACGCTTAGAGTCAATCTTCAACCCGAATGATCAGTTCCGGAAGGAGAAAGCGAACATTCAAGTAAAGGGTGAAGATTCAGAGCCTATTTTTGTGGAAGAAGGCAAGACATTGCAGATTGGCAAAGTAAGTACCTCACAAGAGAAATCTGATTTTGTTCAGCTTTGTCAAGAGTTCCCAGATGTCTTCGCTTGGACTTACAAAGATTTAAGAGGTTTCAACCCAAAGTTGGCACAACATACTATTGAGTTGGATCCGGAATCCAAGCCTGTTAGGCAAAAGCAAAGGCCAGTGAATCCTCATATCGAGCCTCTCATGAGAAAAGAGTTAGGCAAGCTCATTGAGGCCAGTATCATCTTCCCCATCAAACACTCAAGTTGGGTTGCAAACTTGGTGCCGGTAAGAAAGAGAAACGGAGAAATAAGATTGTGTGTGGACTTCACGATCTAAATAGAGCATCACTCAAGGATCATTATCCGCTTCCATCAATGGAACAAATATTGCAGGTTGTAGCTGGTTCAGAAAGGTTTTCATTGCTAGATGGATATTCAGGCTATAATCAGATATTGGTGAAAGAAGAAGATCAATTCAAAATGGCCTTCACTACAAAATGGGGCACATATGCTTACAAGAAGATGCCATTTGGACTATCAAATGCCGGAGCAACATTTCAGCGAGCTATGGATATGGCGTTCAAAGGCTTGATCAACAAGATAGTCTTTGGTATATCTAGATGATATCACTGTCTTCTCAAAGAATGCAGCAGACCATCTCTTTCACCTCAGACAAGTATTTCAGAGGTGTAGAAGGTTCGGAGTGTCATTGAATCCAAAGAAGTGTGTATTCTTGGCACACGAAGGCAAACTGTTGGGCCACATCGTCTCTAGGGAAGGGCTAACAATTGATCCTGAAAGGGTTGAAGCCATCCGAACGCTTCCATTGCCACACCACAAGAAATCTCTCCAAAGCTTCTTAGGAAGGATAAACTTTGTCCGCAGATTTGTGCCTAATTTTGCCACTCTTGTGAAGCCTCTAACAATGATGTTGAAGAAGAGTCTGGCATTCAAATGGACAGCAGAAGGAAAAGAGAGTTTTGAAGACATCAAGCATGCAATATCACAAGCTCCAACTCTTATCAACCCATACTTTTCAAAGGACTTCATGTTGTATGCATTTGGAGGATCAGACACAATCTCATCTATCTTGGTACAGCTGAATAGAGAAGGTTCAGAACAGCCCATAGCATTCTTCAGTCAAACCTTGGAAGATTACGAAATAAAGTATTCTTTCATCGAAAAGCATGTCCTTGCTGTCATCAGGAGCTTGAAGAAGTTCAGACACTTGGTCTCAAACAATAAGATTCAACTGCTGGTGTCTCATGCTAGCATCAAGGACTTCCTCCTAAACAAGGATTTAAATGAGAAGAGAGCAGGTTGGATCACTCGGGTAATGGAATATGATATTGAAATCAAAGTGACCAAGCTAGTTCGTGGCAAAGGCTTGTGTGAGCAGCTCGCTTCCAAACAACCAGACGAGTCAAAAAGTGAAGAGGATGTTGTCTTGCTACTACAGAATGATCAAGAACAACCAGCTGATGATGCATCCATCCCATGTTGGACTCAAGACCTTGTGCATTACCTCCAAACAGGTTTGTGCCCTCCAGAAGTGAGCAAAGCAAAAAGGAGATACTTCAGATTACAAGCCATTCCATATGTGCTTGTTGACGGAGTTTTGTTCAAGAAGGACATCAATGGTGTTCTATTAAGATGCATTGGAACAGGTCAAGTTGAGAGGATCTTACACGAGTTCCATGAAGGGGAAGCAGGAGGCCACTTTGCTCCACGAGTGACAGCTCTCAAAATCATGAAAGCTGGTTACTATTGGCCTACTGTGTTCAATGATTGCTACTCATGGGTCAAGAAATGCAGAAATGTGCATTCTTCACAGGGAAAGAAAGGTTAGCAGCGCTGCCCCTTCATCCAATTTCAGTAAATCAGCCATTCATGCAATGGGGATTGGACTTCATTGGGGTTATCAATCCCAATTCAAGTCAGGGCCACAAGTGGATACTAATAGCAACAGACTATTTCACCAAGTGGACTGAAGCAGTGGCACTCAAGGAGGCAAATGAATCTAATATCTTAGATTTCTATGAAGGGATAGTCACGAGGTTTGGTGCCCCTGCCACTATCATATCAGATAATGCATTGGCATTCCTTGGCACAAAGATCACTGAATGGGCTGTCAAGAATTGTGTGTATCTCAGCACTTCATCAAATTATTACCCTCAAGGTAATGGCCAAGCCGAGTCTACAAACAAGAACCTACTAAGAATCATCAGGAGGACTCTGGATGAAAATCAAAGAACTTGGCACACAAAGCTCAAATCAGCCCTATGGGCGATAGGATCACACCCAAGAGGTCTACAGGAAGCTCTCCATACAAGCTTGTGTACGGAAAGGAAGCAGTTCTACCCATATCACTCGAGTTGCCAGCATTGGAACTCATGAAACAGTTGGAACTAGCTGAGTTTGAACCTATGGAAATCAGGTATGCAGAGCTGATGGAATTAGAAGAGACAAGAGAGCACGCAATACAGACCATAGAAAAGGATAAAGCATTGGTCAAAAAGAGTTTTGACAAGAAAGCTAAGGCCAGGATATTGCAAATTGGAGATTTGGTACTGAAGTGGGATGCTGATCGTGCAAAACCAGGAAAGCACTCCAAGTTTGATGCCATCTGGAGTGGCCCGTACATGATCATCGAATGCAAAGGTAGCAATGCTTTCCGACTGGCTAAGTTGGATGGTGAAGAATTGCAGATTCCGGTCAATGGGATCTATCTCAAACGTTGCTACTAGAAAGAAAGCTTCTCACCCTTGTAAATATTAATTTAGATTTTCCATTCCTCTAAGTGCTTATGCACATTGTACTGCTATTAGAGTAGTTTTTATTTCCCTAAGTGCTTCTGCACATGTCCTATTGCTTCTAGTATGTGCATGTTTGCAGTTCATCAAGTCCCTGGAAAAGAATTTGTCGCCATGAGGAGACCAGCTCAACAAATGTCAAATGGCTCATTGATACAAGCTTTCAAATTTCAGATCAGCTGAGAGATTATCAAACAGACTCCATGCCCAATGGATTGCTTCAAACAGCTAGTCGTTCCTCATCTAGCAGGCAGATGACCCCGCTGAGTCGCCAAATTGTTATCCAAAATTTACCCCCCAGGGTAATTTGATAACATGCATCAGAATATTCAAGTCCCAAGCACATTGATTGATTCAGAGCAAACATCATGTTTCTGAGGTTCCCTCAGATATTTTTCTAACTCCCCTGGCCAAAGAAGGAAGGAGCAAGCTCTGAGAAAATGTGAAAAATGGTTGCAGAAGGCAAGTAGGTTGATCCAGGAAAAATTGTGAAAATCGGCTAAGTCCTAGTCCTAGGAGCAATTGGGACATTTGGGACAAAAATGCGCGGATCGGCCGAAAAGCCTCGAGGTGGCCCAAATAGCATTTGGGACAATCGGGCCAGAAGTACGCGGCGGGCGCGAAAAGCCGATCCGGCCAAAAAAAAAAAATTGGCTAACTGCTGAGAGGGTCGCCTTTGGGACATTTGGGACAAATGGACGCGAACCGGCCGGTTCGCCCGAAATCAACACAAACAGTCCGAAACAAAGTGGGACAAGCGGGACAAATGGACACGAACCTGGTCAAACGGGCGAAATGGGAACAAAGTGAAATCCAAGAAAGCAAGCCAGGACATTTGGGACAAATGGACGCGAACCAGAGGTTCGCGAAATCAGCACAAAGGAGCACCGTGCCATGCCGAGGACAAAAGTATGCGAGGGCGCGTGGGCGTGAAAGCGCAGAATGGAAGGAATATTTTTTTCGCTGGGACAGCCGGGACAAAAGTACGCGAGGGACGCGTGGGACGCGAAAGCGAAATGGCGAAGACAGAAGAGGAAAAGTCAACGTTTGACCTGCGAAACTTCAAACGGCCATAACTTTTGACTCCGAGCTCCGATTTTCACAAAATTGGACTTTACGAACAGGCAAACACGGCGTCCTCTACGCCTGGATTTCTTATTTTTAATGAGGGTAGATATATTTAATTAAGAGAAACATATTCGGCTCCAGTCAGTTAATGTTCATTCCCGTCAAATGACAGAAAACGCCTGCCAGACCCAAAATAGCTGCCGCACTCAGAAGGCCATAACTTTTGCATTTCTCAACGAAATTGCACAAAATTGGTACCGTTGGAATCGTGGTTCCGAGCCCGATGCACAAAAATCAAGAAATTCTAGATTTGATCAGAAATTGATTGATATTTTTAAGGAAACGTGGCCGGGTTCAGAACAGTGTTTTATTTGGTAGTTGGGAGTGCAATTAAGAGGCATGGTCATCATTCTTTCTCTGCTGCAGCACATGGGATAGTATGGGGAGCCTTTTGCAAGTAATATACAATCATTTCACTCAATTTAATGCTTCTTACAGGTGGTTGAAGGACAGATTTCGGGATTTCCATTTTCCCTTCTCTTCTCCTTCTCATTTTTCTATAAATTGGAGTGTTGGGCTCATTGTAAAGAGAGAGTTTTTGGGTAGCAAAGCTCTGTCAAAATTGCTTTGTGAAGCCAGTGTGTTGTAGGCCCTTGTAGTGGACTCCTTGCATGGTGATCCAGGCCCTTATCTTGTAATAGACTGAACTGTGCATACCAGGAAGCAATAAAATACAAAGTTTGTGGATGTATCTTCCCCTGCTGTGTTTTCTTGCATTCTTCTTGCCCCTTTTATCTTTCTACAAGAATATTGTGTCTATTATTATGTTCTTGCAGGAATTCACTAACATTGTGTATGCTTGGAATATTGTTGTGAATGCATTTTGCTAGATTATGGTGAACTGTCATCACCTCTTCTAGTGTGCACTTTCCCTCTGTATTTCACACATTTGGAGATTACTCTCACACCCTCCTTTTCTGGTGTATCACCGCTTTAGTGTAGGCTTTCATTTTATGTATTCTCTCTCCCTGGTCCCTTGGAAGTTTAGATTAGAACAGTTAGCTTATCCTGCATTAGAGTAGATTGTGGCAGGTAGTTTAGGAGCAAGAACCAACTTTCTCTGGAGGTCTGTCTCAAGTAGCAAGTCCCACAACTTGGAGATAGTACCCATGTTATCCAATCACACTGTGAGTTCAAATACATCACACCAAGGGCTCTTTGTGATTCGGAGATAACAAGACCTTTTCTCACATCAACAAGGATTCTCAGGCCAATCGAATGGTGTGCAACCACTAAATCCCTTTATCAATTTCATCCCTTTAGCAGCCCACTTGCCCTCAATGCACAGAATCCAGTTCCAATTGCAGCATTGAAGAACATTCCATTTTCACCGGAGAAAATCATACCACTCCGGTGATCATGTCAAAGACATTGCTAACGTCTCATGCAATCCATGAGATAAACAAAATGCATGTGGTCATCAAACTCGCGGCATCATCGTTCAAAGGAAGGCATTGCAATGGTTGGGAGCCTTGAAATTTGGTTCTATCACAAATTGGAATCGAGTTATGCATAGTTCTCCATGAGCGAGTTTGGAGAAAAGGGAGACAATTTGTCTCTACTAGAACAATTGATAACTATTAAGAGAGCCCCAACGAGCGGACCGATTTCAACTTCAGATTTCAAAGGTCTTGGGATAGGATTCCAGTGGCAGTCAGGCCAGCAGAAGGTGCTTTTCTATATTACCTTAAAGCTTTGAATTCTGATATTTCTATGTTAATTCAATCTATGGGAGGCACAACCTTACTGTTGCTCATAGCATTACCATTAGAGCCAAAACCGTGTTATTCAAGTGGTAAATTGGCTCCTAGGCCTCCCATGCCCTTGTATCCAAACTTAGAAAATCCAAGCACTAGTCAAGCACCCACTTTGGCTCCTATTCCCACCCCTAGAAATCAAAGTTCAAGTGAGACTTCTACTTCATCCTCTAGTGCTTCAAATGAACTCCAAGAGGTCATGAAACAATTGCAAAATTTGGGAAATGAGCTGGTTACTATCAAAAGATAGCAAGCTCAAAGTGCTAGACCGTATCAGCCTCAAGCGCAGTACCAGGCTAGGCCCCCATACCAACAAAATAGGTCACCAACTCAGGCTGCAAATCAAAATCAAAGCCAAGTAAGGCCTCCCGCTAATAGACCATTTCAGCCCTATAACCCCAATGTCGTATTTGCTTCTAAAGCTTTGGTGCCAGTCCAAAATAACATGGCCCAAGAATATGATTGGTGTTTCCCATGTAGTCAGCCACATAACCAATCAATGTGCTTTAACGGTGCATTAAATTAGGCTCTAATGGTGCAAACCATTGGTGGGTCACAAGAGTCCAGCCACAAAGAAGACCAGCAGTAAGGGGCACCTCAGAAAGGAACATCTCCGAATGATACTACTCTTGTCAATTGGCAGGCTGAAGATTTCTGTGGTATGAATCAAATACCCTCTCAAAGTGTTGCAGCCAACACAAGGTCAAAGAGGAGAAATTTGGGTGAAGAACATCCATTGGCTTCGAGTGATCCACAACCTTCTACCACTCCACAAGCCGCTGGCAAGCAAACTGTAGTTCCAAACATGCAAGGAGCATCCAAACCAGCTCCTAAACCAACTCAGATGCCAGCTGCTGCCGTTCATTTGCAAGGAATGAACATGCAGGCCAAGGGAAAGCAGAGGGATACTTCGTCTCCATTCAGTATCATTGATCAGATGAAGAAGACAAATGTAAACATATCCATGTGGGAATCACTATCTATCCCAGGACAGAGAGATTTGCTACAAGCTGCCATGAAGGACTGGTCAACTTCAAATCAACAGGTCCAAATGCAAGAGAAGGTACTCACAAATGCTGCCCAGCCTGAAGGAAATCATGGAGGACAGCAAGGTAAAATGTTGAAGCCCCCTCCATTTTATGTTTCATTGATCGTAGGAGATAAGTTGGTGCATAATTGCATGATCGATTCGGGAGCAAGCAGTTCAGTAATGCCCAAGCAAATAGCTGATCAGCTAGGACTCCAATATGAAGTCATCTCCAAGGGTGTAGTGCAATTAGACGGGACAGCAGTGACAACGGTTGGAGTAATCAAAGGTTTGAGCCTCACACTACACGCATGTCCTAACGTAATAGTGTTACAAGATGTGTCAGTCATAGACCTGCCACCACTCTTTGCATTGTGCTTGTCAAGAGACTTCACTGCTAAAATTGGAGGCTATCTTTCGGCGGATTGGTCACACATGTTGTTCAGAACAAGGTATGGAACCAAAGCCACAATCAGGTCTGAACCTATTGCAAACTTTCACATTGAGCCTTACACTCCAAGCCAAATCAATACCAACTGTTCAGCGTTTGATCAAGAAGATTATCCAAGCACTGATGAAGCTGACACCAAGGTTGGAAGCATCCCAGATTTGACTCTTGATGAATGGGCAAGCAAGGTGCATGCTTTTGATCCTTATCAAGAAATAGAAGAATCTGAGCTAGGAGTTTATTGTTTACATGAAGAGAATCAACCTCTCCCCAGCATCACCAAGCCAGATCATAAAGACATGAATGAAGTATGGAAATTGTTCTTTGATGGGTCAAGGAGTAGACAAGGTGCAGGAGGAGGAGCTATGCTCATTTCACCGCAAGGTATAAGGTATTACTCAGCCTTCCGTTTCCAATTTTCCTGTTCAAACAACACAGCTGAGTATGAAGCCTTAATTCATGGACTCTTTGGGCAAAGAAGAAATGCATCAGAATTTACAAGTATTTGGTGATAGTGAGCTGATCATAAACCAAGTCAAAGGAAAAAATGCTGCCAAAAATGATCTGTTAAAGAACTACAAAAATCGGGTATGGGATCTTATTGAAGATTTTGAGGCTTTTAGCATCATTTCCATCCCAAGAAAAAAGAATGAAGTCATTGGCGATGATGGTGGCAGCAATTGGGGTTGCGTTTGATTTTGTAGAAAGTATCAAAAGTGAGAAAACTCAGCCTCATATCAAAGTGGTTCTAAGACCAGCTGTTCCGGATAACAACACAAGTTGGCAAGTCTTCGAGAATGATCAGCAAATTGTTAATTTCCTATAAGAAGAAGCTGAGTTCTCCATGAGAATCAAGACAAGCTGGAGCAGCAGTATGGTGACCAAGTGGTGCAGCTGAGAACTAAAAATTACCAAAAGGCCTCATAACCTTGGAGTCAATATTCAACCCGAATGATCAATTCCGGAAGGAGAAGGCGAACATTCAAGTAAAGGGTGAAGATTCAGATCCTATTTTAGTGGAATAAGGCAAGACATTGCAAATCAGCAAAGTAAGTACTCCACAAGAGAAATCTTATTTTGTTTAGCTTTGTCAAGAATTCCCAGATGTCTTTGCTTGGACTTACAAAGATTTAAGAGGTTTCAACCCAAAATTGGCACAACATACTATTGAGTTGGATCCAAAATCCAAGCCTGTCAGGAAAAAGCAAAGGCCAGTAAATCCTCATATCGAGCCTCTCATGAGAAAAGAGTTAAGCAAGCTCATTGAGGCTAGTATCATCTTTCCCATCAAACACTCAAGTTGGGTTGCAAACTTGGTGCCGGTAAGAAAGAGAAACGGAGAAATAAGATTGTGTGTGGACTTTCGCGATCTAAATAGAGCATCACTCAAAGATCATTATCCGCTTCCATCAATGGAACAAATATTGCAGGTTGTAGCTGGTTCAGAAAGGTTTTCATTGCTAGATGGATATTCAGGCTATAATCAGATAATGGTAAAGGAAGAAGATCAATTCAAGATGGCCTTCACTACAAAATGGGGCACGTATGCTTACAAGAAGATGCCATTTGGACTGTCAAATGCCGGAGCAACATTTCAGCGAGCTATGGATATGGCGTTCAAAGGCTTGATCAACAAGATAGTGCTGGTATACCTAGATGATATCACTGTCTTCTCAAAGAATGCAGCAGACCATCTCTTTCACCTCAGACAAGTATTTCAGAGGTGTAGAAGGTTTGGAGTGTCATTGAATCCAAAGAAGTGTGTATTCTTGACACACGAAGGAAAACTGTTGGGCCACATTGTCTCTAGGAAGGGCTAACAATTGATCCCGAGAGGGTTGAAGCCATCCGAACGCTCCATTACCACACCACAAGAAATCTCTCCAAAGCTTCTTAGGAAGGATAAACTTTGTCCGCAGATTTGTGCCTAATTTTGCCACTCTTGTGAAGCCTCTAACAATGATGTTGAAGAAGAGTCTGGCATTCAAATGGACAGCAGAAGGCAAAGAGAGTTTTGAAAGCATCAAGCATGCAATATCACAAGCTCCAACTCTTATCAACCCAGATTTCTCAAAGGACTTCATGTTGTATGCATTTGGAGGATCAGATACAATCTCAGCTATCTTGACACAGCTGAATAGAGAAGGTTCAGAACAGCCCATAGCATTCTTCAGTCAAACCTTGGAAGATTACGAAATAAAGTATTCTTTCATCGAAAAGCATGTCCTTGCTGTCATCAGAAGCTTGAAGAAGTTCAGACATTTGGTCTCAAACAATAAGATTCAACTGCTGGTGTCTCATGCTGGTGTCAAGGACTTCCTCCTAAACAAGGATTTAAATGAGAAGAGAGCAGGTTGGATCACTCGGGTGATGGAATATGATATTGAAATCAAAGTGACCAAGCTAGTTCGTGGCAAAGGCTTGTGTGAGCAGCTCGCTTCCAAACAACCAGATGAGTCAAAAAGTGAAGAGGATGTTGTCTTGCTACTACAGAATGATCAAGACCAACCAGCTGATGATGCACCCGTCCCATGTTGGACTCAAGACTTGGTGCATTACCTCCAAACAGGCTTGTGCCCTCTAGAAGTGAGCAAAGCAAAGAGGAGATACTTCAGATTACAAGCCATTCCATATGTGCTTGTTGATGGAGTTTTGTTTAAAAGGGACATCAATGGAGTTCTATTAAGATGCATTGGAACAGGTCAAGTTGAGAAGATCCTACACGAGTTCCATGACGGGGAAGCAGGAGGCCACTTTGCTCCGCGAGTGACAGCTCTCAAAATCATGAAAGCTGGTTACTATTGGCCTACTGTGTTCAACGATTGCTATTCATGGGTCAAGAAATGCAGGAAATGTGCATTCTTCACGGGGAAAGAAAGGTTAGCAGCGCTGCCCCTTCGTCCAATTTCAGTAAATCAGCCATTCATGCAATGGGGATTGGACTTCATTGGGGTTATCAATCCCAATTCAAGTCAAGGTCACAAGTGGATTCTAATGCAGCAACAGACTATTTCACCAAGTGGACCAAGCAGTGGCACTCAAGGAGGCAAATGAATCTAATATCTTAGATTTCTATGAAGGGATAGTCACGAGGTTTGGTGCCCCTGCCACTATCATATCAGATAATGCATTGGCATTCCTTGGCACAAAGATCACTGAATGGGCTGTCAAGAATTGTGTGTATCTCAGCACTTCATCGAACTATTACCCTCAAGGTAATGGCCAAGCCGAGTCTACGAACAAGAATCTACTAAGAATCATCAGGAGGACTCTTGATGAGAATCAGAGGACTTGGCACTCAAAGCTCAAATCAGCCCTATGGGCGATAGGATCACACCCAAGAGATCTACAGGAAGCTCTCCATACAAGCTTGTATACGGGAAAGAAGCAGTTCTACCTATATCACTTGAGTTTCCAGCATTGGAACTCATGAAACAGTTGGAACTAGCTGAGTTTGAACCTATGGAAATCAGGTATGCAGAGCTGATGGAATTAGAAGAGACAAGAGAGCACGCAATGCAGACCATAGAAAAAGATAAAGCATTGGTCAAAAAGAGTTTTGACAAGAAAGCTAAGGCCAGGATATTGCAAACTGGAGATTTGGTACTGAAGTGGGATGTTGATCGTGCAAAACCAGGAAAGCACTCCAAGTTTGATGCCATCTGGAGTGGCCCATACATGATCATCGAATGCAAAGGTAGCAATGCTTTCCGAACTGGCTAAGTTGGATGGTGAAGAATTGCATATTCCGGTCAATGGGATCTATCTCAAACATTGCTACTAGAAAGAAAGCTTCTCACCCTTGTAAATATTAATTTAGAATTTCCATTCCTCTAAGTGCTTATGCACATTGTACTGCTGTTAGAGTAGTTTTTATTTCCCTAAGTGCTTGTGCACATGTCCTATTGCTTCTAGTATGTGCATGTTTGCAGTTCATCAAGCTCCTGGAAAAGAATTTGCAGCCACAGGAAAACCAGCTCAACGAATGTTTCAATGGCTCAAGGACACAGGTTTTCAAATTTCAGATCAGCTGAGAGGTTATCAAATAGACTCCATGCCCAATGGATTGCTACAAGCAGCTGGTCGTTCTTCATCTGGCTGGCAAATGACCCCGCTGAGTCGCCAAAATTGTTATCCAAAATTCACCCCTCAAGGTAAATTTGATAACATGCATCAAATTCTCAAGTCCCAGGCAAATAGATTGAGTCAGGGCAAAAATTTCATGTTTCTAGGGTCCCCTCATATTTTTCTAACTCCCCTGTCTAAGTAGAAGAGAGAAAGTTCTGAGGAAAGGTAAGAAAAATTGCAAAAAACTAGGCTCGGGCCAGAAAAAATCATGAAAAATGGCTAAGTCCTAGTCCAGGCGGTCCTTGGGACAGTTGGGACATCTGGGCGTGAACCGGCCGAAAGGCCGCCAGGTGGTCTGCGCAGCATTTGGGACATCCGGGCCAAAGGGACGCGTGGGACGCGGAAATCCGAACTGGCCGAAAAGTTGAAAAAATTGACTAACTGTTGAAACAGGCAGTCTGGGACATCTGGGCAATTAGTACGCGAACCGGCCGGATCGGCCAAAATGAGTCAAGGCAGCCCGGAATAGTTGGGCCGAAGGTATGTGAAGTACGTGAACCAGCCGGATCGGCCGAAATGAGAACTTTCAGTCCGGGACACGCGGGACAAAAGTATGCGAACCGGCCGAACCGGGCGAATCGGGAAAATTTGTCCTAGACGGTTCGAAAGAAAATGGGACATCTGGGCCGCGAGTACGCAAACCGGCCGGTTCGGCCGAAATAGGGAACTTTAGCACTGGGACAAATGGGACAAAGGGACGCGTGGGACGCGAAAAGCCAAAGTGGCCGAAGGCAGAGGAGAAAAGTCAACATTTGACCCGTGGAACTTCAAACGGCCATAACTTTTGACTCCGAGCTCCGATTTTCACAAAATTGGAATTTATGGATTTCTTATTTTTAATGAGGGTAGATATATTTAAATAAGAGAAACATATTCAGCTCCAGTCAATTGATGCTCATTCCCGTCAAATGACAGAAAACGCACTGTGGACCCAAAAGCAATGCCCCGCACTCGAAGGCCATAACTTTTGCATTTCTTAACGAAATTGTACAAAATTGGTACCGTTGGAATCGTGGTTCCGAGACGGATGCATAGAAATCAAGAAATTATATATTTGATCAGAAATTGATCGATATTTTTAAGGAAACGTGGCCGGGTTCAGAACAGTGTTTTATTTGGTAGCTTGGAGTGCAATTAAGAGGCATGGTCATCATTCTTTCTCTGCTGCAGCACATGGGACAGTATGGGGAGCCTTTTGCAAGTAATTTATAACCATTTCACTCAATTTAATGCCTCTTATAGGTGGTTGAAGGACAAATTTCGGGATTTCCATTTTCCCTTCTCTTTTCCTTCTCATTTTTGTATAAATTGGAGTGTTGGGCTCATTGTAAAAGGAGAGAGTTTTTGGGTGGAAAAGCTCTGCCAAAATTGATTTTTGAAGCCAGTGTGTTGTAGGCCCTTGTAGTGGACTCCTTGCATGGTGATCCAGGCCCTTATCTTGTAATAGACTGAACTGTGCATACCAGGAAGCAATAAAATACAAGTTTGTGGATGTATCTTCCCCTGCTGTGTTTTCTTGCATTCTTCTTGCCCTTTTATCTTTCTACAAGAATATTGTGTCTATTATTATGTTCTTGCAGGAATTCATTATCATTGTGTGTGCTTGGAATACTGCTGTGAATGCATTTTGCTAGATTATGGAGAACTGTCATCACCTCTTCTAGTGTGCACTTTGCCTTTGTATTTCACACATTTGGAGACTACTCTCACATCCTCCTTTTCTGGTGTATCACCGCTTTAGTGTAGGCTTTCATTTTATGTATTCTCTTTCCCTGGTCCCTTGGAAATTTAGATTAGAACAGTTAGCTTATCCTGCATTAGAGTAGATTGTGGCAGGTAGTTTAGGAGCAAGAACCAGCTTTCTCTGGAGGTCTATCTCAAGTAGCAAGTCCCACAACTTGGAGATAGTACCCATGTTATCCAATCACACTGTGAGTTCAGGTATATGCACAAGGGTGCGTTGTGATTCGGTGATAACACAAATCTCATGTAGTACCTGTTAAACCCATGAAACTATGTACCTTGGTCACACTAGTGGGTATTGGCATATCCATAATGGCTCTAATCTTGGAAATATTGTTGTAATACCTTCCCCAAAAATAATTTGACCCAAATATTGTACCTCGACTCAAAGAATGCACACTTCTCTAGGTTCGCATAAAATTACTACTCACGAAGACATCGTCAAACCTGACCAAGGTGTTGTTATCTCCATATCACATCACCCTATGGTTTGCAAAAGCATGTGTTTCGATCTCACATTTTGATTCGATAACATGGGTACTATGTCAAAGTTGTGGGACTTGCTACTTGAGATATACCTCTAGAGAAAGTTGGTTCTTTCTCCTAAAGTACCTGCCACAATCTACTCTAATGCAAGAAAAACCAACTTTCCTAATCTAACCATCCAAGGGACTAGGAGAGATATAGCATCAAAGAAAAGCCTAAACTAAATCGGTGATACAAGGAAAAATGAGGGTGTGAGATTAATATTCCAATGTGTGAAAAATATATGCAAAGTGCATACTAGAAGGGTTGATAAGAGTTCTCCATAGTCTATAAAATTCATTCACAACAACATTTCATACACACACAATGATAATGAATCCTTACAAGAGGATAAATGGATAAAATATATTTGCATAAGATGGAAAGGGCAAGAAGAATGCAACAAACATAACAGGGAAAAGATATCCACACACTTGTATCTATTACTTTCATTGATATGCAAATTTCAATATATTACGAGAATAAAGGCATGGATCACCATGCAAGGATTCCAATTCAAGGTCTGCAGAACATTGGCTTCACAAAATAATTTTGACATATTTTTGTTACTCAAAACTATCCTCCTTTACAATGACCCCAACACTCCAGTTTATATAAATCTAAGAAGAGAGAGAGAAAGGGAAAATGGAAATCCTGAAATCTATATTATCACCAATAAAAAGATCTAGTAAAGGAAGTGAAATGATGTTGTGTTTCTTGTAAAAGGCTCACCATGTCATCACAGGACTTATAGCAATGAGAAATGTCAGCTAATGCTTCATTTAATGAACCCAAACTACCAAATAAAACATTGTTCTAAATTGGGCACATTCTCTAAAAATCACCATAAATTATTTCTCAAATCCTAAATTTATTATTATCTATACATCGGTATTAGATCCATGATTCTAACAGGATCAATTTTGTGTGATTTCGTGTAGAAATGCAAAAGATATGGCATTATGAGTGGAGGTGGCTATTTTGGGTTTGCTAGGGATTTTTGTCACTTGATGGGACTGGGTATTTAAATGAATGGAGCTGGAAATTTTTCTTTTATTTTCATATATCTAAAATTATCCAGGTAGTGTAGAGGACACCATGCCCATTCTAAAAAGTCCAATATTCTAAAAATCGGAGCTATGGTTGAAAATTTATGCCCTTTTAAAGTTCGAGAGTAATGTGCAAGGCATAGGGGAAAGAGAGAGAAGGCGTGCACGTAGTTGTGTGTATGGGGTGAAGGCATACCTGCAAAAGGCATGGAAATAGGGTGCACATGCGTTCAATCAAGGAGGTCACGCGTTGGCATAAAAGGAAAGAGGGTGCATGACATAACAGGGGTGAAAGCAAGTGTGCAAGACAAAGAGTGTGGACTTACCCAATTTTAAGAAATTATAAAGAGGGGCATGCGAGGAGAGGCGAGTGGGGATAAGAAATAAGTTGAGCACGTGAGAGGAAGGTGTAGAATGTGCATGCACAAGAGGAAGGCATAGAAGGATTATAGCAACGAAGCAACATAGAGAGCAAGATGCAAGTGTGTGAAAGGAAAGAAGAAGGAAGGCATGCACATAGGTTCCCGTGAGCATCCGAAAAGAAGGAATACTCACAGATGGTAGGTATGGAAGAAAAATGATAGTATTCAACTATGGAAGGGTATGCAACAATGGACGAAAAGAGGGCATGCAACATGAAGTGCGGTGACTTAGCCAATTTTGAAGGCAAGACTACAAAGGGGCATGCAAGAAGCACGCGCAACCTGAAATGTGAAACATCAGATCCAAAATGAAATTAAAATGTATCCAAGTAACTAGGAGATTTATTTGGATAACAGGTACTCCTCGTTCTCCTCACACATATGAGATTATATCAAAATTTCATTGAGGAACACGAGTACAAAGCCATATAGGAAAGTCCTAAACACCCCATTCATCAAATTGATGAACACTATAGGGGAATTTGTAATACCGAATGGCACAACTATGAACTCATCGTGGTCATATCTCATATAAAAAGTTTCCTTGTGGACATCTACCTCACGAAATCCTCGAGTTGATGGTATCCAGACTCAAGATCTATTTTGGAAAACACCATGGCCCCCTTTATCCGATCAAAAACTCATCAATTCGAGGAAGGGGTGATGATTTCTTATCATTACTTTGTTCAACCTGTCTATATTCCACAAAAACTACAAGGATCCATCCTTCTTCTTCACAAAATCATTAGGGTACCACAAGGGGCTACACTAGGATGGATCAAGAGTTTTTCGAAAAGGTCCTGGCTAGAAATTAACCTCACATAGTTCGGTGTGGTCATCCTATGTGGAGCGTGTTAGATAGGTTCAAATCTTGAAACCAAATCAATGAGAAAATCTATCTTAATTGGGAGGATTCCTAAAGCAACTCACTAGGAAAAACATCAAAAACTCCTACAAAATGGGGTGATCATCAAGTAAAGGTCCACTAGCCCCATCCTCTAACCTATCACTAACTATAATAGCATACAACTGACAACCCCATCGTGCACACCGCTTCAGTTGCATAGTAGAAATAGTGCAAATAGAGATGGATCTCCTAACTCTAACAATCATTGACTCCACTCCCAAATCATCTGCATAAGATATAACCTTGTTGTGATAATCAACTCTAGCTCTGTATGAAGACAACCAATCCATTCCAAAGATCACTCCATAAGAACCTAAAGGAAGGATACAAAGATCCAAGGTAGTGGTAAAGGGTCATAGGTCCACTATGCAATCCCTTACCAAGGATTCTAATGAGATCTTTACTCTAGAAGCCATCTCAACATCCCAACTAAGGCCTTGCCTAACTGCCACAAGCCTACAACACTCTACTAATGAGGGATAAATGGAAGACTCTAAGGAGCTCGAATAAAATAAAATAGGGGTAGAAATACCACCAATGTTACATATGGTTTCAATCATCGTGCCCTAGTGCTCTAATCGCGAGTTCTCGACCACTTTGTATAAATATTTTGGATCCTAGCCATGTCATGAATCGTAGGCTCATAAAGAGGTTCCTTACCCATATTATTATGGATATGAGGGCACTCTCTCTAATGATGTGCATGCACACAACATTTATATCAAGTACTACAGTACTTTACACCGAGCATATAGTCCTCTAGGTGGCACAATAGTACATGTTGAAGAACCTGATGATCCTACCAAATATCTATGTGGGTGCTATGGTGGAAATAATCCTCTCGACTAAGCTTGAGGTAGAGCATGTGTCCTATTGGGCCTCCTAGCTAGAGGTCCCATACTATGCCCTCTCTACACATCATGATGCTAAGCGAGGTTGAAAGGGCGATCAAGTCGATCTTGTTGCTATTGAGGAGGTGGAGGAGGCTGGAAGGAAAATTTTGCTAAAGTGTGTCTACCATGAGGAGGAGGATTTGATCCCGTGACCTACTATACTTGCATCTATTGTATATAGTTCCTCACCCGATCAAGAGCTTGCCGAGTCTTCCCCTTGGTTTCATCTACTATGTAATCATTCTCCATGACCTCGATAGTTTCTATGACTAATGAATGTGCATTGCCCCTCCCAAGTCTAATTTCAGGCCCTAGATGAACCTGTGAACCCTAACCTATTCATCCTTCATTTATTCCACATATCTTGAATCAAATCTATAACCCGAACCTCATACTTTGCCACTTTCATGGAATCCTATCGCAAATCATGAAACTCATCGATCCGCTACTTGATTAATATTTTGGATATATATCCACTCACGAAATATTCTTCGAAGAGCTCCCAAGGAACTGTCTTTGAATCCTTGTGGAGCTTCTACTCCTCATTTTGCACTAAAATTCCGTGTGTCTCTCAAAAGGTGGATACCAAAATTGGATTTCGTGTTGCTAGAACAAAGGCATAACATGAAGCATCCGCTCAAGTTGGTGACCATGCCTCCGCCTAAAATCTCCCGTGTCTATAGAAAAATTAGGCAATTTTGATTTTTGTATCTCTTTAATGTGATCCGTTGTTATCTAATGTCAACCCGTAAGTCTCTCTACATGATCATCTCTTAGCCTAGGGCTCCTAGACTGTCTCTCGTGCCCCATAGCTCCATCTCTATGCTCCCTTGGAGGTGACCCATGTATAACCGACTCCACGTGGGAGTTCTCTACCCTAACCTCATCACCGTGACATAAAGGTATACAAACCTTCACTAATGGCTCTTTGTCATGTTTGCTAGGTTAGCCTCCTAAAGATCCTCCATGTATAGTGGCATTAACATCCTCTAGTGTCTACAATATCCGAGGTAAAATAGTTGCACTGACTTGATCTCGAGGAGCTAGGTCTAGCTCCATGTTTAGGAACCCCTGGTATGGTATGTCCCTCCTAAACAGATTAAGGTGAGAGTTAGGTTATCATCATCTATGTTTTATTTTAGTTTTCTAAGTTATCTACGTTTAACAAAATATCTTGTAATGTTGAGTGTTCTAGGTTTAGAGTTGCTCTAGGTTTCTTTTTTATGTTTCATGTTTTCAAGTGTTCCCGAGGTCGAAGTGTTGAACCCACAACTTTGATACCAAGTGTAATGCCCACACTATTTCTAGTAAAACCCAAGGAAACTCAAAGGTAAAACCATAAAAATTACTGAATAATTTTTATTTTTTTAAGGTCATTTGCAACATTTAAATTAATTTTCAGTTAACCAACTATTTTTGTAATCGATAATAAATTATACTATTCAATTCCAGTTTGATTTAAAAACACTATATCTATAATCCGTAATTAATTTAATCACTTTGTCCTAATGTCATTTAATAATTTTTTTCCTAGGTATAAGTCTAAACTTGACCTCCTATTCATTAAACACAATTAAATTATATTCCTATAATAAAATTTCATAATTACTAAGAAGAATTTGATATAATTCTTTACAATAGTCATGACCTTTTATGAAAAGTTCACTAACTAATACAAAAGTTTATAAAACAAATTTAATATCTACACTACTTAAGTTGCCCCATTTAAAATTTACCCATGCACTTCATTTAAAATATTCTCACATACCCCTCACCTAACTTTTTTACGGAAGAATCTTGGCCATTGGATGGATTGAATTTGGGCCTTTAGATCTAGGATGTCAAAAAAATAACCCTAATCCTCTTTTATAAATCTTTTATTCTTTCATTTGATTCATTTTCTCTTTCTTTCTTTTTTTTTGCAGGTTTATGGAAGGAAAATTGAAGGAAGCCATGGAAGAAGATAAAGCTTAGGGGGATGCTCACATTTCATCTTATATTTTAATTTTTTAAAACTATCTCCATTCTACCCTCCCGTGGTTTGATTGAAATTTCCTTTTTGTTGTAAACCTATTCATTATTGTAGATCAAATATTTTTTTATTTTCTTTGTTCTATTTACCCTATTTGGGCAAATGGGCATATGCCCATTTTTATTAAAATTGGTGTTAAAATAGTATATACACTCCTTGTTGGATATAAGTACATATGTATTTATATATCCAAATATATAAACATATGTGTGTGTATATGTTTTAATACTTCTAGTTGTTAGTTGTAATTGGGATTTTTTTATAATGCCCGACTATTATATAAGAAAATAATAGTGGTTTATTATATTTGAGAAAAAACATTATGTTTGATCGGGCTCGGCCCCCACCAAAATGGTTAATATATAATAAAAGGTTTTGGGTTGGGGTGGGGGTTGTGCCCCCTCCTCCAACCCACCATCCTTAATACCAAATATAGGCCAACTCAAAAAAATTGTTTTATTATAAATTCATTTATCAATAGTTTTTATTTATATAAAAGGTTTTATTAATATATATTAATAAATATTTTATTATTAATAATATATATATATATTATCAATATTTTCATTTCATGGTTATAATTAAATTGTAATAATATTAATATATTAATAATAATAAAATAATTGAACTTATAAAAATTCTTTTTTATATAAATGAAAACAATACTTAGTTCAATATTTATAAAATAAATTTTGTAAAACATTCCTATATAATTAATTTAATCATAGTTAAATTAAGTACGAAAGTACATACACTTTAATCCACTTATATAATCATATGCATTTATTTTTGTTTATTCCATCTAAGATTAAACTTGGGAGAACAATAAGATTTCTCACACAACTTTATACATGTAGTACAAGGATATTTTCACTCTTTCTAGAAATAAGATCAAAACACTAATTTTCTTTTCTTTCAACATGACTAGAATGCAACTATAGTTTAGATCTTTCAATATATCTTTCATTCAATATAAGAAGAGTAACTATTTATTTTCTTTTTCAAAAATTAAATGACATACATTTCATTTAGCAAATGCATTTTATTAAAAAAATCATTTCTTTTAAAATGAACCCTATTTCATTTTTGAAATAAGGAAATTACTTGCGCAATTAAGAAAGATGCATTTTCATTTGAACTTATTTCAAAATTTCCACTTCACCAAAACAATGTAAAACTTGGTAATTTCTTTTCACAAAACTAACACATTTTAAAATACACATTTCTAATACATACACTCTTGAAAGAGTTTACAAGATATAGGGATTTCCACGTAATAAAGCAAATTTCTCTCAGGATTACAATTTTACAACCTTCCAGTCAATGTGGGAATAATAAAATGAACAATTTACAACATAAGAGCTATCAAAAAGGTCAAAATTCAAATATCCTTTTATATGTATTTTCCCAAATGTAGCTTCAAACTTGCACTCTTTAATTTTTCACAAGGATCACAATACAAAGGAAGGGAGGATAAGCAACACTCTCTGCCCAAAATTTAATCCATTAAGAGGAGAATCCATCCCGTTAATGGCCCTCGAGCCCCAACAAAGGAAAAATGAGGGATCTTGAGAAACATCTGACAACTTCTTTAAACAAACATGGCTTCCACAAATAACATTCCTTTCAACACATTCAACATAACTAAAATGACATACTCCACAAGTTGAAAATTTTCTTAAACAACACAAAGGTTTGAATTCAAACCAAATGGAGCAAGTACTATGGGAAACCACCTCCTTTTTCCTCCCAAGTGAAGTGGGAGTTTCACCCAAAGCCTCCATGCGCACAATACAACAAAACAACCTTATCTCTCCCTTGCAAGTATGACCAATATGACCATGAATTCCTTTTCATTACCCATAGTTGAAACTCCCAATAATACTCGCACAAAATTCATGCCTCACATACTACCTTTTCCCTCCCCTATGGTCCCATCATCCACCTCAATACACCTAACTTAAGGCATACTACCCAACCACACAAACAAAACCATCACAACACTCATACAATATTTAACAAGCACCATTTTCACATTTACAACATAAATAAGAAAAATACAAGGATGGAGATCCTACCTCTCCATCAAGCTTCCAAGAAAACTTCACTCCACAAGTCTTTTACACCTCCAAGCCAAGAAAATTCCAAAAGAAACTCCAACAAGCTCCCAATTCCAAAAATGCAAAAGGAAGAAAATGAACAAGTAACCCCAATTCCATCAAATTCCATCAATAAATAGAAATGGAATGTGAGGATGATGAGGTGGCTCCATATAGGATTCCACTTCATCATTTCTCCTTTCCCACACTCTGGTAAAAACACGATGCCCAAGACAAGAAATTAGCATGTAATACTATGACAACCCTAAGGACACTCAAACTTGCACACTATCCTTTGAAGGAAAAAAATATTTGAGGTAAGTAGGAAAGTGCAATTTTTTTCACTCTTTTACACTCCATAAAGGATAAATAAGTCAAAAATTAACTCCCAAACCCTTAGTTATGGTTGTTGAAGGAATATTGGAGACATGAGATAAGTTTATCTTGTCCCACAAGCCTCCAAAAGAGCCTTCGAAGTCAAAATACGAATTTAGAAGTGGGGTGGACTACATCACACACAAACCAACAAAAATCAAACTTACATTCACAAGATTTTAAGGACCATCTACCCTCATAACTATCCAATTTTCATATCCTAATTCATCTAATGAATTAAGTAGGATTAGATTAATTAACACACATTATTACTTGTTAATAAAGTGACTATAATTTTTAACAATTAAAACATAGCATAAAAAAAAATTACGAGACAAAATTAAAAGATGATAACATTACCCCTATGGCTACACATGTGAGGTCACCCCCAAGGAAGCATCCTAATTAGGCATTCAACAAAAAAACATAACATTACACAAGTTGTCAAATTTTAGGCACGTTGCTCAACACCGACATCCTTTTTTTGGTTGGTCTCCTATCCCCTTTTGATGTATGTGATAAAATATCCTGCAACACAAAAAAATACCTCTATGGCCTTTTGTCCGAATTAACAATATCAAGAAAATATAAATATAAAATCAATAATAATCATTCAAAACTAGCAATTCTATCATCCATAATCATACATTAAATTTGATTTTGTCAAAAAAATCATAATTCTACCGAAAACATCCAACATAGGTTATGCATCAAAAATATGACATATTATTATAAAATCAGAATTTTACAAATCAACATATATAACTTTCTATCATCACCATCTAGTGCATCATAATAAACACGTAACTCACATGATGTCAATAGTCCAAATATCTCGCATAGTCCATCATCTACTTGATCAAAATATAATACTCAAAATGTCTAAGTATCAATCCAACAATAATAACATCATAATGTAATTGTATCGAAGAGGATTGGACACTACATGCGCCAAAGGCTAATAGTCAAGTAGGGGTAATCATAGACCAACTAACTGATCTATTAGGCTTTATAGTCATTGCAAGCACTTATTTCATTGTCATTTAATAATAACTTACAATTGGAACGAGTTCTATGATTAAGATTTCAATTAAACAATATTATGCTAGTAGCATTTATGAGGGTTCTAATTTGTATGTATGAGGGAATAAACCTCCAATAAATTTTAAAGTGGTTACTAGGCTAACCAAGTTATTTATGATGCAAAATCACAGCACCCGTGAATGTCTAAAACTCAATGGGTTGAGACTCTTAGTGTGATTGCACAACATTGAACCATCTCTCAAGTTGTGGGACTTGCGGACTTGAGATAGCCCTCCAGAGAAGGTTGGTTCCTACTCCTAAACTACTTGCCACAATATACTCTAATGTAGGAAAACTATATAATCCTAATCTAAATTTCCAAGGGACCAGGAGAGAAAGTGAAAGAAAATAAAGCCTACACTAAAGCGGTGATACACCAGAAATTGAGAGAGGTGAGAAATGGAGAGGATAGACAAGATTCATCATAGACCAAAGATAGAGGTCACACGAGAAAACCACTTAAAACCAATTAAACACATCTCTCAAAACCTACAACAGACATCACAAGTATGCACGGTGTACCATGTAATGATGAGAGGCAAGAAGAGACAATAAAACAAGGAAGGATGGACAAAATGCATCACAAAACATATTTTTGTTCTCCATGATTTAACACATACATCATCAGTGGGTAAGAGGCAAGAAAATTCAATTACAAATCCAAGAGAGGAGGATTAAACTCCACATTCAACCCTAGGGAAGAAAGAGAGAGGGATGTAGGAGAGAAGAATGACCAAATTTTAGAAAAATACTCCTCCTTACAAGTATATAGGAAGAATTAGAGAGGAAGGGGGAAAATTTTAATCGCTTCAGCCACCCCAACAATGCATTGAATTAACCTACTCCAACCACCCCAAAAATCATTGAAATTTTTCTACAACAACGATGGATTCCTTGACAGAGCCCATGCCTCCTAATGTAGCCAAATTAAGAACAACCAGATATACTGCAATAAAATGAACTCCAAAAGAAAATAGATCTCCTTCTTCATTATCAAATAATGAAATACAATGTTTCCTAAATAGGAAAATAACTCCCAACTTGAGTTTCCAAGTAAACTCTAGCTAACTCTGACTAAATCTACTCTAGGTGGCGGAAATTACTATTTTTAGCAGTTTACTAGATCCTGCTATTCTCAGTAACTTCGCATGCTTATTCCTACGGGCACAGAAATTGCCATGCATCTTCTACATCCCTAAATTAGAGGAATTTCCAGCTTTCTAACTCAAAATGCAATTAATAGACTAAAATTAACTAATGCTCAAAAATAGGAAAAAACCCAACTATAACTTAAATCCTAATTTTCGGCCTCAAGATGGCGGATTTAGGGCCCAAAAACGTGTCAAAAACTTGCCCCAACTAGTAGGGCAGGTTACCGCTGTGTTTATCTCATTGAAACACGTGGTTTAAAAAAAACGGACTCAAACGGACACCCGGAGCTCAAGTTATGACCTTGTCAAGTTCTTGCTGATTCGGGTGCATCATTCTCCCCTGCTTGAAAAAACGCAGCCCCTACAAGTTGTCTTCTTCAAAATTCTTCCATTTATCTGCATCTAACTTCTAAATCTCCCACTTTGTGACCCAAGTATTGTCCTCTTGTTCCAGTCCTTTCCAATGTACCAAATATTTGTTGTATTTCCCATGTCGCGTGTCCATTGTTTTCTTATCTAGAATCTGATCCACTTCTTCTTTCTTCTTCACCGGAACTTGTTGCCACCAATCTACTACTTCATCAACATCATCCCTTTCTACACCATCCCCATGAAAAGAATACAAATATGAAACATTAAACACTGGAGAAATATCAAAATTCGCTAGCAATTCTACCTCATAAGCATTATCGTTTATTTTTTCACGATTTTGCAGGGTCCAATCTTCTTGTACTTCAGCTTGTTATAGGTTCCTCTTGGAAACCTTTCCTTCCGTAGATATACCATAACCAACTCACCAACTATAAATACCTTTCTTCGTCTGTGCACATCTGTTATTTCCTTATACTTATCATTACTATTTTACAGCTTCTTCCACACTTCTTCCTGCAATTGTTGTATATGTTTGGCAAATGCTTCTACATCATCACTGACTCTGCCATCAACGGGTAGCTATACCAAATCTAATACCCCATTTGGATTACTCCCATACACAATTGAAAATGGAGACTTTCCCATGGATCTGTTTATGGAACTGTTATATGCAAACTCAGCTTGCGGTAATGCTAAGTCCCATTGTTTCGGATTTTCCCCAACAATGCACCTTAACAGGTTTCCCAAACTCCTATTTACCACCTCTGTTTGCCCATCAGTCTTTGGATGATAAGCACTACTAAACTGTAGTTGAGTTCCAAATTTCTTTCATAAAGTCCGCCAGAAGTGACTTAAGAACCTTGTGTCCCTATCTGAAGTAATGGTTTTTGGAACAGCATGCAAACGAACAACTTCTCTTGAAAAACAAATCACTTTACCTGTTGCATCGCTTGTTTTCTTGCAAGCAATAAAATGAACCATCTTAGAAAACCTATCAACAACCACAAAAATGGAATCATTACCTCGTTGTGTTTTTGGTAATCCCAAAACAAAGTCCATACTCAGATCTGTCCACGACCCTTTAGGAACAGGCAACGGCATATACAACCCTGTATTCTGTGCATGGCCTTTCGAGACTTGGCAAATTCGACATCTCTCCACATATCTTACCACATCTCTTTTCAGCTTTGGCCAATAGTATTTGTCTGCTACCAAGGCTATCGTCTTATCCTTACCAAAATGCCCAGCCAACCCTCTGCTATGCAACTCTTTCACTATATTTTCTCTCATAGACCCAACTGGAATACATAGTTGGTGTCCCTTGAATAGGTAGCCATCCTGTAAAATATACTCATCCAGGACATCTCCTGCATTGTCTGACAATGGACTAATTAGTCTTTCAACAATATCCTTGAAATCAGAATCAGAAGAATACAAACCCTTTATTGCTTCAAAACCCACCACCTCATTTTCCATAGTGGTAAACAAATTCACACGCCTACTCAATGCATCTGCAACTTGATTCTATTTTCCGGATTTATGTTTTAGAGAAAAAGTATATCCCTGCAAAAATGATACCCACTTTGCATGCCTACTATTCAACTTCTTTTGGGTATTCACATACTTCAGGGCTATGTGGTCTGTAAATAACACAAACTCCTTAGGCACTAAGTAATGCCTCCAATGCCTTAATGCTTGTACAATTGCATAAAATTCCACATCATAAGTAGAGTAGTTCTTTCTTACCTCATTTAGTTTCTCACTAAAGAAAGCTACTGGCTTTCCTCCTTGACTTAGAACAGCTCCAATACCCACATGTGAGGCATCACAATCAACCTCAAACACTTTATCAAAATATGGTAGTGCCAAAATGGGTGCCTCTGTCACCTTCTTCTTCAAGAACTGAAAACTATCCTCAGTTGCCTTTGTCCACAAAAACTCCCTTCCTTTTGTGCAATCTGTGATAGGTGCTACAATACTACTGAAATTTTTAATAAATTTTCTGTAAAATGTTGCTAGACCATGAAAGCTCCTTACCTCTGTTATACTCCGTGGAGTAGGCCATTCAATAATTGCCTTTATCTTTTCTGAGTCCATCTATACCCCACCTGCTAAAATAATAAAGCCCAAGAATACCAAGCTCTCTTGCATAAATGTGCACTTCTTCATATTTGCATAGAGTTTCTCTTTCCTTAACACTTCAAATACCAATCTTAGATGCCTCAAATGTTCTTCTTTAGTTTTACTAAAGATCAAGATATCATCAAAATAAACCACAACAAACTTACCATTATACTCCCGTAGCACGGTGTTCATCAATCTCATAAAAGTACTAGGTGCATTGGATAACCCGAATGGCATCACCAACCACTCATATAATCCATTTCCTGTCTTGAATGTTGTTTTCCACTCATCTCCTTCTCTGATTTGAATATGATGATAACCACTTGAAAATCAATCTTGGTGAAATACTTAGATCCAGCAAGCACATCCATCATATCATCAAGGTGAGGTATTGGGAACCGATACTTGATTGTAATTTTATTGATCACTCTGCTATCCGTGCACATTCTCCATGTTCCATCCTTCTTTGGTGTTAATAAAGCTAGTGTTGCACACGGACTCATGCTCTCCCTTATGACCCCCTTTCGCACGAGCTCATGCCACTTGCATATTCAACTTTGCATGAAATGTCGGGCTCATCCTATAAGCCGCTTGATTTGGGAGTGAAGACCCTAGAATAAAATCAATGTGGTGTTGAATATCTCTTTTGGGTGGTAATCCATCTAGTAGCTCATCAGGAATAACATCTGAAAATTCTTCTATTAATTCGATGTTTCTATTGGTATTTAAGCACTTACAATTTCATCCTTATTTGCAACTAGTGCATAACAAAAACTGGTTGCCTTTGCCTCCTTCACAAATTCCTTTGCAGAAAGCATATTTTCAGCCTTCCCCTCTTCTTTAAGAGGTATAAAAACTATTTTTGTGCCATCCTTCCAGAAAGTATAAGTATTCTTTCCCCCATCATGAATAAATTTTCTATCAAATTGCCATGGTCTTCCTAGCAGCATATGACATGCATCCATAGGAATAACATCACACCAAATCTCATCCTTATAACTGTTCCCAATAGAAAAGCTTATTAAACATCTCTTATCAACAGTAACTTCATTACCCTTCTTAAACCATGCAATACGATAAGGGTTAGGATTCTTCTCACAATGCAAACCCAATTTATCGACCATCTCATTTGAAACCATGTTCTCACAACTACCACCATCAATAATAACATTACATACCTTTCCTCCTGAAGTGCATCTTGTTCTGAAAATATTTGTACGCAGCCATGCATCCCCCTTGATCTCCTTTCTTGGAGCAATCATCGTCCTCTTGATCATCAGAGTTTCTCCAACATCTGGTGGAATTTCCAGGTCCTGTTCATCTTCTACTTGCTCAGCTTCAACAAGATTTACTCTTGGAGCATCTCCTTGCCTTTTGTCATGTGTATAAGTATGTGGGCATTCAAAATCCCGATGCCCTTCTTCACCACATCTATAACAAACAAATGGTCTTCGTGGAGCCTCCCATCCTCTATCGCCAACATATCCTCTACCCCTAGAAAATCCTCTACCTCTTTGTTGATTCTGGAAATCTTGTCTCGTATCCTCTTGCTTTTCCAATCCACGAGATGATTCTCCCCTACCTTGGCTGAAACTAGCTCGTCCCTCGAAAGGAAGATGAGGCCCCCTATTCATTCCAGGTGATCTCCTAAAACTTTGACGATTTTTTTTCCTCGGCCTTTAAGGCTAATTGATAGGCATCCTCCATGATTTTAATCCTATGCATACTTATCTCATCTTGAATAGAAAATTTTAATCCATTTACATACCTTACACCATTTGTTCCTCAGTTTCTTCATGCTCTACACAAATGGACAACTTGTAGAACTCATCTGTGTATTCTTGCATTGTTTGTAAGTTCTGTCTGAGATTCTAAAACCTCCTGTAAAGGGTTTGTGCATAATCCACAAGGAGAAATTTATCTTTTAGCTTCTTCTCCATCTTACTCCACGTCCTAATTCTTTCTTTCCCCTTTCTTGACCACTCTTTCGTAGGTGATCCCACCATAACATAACATGACCTTTCAATTTGTGCATGCAAATTTTACCTTGTTTTCTTCTGACATAGCCTTCCACTCAAAAAAATTCCCATGCTAGTCAACCAATCTATTAGCTCCTCTG
Organism: Taxus wallichiana var. yunnanensis; assembly: GCA_018340775.1. Classification (NCBI taxonomy): domain Eukaryota; kingdom Viridiplantae; phylum Streptophyta; class Pinopsida; order Cupressales; family Taxaceae; genus Taxus; species Taxus wallichiana. Next base: position 238,647,405 of record CM031233.1, read on the forward strand.
GTTTTAGACTACCACCATACTCTGAAACATCAACTCTTATCCCATCATTCTTTCCTTCTAATGCTCGAAGCATCCTTTCTTCAAAAGCTAATGGTGGTGCTTACGTTTCCTCCTCTTCACAAACTTCTTCTTCATCTGTGTCATCTCCACCTTGATTTCCTCTTTGGGTTATCATTGCAGCAAGTGCAACAACTTGTCTCTATAGATCTTGCATATTTTTATTCATCTGGGCAATACCGCCTCCTCTTCCTCTTCCTCTTCCTGCCATTTTCAACAAAATACTTGAACCGGCTACGATACCGGATAATGTAGCCAAATTAAGAACAACCGGATATACCGCAATAAAATGAAATCCAAAAGAAAATAGATCTCATTCTTCGTTATCAAATAATGAATTACAATGTTTCCTAAATAGGAAAATAACTCCCAACTCGAGTTTCCAAGTAAACTCTAGCTAACTCGACTAAATCTACTCTAGGTGGCGGAAATTACTATTTTTAGCGAGTTTACTAGAACTCTGCTATTCTTAGTAAGTTCGCGTGCTTATTCCTACGGCACAGTAAATTACCACGCATCTTCTACATCCCTAAATTAGAGGAATTTCCAACTTTCTAACTCACAATGCAATTAATAGACTAAAATTAACTAATGCTCAAAAATAGGAAAAAACCCAACTATAACTTAAATCCTAATTTTCGGCCTCAAGATGGCGGATTTAGGGCCTGAAAACGTGTTGAAAAATTGCCCCAACTAGTAGGGTAGGTTTCCGCTGCATTTATCTCATCAAAACACGTGGTTTAAAAAAAAAATGGACTCAAATGGACACCTGGAGCTCAAGTTATGACCTTGTCAAGTTCCTGCATTAATTCGGGCGCATCACCTCCATTAATGTTCCTTACTTGGAAAGAAATGAAGGTCATTATTCATTATGGTGGTAAGTTAGAATTGTGATAGCCTCTGAATATTAGACTGAAACATTATGGTTGTGGGTGAGAAGCCGAAGTCGAGAGCTTCCCAAAAAGTTCTCCCTTGCACAAATCGGAATTCCCAATTGAAATATATGGCTTTCTGAAGGTCAGGGTCAAGTGTTTAATGTGGGCTAACAATATTTAAAATAGTCTATCCATATAAGATCCACATTGCAGCTCTAGGCATCTTAAGATTTCACCCCCTCCTTTCATTCTTGAAGTGCGCGCAGAATGGACACTTGGCATTGTTCGCGAGCCTCGCTTTACTTTCTTTGTTTTTCAGCCAATTCCCTTTTTTTTTGGAAGAGCACTATGTCCGACCTTAGACACATGGAGAGCTAGCACACATTTGGGAACCGCCTTTGAATTTACCTTTGAAGTTGTGCCGATGAGACATATGGAGACTTTTATTGGATGTACTTCTTTACTTTGAATTTTGAATGGCTAGTGCAACTTTCCTAGGCCTTAGACACGTGGAGAGCCTACACTCATTTGGGGACCCCGCTTTGGTCATTACATTAGAAGGTGCACCGATGAGACACATGGAGGCTTCCGCTGGTTCTTATAATTTTCAATGGTTCATGAAACTTTCTCAGCCCTAGAAACGTGGAGAGTGTGCGCTTGTTTGGGGTCTTCCTTTGGATTCTACCCCGAAATTACACCCATGAGACACGTGTAGACTTCCATTGGCTATACTACTTTGCTTCAAATTTTCAATGGATGATTCAACTTTCTCAAGCCCTAGACACGTGGAGAGCCTATCCTTTTGGGGGTCTACCTTTGAATTCTACCCCTAAAGTTACACTGACGAGACACATGGAGACTTTTTTTGGCTCTACTACTTTGCTTCGAATTTTCAATGGCCGATGTAAATTTCTTACACCTTAGACACATGGAGATCCTAAGCTAGTTTGTTGACCCCACTTTTTCAGACCTTTGAAGTTGCGTGGATGAGGCACGTGGAGGCCTCCATTGGCTCTTAGACTTTTCAACGACCAGTTCCACTTTTTAGGCACTAAAAACATGGAGAGCTTATGCTCGTTTGGGGTCTCCGATTCTATGCACCATATCAAAAGTGCTCTAAAGAGACACATGATGGTTTCCGCTGGCCTTTTGCATACTTAACCGATTCTGGCCTTGATTGAACATTGCCTGCTAGATGGAGGATGTAAAATGGAAGGAGAGCAAAATATGAAGGAAGAAACAAGAAGGCACATAAGGGCATGTGGAAAGAAGGTGACAAGGAAGCAGGGTGTGTGGTAAGATGTAGCATGAGAGAGGAAAGTAGATAGGATGTGCATCTATAGAGGGTACGAGGGGACAGAAAATAAGGCGCGTGCGGGGACGAAGATGTAAAAATGGGGAAATGGGAAGGTGAGCAGAATGTGAAAGGATATTATGGAAGCAGGGTGCAAATATCCAACTGAGGAAGGGCACGCAATGGTAGAAAGGAAAGAGGGAACTCGGCAGAAAACCCTAAAACTTAGCCAATTTGGAAGGTGTATATAGAAGGGCACGGAGAATAATTGCATGGCCGGTGGAGTGCGCAAAAGGACTATAGCCTATAAAAATTGTGCCAAATGAGCATTCTGTGGGTGTGTAACCTGAAATGTAAATCATCAGAGCTAGAGTGAAAGTAAAAGTCATCCAAATAGTGGGAGGGTTATTTGGATAACAACTATGTTACAAGAAGTATATAATCACAGATCATATAAATTAAGAGTATCTAAATATTTTTACAAGCTTAGGTTGTCTTTAATTAATTTTTTAGTGGATCCTTATTAAAAATAATCGCAAGGTAACCCACCAATGTAAGATGGTTTCTTCAAGTTGTCTTAGCTGGTATTTCATCTTGCAAGATTAACTCTAAGTCAATATAGGTAAGGGAATATTTGAATTCATTTATTTTTGAGCTTTCCCAAAATCTTACATCAGCCTCAAGAAATTAGGCATTGGGGGTCATCTTTGTGAAATGAAAGAACATGTTTGAACTTGGGTGGGAAAGGTTCCTCTCTCCTTCCTTCTTTATGGACACTCTAATTTTTTTCATCGTAGCCAAAATACTAGAAATAAGGATTACTAACTATCTGACCACTAACAATGTCCAAGATTACTTGCATAGATCAACAAATCCAATGAAAAATGAGAAATGTCTTATATCAAAAGGTCAACATATTTCTAATTTTTCTAAACATCATATCCTACCAAATACGTAAACAATCTTGTGGGCCTACAAATAGCTCCATACACAATCATAATCCATATTTACTAACTCTAGATAAGTCTTATCACCGATGATATTGATTTATTTGTAAATTTGGTTGTCTTTATGCAAATTCAGTGCGGTAAATGCATCCTCAAAACCAAGTTGATATCTATGAGAATAATGAAATATATTTCTACACGTGGGCTTTGAGACTGCGTCTAATATAAAAATTGTATTATTAGTCATGCTATGTTGTAAAATTTAGATAAATGATTTTATGGAATTAATTCAAATGTTGTATAGGTACAAGAATGATTCACAAGTATATTACATTTTGGTTTAGGTCACTCTTTTTTATTTTAACTATATATTATAGGTGAAATTTTTAAAACCATAGATAATGACAGTGTCATAAATTTTGAAAAATGTAAAATTTTTAAGTGGTTTATATAAAAACATAATACCTATTTATATATATGAATAGATTATAGATATATCTATAAACATTACTGGAATGTACAACCACCTGAAAGAGCTAAGCTATCATTGAATTTATATTTGACAGGCATATATAATTTGAAATTCTAGGCATGACCATGATAAAATCATAGCTTGTAGACCAATTATAATTTCACCTACATATTTGTCTTGAAATTCCAGGTCTTATTTAGACCTCCTTAGTCATAGGTATTTGTTTAGTTTACAGTTTATTCTCTAAAATTAATAAACTCTTTAATAAAATCAAAACCAGGGGGTGGAAGGGAAATAACATCCTACGAAAAATGAATCTCAAGGGTGATTTTGATTTAAATAGAGAACACCTCCTAATTTCAGCTTGCTTTTGTTTTATCTCTTTGTTTTTTCATCTTCCAAGATGGAATTAGTTTGATACATCATGTCTTAGGTAAATTGTAATATAAACAAATATAATGTTCCCTATGAATCTTGCAAGGTGATAGGCTTATTAATTTCCCCATATATATTCCTTCCAAAGTAAAATTATTCAATATCCCCAAATATTTAGTTACCTATTATGATTCCCCATTATAAATCATATTCTCCTGAGTAGTTTTGTTTTTGTAAACTATCAAATTAGAAATTTTCATAATTTATGTTTTCCTAAGGGAAAGGAGCTAGGATTTTACAATAAGATTAAACATAAAAATAACTCAATTAAAGAATTGGAATAAAAATTCCCGAGATTTGAATAAGATATTACAATTCAATTAAAATGGCTTCCTTTTGCATAATTGAAATCAAGAAGAGCAAAAGTGAAAAAAAAATGCTAGTAATTCAAAGCGTCAATAATGAAAATCGGTAAAAAAGAAGAAGCTAAAAATCAAAGTGATTTGCATTATGAAATATCATATTTGAACTTCTAGAAGGTGAGATTAATTGAAAACTTCTTCATTATTTTAATACATGATTATTTTTCCATTTAAATCCTCATTTTATTTCATGTATCCTCAATGGAAATTTATTCTAAGATTGGACTTACCATTTTCAAATAAAAGAGTACTTTGGTTTTTGGATAAGAAATTTAAGATTACCTCTATAATGAAATGTATTCATTGATGGTGTTAAAAACTTTCATTATGAGAATTTATTTTCTTTCCCTAGAATAACATCAACAAGCTATTCTATAAAAGGAAAAGTGAATTACTTTCCAACATAGATAAATAAACCCTCTAGATTGATGCTCAAGATTTCCCGGGAGCTCCCATTTAGGATTTTGACAGACTAGATTTGGATGAGGTTTGCTACGTGCCCGTAAACTCTATCTATTTTTTCAACTAATGCTACTAGTGAAGGAGATAGTTTGGTATAATTATTTTGGATAAGGTCTCTGTTATGAACCTTCCCGATCTTTCTATTTTTTCAACCGATGTTATTGGTGAAACAAAGTCGCTTTGCGCTTATGTCTAAATATATCAAGATTTTTCTTCGTATCAAGGAAATTAATCTCTTGTCCTTGAAACTTGGGGGATTTGACTAGTCACTTTGTACATCCTTTTCCATCTTGAATTGGGTAAAATTTACAAGTCCATATTCATCCACTATATATCCACAAAAATCAACTGGGTACCAGAATCACCAGGAAACTCCAGTATATGGACAAGAACCATGTCCTAGATGCCAAACTCATGTACCCCTATTTGAATCTTGTCCTTTTTCCTATCTCTGTCCCATCACTTTCCTTGTACTTTTAGTCATTCCCTCATGTCTCTTTGTAACTATGCTAGGTACATCGGCCTCGTGCTAAGCGAGAATTTAATGACACATTGGCTCGATGTAAATCTCGTGTGGGGCATGTGATTTATGTGTATAATCACCAATGAATCTGTATATTGGGTAAATATGTTCTAATAACCCTCTCTTATCTGCATCAAGCATGTCTTGGTACACTCTCCTATCTATATTAGGCTTGTCTTGGTACATGCAATCGTTTGGATATGTATCGCATACTTCAAAAATCTTGTGTTGCATTTGGATATAATTGTTTCCTATATATCCATGTGGCATGGTTGTATTTGGGCTTAATCGATTTAATTTTTCATACTAAAATTTTAATTTTTCACCCCTAAACACTTTGGGCCTTTTGAGTTGTTGTAGGGTTAATGCTAGTAGGCATCTAGGAAGATCCAATATATGTGTCCATTCAATGATGCATTGTAATTTTTAGTTTTAATGGAATAAGAGTATGAAGTAACACACATATAGGTGTAAAGATTTAATAAACATCTTAGGAAACACGAGAGATAAAAATATATAGATAATAGTTATTAGACATTAGAAGATATAATATCAACATGTTTATATTGCAACATATTACTTCTATTCTAATTTCAATGGATGGGCATAAATATATTATTTAAGTATTATAGTTAATGCTATGATTCAAAGTAAATGCATAGAGTATGTATTTTTGAAGTAGACAATATATGAGGTATATTTTTTGCTCTAGGAATCTATTTCCATCCTTCATGATTTTTTAGGCATTTTCATTCAGGGCTTTCAGTTTGAATTACAACAAATTACACTCTCTATTTGAGAAAGAAGAAAATTCTATTGTAGTAACATTTCCATCTTATATTTTATACGCTCCTCATTCTCAAGTGGCTCTAATAGGTAGTAAAAATAGATTTGTGGACTAGGTTGTGTTGAGCCTATCCACCATTTTACAAAAGGATGTATCATATGTACTGAGCAGGTTCATGAACAACTAAATTATTGAAATGAGGTTCCATCACCTCAGAGAGTGGAATAATTCAATAATGATACTCTCGAATAGTTAGAGAAATGAATTTTATTACTTTGTATCCATCCTAGATCATGGGTTTTTATGTTTTTAGGATGTCAAAATCTAAACATTTAGGGCTTTAAATTGAAATTGTTTAAAACCACTTTTTTCCCCTATTACTACTAGTATATGTTTATTTTTAAATGAAGAAAATCTTAGCTAAATATAAAGAATGTGTATAAATTTTAAACATTATGGTGTTTGGTGGTCAATAATTTGTTTTCTAGTTTGGATTTGGGAAATAAAAATGTATAATTTTTTTACTAAATTAGCATGCATTTTACTAATTTATTAAATATATCTTATAGCTTATATCATTGATGTTATATTGTGCAATGTTAAATTAAGTTTCCTTTCTATATATTGGCCCATTAGATATTCATTTATCTTGTAACCAATATTACAATTAGATGTAATATACTAACTTGAGTTTTCATTATTAATGAACAAATTTAAAGAAAGTGAAGAATATGACTTACCTAATGGAATGAACATTCAAAAACAAGAAAATCCTCTCCAATTCAATACTTCAACAAGTGGTCATACCCATTCAAATGAATGCAACACTACAATAAGTTCTCCTTCCTAACAAGGTGGATGCAACACTATAAGTAGCGCTTCGATCCATCCAAATAATATTTCTATGTAGCCAATGATTAACCTACCAAAATAAACACTTTTACAAACAATATGATCAATAATATTTTAATTCGAATAGTTTTAATAAATTATATGAAATATCCAAGTTTCATATATTTATAAAATAAACATGTAATTTTCAAAACTACTCATATTTCATGCATTAAAGAGATTTAAATCTTTAAAACTATTTGTTATCAATAAATATTATTTTAAATTATTTGATTAAAAAGAGTTCCTTCAGATGTTTTTGAAATATCCACAAGTCGTTCAGATATATATATATATATATATATATATATATATATATATATATATATATATATATATATATATATTTTGGGCACTAAGCTAAGTTTTTAATTTTTAGTATGATATTGTTATGAAATTGTCATATTACATGCAATGCACGGTTTTGATAGATATTACAATAAATTCAAAATTATCTAATTAATTTCTCTCTTTCATTTGTACAAATAGTTATTTAATTAAATATTAATTTCATGTTATTAAAATTTATAAAAATAGTAAAAATAGTATTTTATTATTTTGTTAATTTATTTTAATAATTAAAAAGAATATTTTATTTAAATGAATATTAATAAGTCGAAATGTGAAATAAAAATATAATATCTAAGATTTATAGTATTTAAAAATTAAAACCTGAATAATAATATTATGATTTTTTTTTATAAAATTTTTTTAACTAAAATTGTGGAAATAGTTACAATTTAAAAATTAAGAATTTATCTACAACTAACCTCTAATTATTGTGACACATGTCATAATTTTAAAATTGTGGATCGACAACAATATGTAATTTGTGAATATACACACAAAATTTTCAATTGTAGGTATGTAACAATATTAAAATTATGACAAATTCCACAATTATAATATTGTGAAATTTTCACACTTATTTTCATTGTAGATATGTAAACTTAATATACATATTATTCTTCTCATATAATTATATATTCTATTTTATATAAATTTAGCTTTATATAAAGTAAACTTTAAAAATAAACCGTAGTGCCCACTTCTCTTCAACACCTTTTTGTTATTTATTATGATATTTTCGACTATACTTATGAATATTATTGTAGCTTTTGATTTAGCATGATGATTAGATGTTAGATATATTGGATTGTTGTTGATTAGATTCATTTATGATGCATATGGATTATTAGAGACATTTTTATATTGGCGTAGATATATTGTTGACATAGTTATTTCTATATATATTTTCGACATGCAACATCCGTCGCCACACTTGTGTAGGCCTTGATAGTTGAATTAATGTTGTTATCATTTTGACATAGACGAAATGTTGGATAGATATGTTCTTTAGAAACTTGGAAATGATATCGTATTTTCATAGATAATATTAAGATATATAGATGATATTAGATTTATATTGCATATTTTGGAATAGATCTATCTATCGCGCCACGAGGCCGAAGGAGGTTTTTTTTTTGCAGGTAAATTTATTCACAACAAACATGGGGAGGATTGGAGACTAACCACATTGGAATTCTAGATGAATTCAACAAGGGTCACCATGGCAACATGTAATTGTGTGTGTGTTAGAATTATTTGGCTAGGGGAAAAGTGTGACCAAGGGGACATGTGTTGTCTTTGGTTTTTAATTTCCCTTTTCACTCATGTTAGTATGTGTTTATTTTGAGTGATGTAATTAACTTGTTTTATTTATTTATATTTTATGTATGTTTTTCCCCTTTGTCTCATAGTGGGTTTAAGTGTCTTATTAAAATTAATAAATATTTGTCCTAACTAATTAAAGATGTGACAAAAGGGAATTCATTTATTAGAGTATATTTCTCTTGGATTTGGTGTTTAAAGTTGAGTGCTTGGGGATCTTGAGTGTTGTACACTTTACCCCTTCATGGAAATTCAAATTTGGCCTTAGAGGCCAAATTTGGAAGCTTGTGGGACAAGTAAAACTTGTCCCACACCTCTTAAATTGATATGCCAACCCTACCTATGGGTTGGGGGGTAAAAATTAGACCCCATTAGGTGTTTTGGGAAGATAAAAAGGTAAAAATTTATTGTACTTCCTTTCTTGTAATTAATTTTGTCCTTAGGGGGTGTGGGCTTAGATTGTGTGTGTAAGTAATATGTCATTTCTTCAACCAATTATTAATTGTGCTTTGGAATATGAGGTTGACTAAGGTGATGTGGAGTGGAGAGGAAATGAGGTGGCATCCTACTTAGAGCCACATCATCCTCCTCTCTCCTTTTTCTATTTATTGAAATTCTTTTGTTTGTTTGGGGGTTACTTTGTTATTTTTGCTCTTGTATTTTTGAGAGTTAGAGGATTATTGGGAGTGCTTGTGGAATCTTGCTTGGTTTTGAGGAGCTTGGAGTTTTACTCTAGGAACAATCTCTACTATGGAAAGGTAGGAGGTTTACCTTGTTTATGTTATACTTTATTTTGTGTTTATATGCTTGTGTTCAGTATTATTATTTTTGAATGCTTGTTGGGTGTGGGTAGATTGCCTAAGTTTGGAGTAGGAGGATACTATGGGGATATTTCATGTAAGGAGACATAAGAGTTTCCCTTTTTTTTTACGGAGTTTGGGTTGGATGCCCCACTTGTACAAGGAATGCTTGCATTTCTTTCTTGTTTCTTTTATGAGGGAGGCATAAGAGATTGGGGAGGCATAAGAGTATGTGGGAGGTATAAGGGGTACTTGAGGGAGGCATAAGAGTATGTAGGGGATTTGAGATATGCATTGAAGGATTTAAGGTGGGAATCCATTCCCATTGGGAGGCATAAGGTGCCTTCCCATAGGTCTTGCTCCTTTGGCTTTCATTTTAAGCCTTATTTTTGTTGTTTTGTTATTATTCTTTCTTGTGTTGTTGTTGATTTGAATGTGGTTGAAATGGTTGTGAAATATTTGTTTGTGTTGTGGAAGCTTGTTGTTTCCATGTGTTGGAATTATCTCCCATTGTAATGTGGTTGGGGCTTGGGGGCCAATGGAGAGGATGGATTCTCCTCTTCATTGGATATCTTGGTTGGGTGGAGAGCATTGCCTCTCCCCCATTTTGTTGTGAATCAAAAAAATATTGGAGGAGCTATCTTGTTGGAGTTGGGAAGCTTGGAGTTTTGTTAGAGATATTGTTAACCTTTCCTTTGAGAAGAAATTATTGGATTACCACTTAGGTGGCAAAAATTTTATCAATGTATTTTCTTTTAGCTACATTCTTGTATAATTTTTCCTCTTAAGATGGAAGACATTGTATTGGTAATTGTAATGAAATTTTTGTTGATGCATGGACATTAAAATTGTATTGTATGTGAAATAGATAAGAAAGTTTATCATCCTTGTTTGAAATTTGCGATGTATGTGGAATGGAAATACTCTCTAGTGAAGAAAGTTTGGAAAACTAAAATGTGTTGTTCTTGTTTAAAAAAATACTATTGGAAAGATTAGTAGCTCTCATCTTAAGACTTTGGTTATAATTGGTTATAATTGTTGGTTTCAAGGTTGGAAAAGTAAAAATACTATTGGTTATAATTGTTGGTTTCAAGGTTGGAAAATTGTAGTTTTCTAAAATAAAAGGAATAGTTACTCCTTTTGTATTCCATGAGTTTTATGAAATAGTGAAAGGGTCTTATTTGTTTATCCTCTTATAGTGCTTGAAAGATGTTTTAAAATTTTGTATGTTGAAATGGAAATAACTTAAGTGTTAGTGATCTTTTACTTGCTAAATAAAATAAATCATCTCCTAGAACTCAAGTTGTAATTGCCTTCTTACTTGGTTAATTAAGAAATTTAATTTCTAAGGTTAGCCTATAATCGTCGTTTAGAAATTGGTGCAAAAAAATGGTTAAGAAAATGTAATCTACTTTCTCCTACCTCTCACTACAATATCAAATTGTAAGTATATTTAAAAGAAAAAAATAGAAATTAATTACATGATAATATAGTAATTATTAATATGGCATTAATATTAATGCATTTAATATTTACCTTTTAAAACCTATGCATATATATTTAAATATGTAAATATATAAATAAACGTTTATATGTACTTTAGCACGTATATAGATAAATGGAAGGTTATTAAATTTAAGACTACTTAGCTAATGAGTTGAAATGTTATATTGACTAAAATTTTTAGTAAAACAAAAAAGCATGTTTTTTTTAATGTGGTGCATCTTGTTGGTTGTAGTTTTTACTAGGTAGATTTGGGCTGGAGAAATTTGTGATGTATGTGGAATGGAAATACTCTAGTGAAGAAAGTTTGGAAAAGTAAAATGTGTTGTTCTTGTTTAAAGAAAATACTATTGGAAAGATTAGTAGCTCTCATCTTAAGACTTTGGTTATAATTGGTTATAATTGTTGGTTTGAAGTTTGGAAAAGTAAAAATACTATTGGTTATAATTGTTGGTTTGAAGGTTGGAAAATTGTATTTTTCTAAAATAAAAGGAATAGTTACTTCTTTTGTATTCCATGAGTTTTATGAAATAGTGAAAGGGTCATATTTGTTTATCCTCTTATAGTGCTTGAAAGATGTTTTAAAATTTGTATGTTGAAATGGAGAGAACTTAAGTGTTAGTGATCCTTGCTAAATAAAATAAATCACCTCATAGAACTCAAGTTGTAATTTCCTTCTTACTTGGTTAATTAAGAAATTTAATTTCTAAGGTTAGCCTATAATCGTCGTTTAGAAATTGGTGCAAAAAAAAATGGTTAAGAAAAATGTAATCTACTTCCTCCTACCTCTCACTACAATATCAAATTGTAAGTATATTTAAAAAGAAAAAAATAGAAATTAATTACATGATAATATAGTAATTATTAATATGGCATTAATATTAATGCATTTAATATTTACCTTTTAAAACCTATGCATATATATTTAAATATGTAAATATATAAATAAACGTTTATATATACTTTAGCACGTATATAGATAAATGGAAGGTTATTAAATTTAAGACTACTTAGCTAATGAGTTGAATTGTTATATTGACTAAAATTTTTAATAAAACAAAAAAGCATGTTTTTTTAATGTGGTGCATCTTGTTGGTTGTAGTTTTTACTAGGTAGATTTGGGTGGGAGGTGTCGCCAACCCCAACCCCCACCCCATTTAATATAAAATGGGGTGGGGATTTGAGTCATGGACACCTCCCCAATCCCCAAAAACTTCAAACCCCAACCTTAAAGTGCAGCCAACACACTTTGGAGACCCCCTCCGCCTTGTCCCCTTTTTTGGCCTATTCTCAAAGATCCACGACCTACACTTACCCTATATATATTCATATATTTGCATATACCTTTCAAAGAAGTAAATGAAATAAAATATATGTTTATACATATTTTTACACATCTTTCTAAGCAGTAAATAAGATTATATATATACACACACACACATTCTTTCTCTTAACCAAATGGAAGAGAGTATGAATCCAATTTTTTTTTAACCTTATCAAAATGGGGAAAACCCACAAGCCCATTTGGGAAAATACAAGGGAAATAAGCTAAATAAAATATATAAATACATTTAGAAACCCTAAGGAGGGTATAAACAAAATGAAAATAAATAGGACATGTTAATCCCTCCAAAAGCTTGGAATGGCCTCCAATGGCTTCCCTTCCTCCTCCATTAACCTGTAAAACAAAATAGAAACAATGAGACAAATGAAATGAGAAAGGAGACTTCATAAGGATGTTTTAGGGTTGGTTACCCTTTTTCCACATCAAGGGACCAAATTGAATCCATCCAAGGGATGAGATTCATCCCTACAAAAAGTAGGTGGAGAGTGGGTGAATAGAAATTTCCTTTTAATTTAAATGTTTTAATTTCAAATTATGGGTTGACTTTTAAGGGGTTACTTTATGGGGTAGGGAAGTGTTCATTATCCTAACCCAACTTTTAATATGGGACCTTGCTAGTTGTTTCAACATTGTAGAAATTAAATAACCTTGGTATTTAATTTCATTGGCCACTTTACCCTTGACACCCCATGGGGGAATATTCAACTTTAGTAGGAATTAATTTATTATTTAAATAATCCTTAGGGAGATTAAACTTGCCTAATCAAATCAATGTATTAAAGTTTAATGTAGATTTTAAATATTGTGTTATCATGGAATATTATTTTTATTTGAGTCATCACCTTAGAGACATTAATGTGGCAACTATCATTTTTGAAAACTTTTGTGGGCATGCTTTTCAAACAAAAATTATTCTTTAACTTTTATAACTAAACCTAAGTTGTTTTTAGGTCTTGTGCGAGCATTTTTAGTGTGCATTATACTTGGTATCAGAGTTGTGGGTTCAAATCTTGGACCCTTGGGCACATAGGAAAACATGAGACATGAACATTGAACCTAGTACAATATTAAACCTAGCACAATACTAAACCTAGAAAACAACTTGTCTGAAAGATTGTATATTTTAGTAAACATAGAAAAATGGAATAAAACCTAGAATGATGAACTAACTCTCACCTTGGTCTATGCAGGAGGCGTGGATCAGACGAGGGTCCTTTCACATAGACCTAGATATACCACCTCTAGAGCAAGCCGTAGCGGCCATTCTACCCCATATTTTATAGACACTTCAGGACGTCAATGCCGTTATACATGGAGGGTCCTTAGGAGGACGATCAGCCAAACATGATAGGGAGCCATCCGTTGAGGCTCATGCATCTCCTCGACATAGTGAGGAGCATAGGGAAAATAAATCCCACATGGAGTCAGCCAGAGTAGAGTCATCACAGAGAGGATAGGGAGACAGGATTTCAGGACACATGGATAGGTCTTGAAGCCCTAGACCTAGAGATGAGCATGTAGAGAGGCCTAGGGGTCATCAATCAATAGCTGCAAACCATATCAAGGAGATCCTAAAGCTACGACCATCTCACTATTTTGGAGATATAGGTGGATTTTAGGTAGAGGCTTGGTTGGTGAGCTTGAGTGGGTGCTTCAAGCTCCCCTTGTACTAGCAACACAAAAGCTCATGTTGCGATCCATCTTTTGAGGGATGGGATTGGCATCTAGTGGAGGACCGAAGAGCGAAGCTAGCACATTGATTCAGATATGGTTACCTGAGAGCTCTTTGAGGAGTGGTTAAGGAGTGGCTACTTATCCCGAAGTTTATTCAACACCATATAGATGAGTTCCATGACCTCTCTTAGGCATCTATGACTATAGCTAAGTATGAGAGTTAATTTTTGGACCTACTCTAGTATGTCGACTATATGCAGGATGAGAAGGTACGGATTCATAGGTTCATCGAGGCCTGAATTTTGATTTGGGTGGTACAGTGCATATTCACTACCCACAGACCTTAGCAGAGGTCATGGAGAAGGCCTATATTGTATAAGAGACACGAGGAAAGATGCAACATGTGACTAGAGACAAAGTTTGGAACCGTATCTAGCAGATGCGGGATGGAAGATAGAGAGGGTAAGTTCTCGTCCACGTGGTAGATAGAGTTTAGGATAAGCTTAATTCACGCCACAACAAAGAGCCACCTCAAAGCAGCAATAACAACAAACCCACCCACCTTACATACCTCCTCAGAGATTTGATGCACAGAGGGGGTGGATTATGGGGCCTCCTCATAGAGGTCCCATCAAGACGCAAGGTACACCAAGGGATCGGTCATCGGGAGCTCTTTAAAGCAAAGACCTCAGTGATCCATAGCTAGGTTTTTAGGATCTAGAGATTAGACCTCTATGGTACCGGGCTGGAGTTGCATCCCACATGAAAGGACAAGACAACTTTTATGGCTATGGCATTATGGGGAATCATTACAAAGAGTGCCCATAGAATCCTAGAAATGAGGGTAAGACACATATCTCATAGCCTATTATTAGAGAGATGGCATGGAGATATAAGATCTATGCCGCGGTCGAGAACCACTAGAATGAGCACCAAAGTCTGTGATAGAGATGAAAGGTAGTATTGGTGGCATTTCTACCTCTATATTGTTTGATTCTGGATCTTCGATCATTTTATTGCACCATCCTTAGTGGAGCATTGCAAGGTGGTGACAATTAAGCAGGTCATATTTATGATCTTAAGATGACATCCGGAGCCAATGTTTCCTAGACTCCTTAGTTGAGGAGTTTGTTGTGGATTTAGGACCCTTCACCACTACCTTGGATCTTCACATCCTTCCTCTAGGTTTTTATGGGGTCATTTGGGCATGGACTAGTTGTCTACACACAGAGCTAGAGTGGACTATTACCATAATACTATTGCTTGTACAGATGATCTAGGAGTGGAGTTAGTCATTTTAGGATATAGGAGGCCCATTTCCATTTTTACCATCTCCACTATGTATCTTAAGCGGTGTGTGCGATAGGGTTGTCATATGTATGTTGTTACGGTTAGTGATAGATTAGAGGATGAGTCTAGTGGACCATCCCTTGATGATCATCCCATCTTGAGAGAGTTTTCAGATGTCTTTCCAGGGGAGCTACTAGGGTTACCACCCCCACATGAGATATATTTTCACATAGATTTTGTTCCAAGTGAAGATCCTATCTCACGAGCATCATATCAGATGACCACTCCTAAGATCTATGAGCTCAACTTACAGCTTGAGGGCCTTCTAGAGAAAGGTCCAATCCATCCTAGTGTATCCTCTTGGGGTGCACTGGTGATTTTGGTAAAGAAGAGGGACGAATCTCTAAGGTTGTGTATTGACATTGCTATTTGAACAAAGTAACAATCAAGAATCGTTACCCCCTTCCATGCATTGATTATTTATTTGATCAGATGAAGGGGGCCTCAGTTTTCTCCAAGATATATATTAAGTTAGGTTATCATTATTTGAGGATGAAAGAGGAAGATATTCATAAGACCACCTTCAGACGATGAGATATGGCCACTACGAGTTCACTGTAGTGCCTTTTGGTTTGACGAATACCCCTATAGTGTTCATGAGCTTGATGAATGGAGTGTTCAAGACCTTTTGGATCGATTTGTGCTCATCTTCCTTAATGATATTTTTATTTACTCACATACGCATGAGGAGTAGATGGAGAACATTCACCGGGTTCTTCAGTGTCTTTGTGAGTAGCATCTTTATGGGAACCTAGAGAAGTGAGTGTTCTTTCAGACAGAGGTGCAGTATTTAGGCCACATCATTTCTAGGGAAGGTATCGTAGTCGATCCTTCCAAGATTCAAGCCATCATGGATTGGCCATCACCCACTAGTGTGACCAAGGTGCGCAGCTTCATGGGTTTGACAAGATATTACAGGATATTTGTTCAGGACTTCTCTCGGATTGCGCAACCCATCACTTCCCTTCAACGGAAAGGGAATTATTTTTTTGGTCAAATAAATGTGAGTAGGTATTCGGGACACTAAAGGAATGTCTCACGACAACCCATACTCTAGTAATACTAGACCCTCTTGGTGAGTTCTTTGTATGCATAGATGATTCTTTGGCAGGACTTGGAGGTGTGTTGATGTAGGAGGGAAGAGTAGTGGCTTTTGAGTCTTGAAAACTCAAGGATTATGAGCTCAATTATCTGACTCATGATCTTGAGCTTGCGGTAGTTTTTCACACCTTAGTACAATGGAGACACTTCCTTCTTGGTCGAAGATTCACACTCAGGACTGATCACTTGAGTCTTCACCACCTCTTCACGTAGCCCAATATTAATGGTCATTAATGGCGTTGGATGAAGTTTCTTTGTGAGTATGACATGGAGATAGAGCATGTGAAGGGGAAGGAGAATGTGGTTGTAGATTCCTTGAGTAGATGGAGACATGTGGTTATGGCCACTTCAGTGGGCACATATTTGTCAAGTTGGATATTACAGCAGCTTCCTCACAATAACTTCTACCTTACAGCCAGGGTAGAGACTGAGTCTCAAAGACCCCTTGAGGAGAATTTTGATGGGTTATCCTTAGAGATAGATGGCCTTATTCAACACTGAGGTCAGATTTATGTTCCCAGAGATGGAGCCTTGAGACATGAAATTTTGATAGAGGCTCATCATGCACCCTCTTCATCCCATCTCGGGTGAAGAAGATGCACACCACTTTGAGAAATTTTTACCATTGGAGGGGACTTTGGAGGGACGTGGCTCAATTTGTGTCACATTGTTTAGAGTGTCAGAATGTGAAGGTAGAGCATCAACATCCAGCTAGCCTTCTCTTTCCTCATGTTATATTGGAGTGGAAATGGGACAACATTTCCATGGACTTCATTGTTTGGTTACCGATGTCAAGATAACACCATGATGCCATTATGGTCACACTAGATAAACTGATAAAAGTGGATCATTTTTCTCTAGTGAAGACCACCTACACAGTGAGTTCAATGGCATGGGTATATCTTGATGAGATCATTAGGTTGCACGGGATTCCATAGAAAATAATTTTTGACCGCGATCCCTTATAGACTTCCCATTTCTTGACTACCATGCAGCATGCCCTTGGGAAGAAGATCAATTTCAACACAACGTATCACCCTAAGAAAAATGGATAGATTGAGTGAGTGAATCATATTTTGGAGGACATGTTTAGGATGTACATCATGGATCACTAGTCGATATAGGAGGAGTACATGTACTTGGTGGATTTTTCCTACAATAATAGTTTTTAGATTTTGATACGCATGGCTCCTTTGCAGGAATTATATGGCAGAGAGTGTAGGACACATCTTAGTTGGGACAAGTTATAGGACACGGTCTCTCTTGGGCCAGCTTTATTACAGGACATGGAGCAACAGGTGGTTATGATGAGACAAAGATTGTAGGAGGCACTGGACCGGTAGAAGAAGTATGTAAATTAGCATAGGATATATTGTAGTTTTGATGTGGGCATGAAGGTGTTCCTTTGTTTTAGGCAACATAAAAGCCCTATCCGTTACAGAAAAGGTTCTAAGTTAGCTCCTAGATTTGTGGGTCCCTTTTAGATCTTGGAGTGTATCAGCCTTTTGGCTTACTGTCTAGCATTGCCACCTAGCTTGTCTCATGTCCATTATGTGTTACATGTTTCAGTACTTAGGAGATATATTATAGATCCTTATCATGGATGGATTGTACCTCATTGCAGTGCGGGATCAAGGGTAGGTGATGCTAGATCTTATCCACATTTAAGATCGTAGGACCCTAGGCCTTCGAGGCAGAGAGATTGACCAGGTTCGAGTGCAATGGGATAGGTATCATGATATTGTGTCTAAATAACAGGATGTTACATTGCTACGAATTCATTTCCAAACTTGTTCCAGTGACTTCTAGGAGGAAGTCGAGTCTAAGGGGAGGGGGATGTAGTGCCCACTTCCCTTTGACACCTTTTTATTGATTATGATATTGTTGACTATACTTATGGATATTATTATAGCTTTTGATTTAGCATGATGATTAGATGTTAGATATATTGGATATGTTGTTGATTCAATTCATATATGATGCATGTGGATTATTAGAGACATTTTATATTGATGTTGATATACTGTTGACATGGTTATTTATATATATATATTTCTAACATGCGACATCCATCGCCACACTGCATAGGCTTTGATAATTGAATTAATGTTGTGATCATTTTGACATGGATGAAATGTTGGATAGAAATGTTGCTAGAAACTTGTAAATGATATCGTATTTTCCTAGATGATATTAATTCATATATATAGATGATCTTAGATTTATATTTCATATTTTGGCATAGATGTTTTAATGCGGCCACGAGGCCGAAGGAGGTATTTTTGTTTTTTTTAGGTAAATTTATTCACAACAAACATCGGGGGATCGAGACCATCTACATTGGAATTCTAGATGAATTCAACAAGGGTCACCATGGCAACATGTAATTGTGTGTGTGTTAGAATTATTTGGCTATGAGAAAAGTGTGACCAAGGGGACATGTGTTGTCTTTGGTTTTTAGTTTTCCTTTTTATTTATGTTAGTATGTGTTTCTTTTGAGTGATGTAATTTACTTGTTTTTATTCATTTAGATTTTATGTATGTTTTTCCCCTAAGTCTTAGTGGGCTTAAAGGTCTTATCAGAATTAATAACACTTGTCCTAACTAATTAAAGATGTGACCAAATGAAATTCATTTATTAGAGTATATTTTCTTGGTTTTAGGTGTTGTAAGTTGAGTGCTTGGGGATCTTTAGTGTTGTACACTCTACCCCTTCATGAAAAATCTAATTTGGCATTAGAAACCAAATTTGAAAGCTTTTGGGACAAGTCAAACTTGTCCCACACCTCTTAAATTTCTTTTCCAACCCTACCTATGGGTTGGGGGGGTAAAAATTAGACCACATTAGGTGTTTTTGGAAGATAAAAAGGTAAAATGTTTATTGTACTTCCTTTCTTGTAATTAATTTTGTCCTTAGGGGGTGTGAGCTTAGATTGTCTGTGTAAGTAAAATATCGTTTCTTCAACAACTGATTAATTTTGCTTTGGAATATGAGGTTGACCAAGGTGATGTGGAATAGAGAGGAAATGAGGTGATTTCCTACTTGGAGCCACATAATCCTCCTCTCTCCCTTTTCTATTTATTGAAATTCTTTTGCTTGTTTGGGGGTTACTTCATTATTTTTGCTCTTGCATTTTTGGAGAGTTAGAGGATTGTTGGGAGTGCTTGTGGATTGTTGGAGCTTGTGGATGATTTCTTGGTTTTGAGGAGATTGGAGTTTTACTCTTGGAACAAGCTCTACTATGGAAAGGTAGGAGCTTTACCTTGCTTATGTTATGCTTTATTTTGTGTTTATATGCTTGTGTTGAGTATTGTTTTCTTTGGAATGCTTGTTGGGTGTGGGTAGATTGCCTAAGTTTGGAGTAGGAGGATACTATGGGGATATTTCATGTAGGGAGGCATAATATTTTACCTTTTTTTGGAGGGATTTTGGGTTGGATGCCCCACCTTGTACAAGGAATGCTTGCATTTCTTTCTTGTTTCTTTTATGAGGGAGGCATAAGAGATTGGGGGAGGCATAAGAGTATGTGGGAGGTATAAGGGGTACTTGAGGGAGCATAAGAGTATGCAGGCGATTTCAGATAGGTATTTGATGCTTTAAGATGGGCATCCATTCCCATTGAGAGGCATAAGTGGCCTCCCATAGGTCTTGCTCCTTTGGCTTTCCTTTTCAACCTTGTTTTCTTTGTTTGTTTTTCTTATTTCTTTTGTTGTTGTTGATGTGAATGTTGTTGAAATGGTTGTGAAATATTTGTTTGTGTTGTGGAAGCTTGTTGTTTCCATGTGTTGTAATTATCTCCCATTTTAATGTGGTTAGGGCTTGGGGGCCAATGGAGAGGATGGATTCTCCTCTTCATTAGATATCTTGGTTGGGTGGAGAGTATTGCCTCAACACCCATTTTGTTGTGAATCAAACAAATCTTGGAGGAGCTATCTTGTTGGAGTTGGGAAGCTTGGATTTTTGTTGGAGACCTTGTGAACCTTTCCTTTGAGAAGAATTTATTGTATTCCCACTTAGGGTGGGAAAACTTGTATTAATGTATTTTCTTTTAGCTACATTCTTGTATAATTTTTCCCACTTAAAGTGGAGGACATTGTATTAGTAATTGTAATGAAAATTTGTGTTGATTCTTGGACATTAAAATTGTATTGTATGTGAAATAGAGAAGAAATTTTTTTATTCTTGTTTGAAAGTTTTGATGTATGTGGAAAGGAAATACTCTTTAGTGAAGCAAGTTTGGAAAATAAAAATGTGTTTTTCTTGTTTAAAAAGACTATTGGAGATATTAGTTTCTCTCATCTTAAGATTTATTGAAAAAGATTGGTTATAAGTGTCGATGTAGAAGGTTGGAAAATTGCATTTTTGAAAAAGAAAAGGAATAGTTACTCCTTTTGTATTCCATGAGTTTTATGAAATAGTGAAAGGGTCATATTTGTTTATCCTCTTATAGTGCTTGAAATATGTTTTAGAATTTGTAGGTTGAACTAGAGAGAACTTAAGTGTTAGTGATCTTTTACTTACTAAATAAAATAAACCACCTCATAGAACTCAAGTTGTAATTGCATTCTTAGTTGGATGATTAAGAAAAGTTGATTTCGAAGGTTAGCCTATAATTGTCATTTAGAAATTGGTGAAAAAACAAAATGGTTAAGAAATATGTAATCTACTTCCTCCTACTTCTCACTACAATATCAAATTATAAGTATATTTAAATTTTTTTAAAAATAATAATTACATGATAATCTATTCATTATTAATATGTCATTAATATTAATGCATTTAATATATACCTTTTAAAACCGATACGTATATATCTATATATGTAAATATATAAATAAACATTTATATATACTTTAGCACGTATATAGATAAATGAAAGGTTATTAAATTTAGGACTACTTATCGAATGAGTTGAAATGTTATATTGACTAAAAATTTTAGTAAAACAAAAAAGAGATGTTTTTTTGAATGATGGTGCACATTGTTGGTTGTAGTTTTTACTAGGTACATTTGGGGTGGGAAGGGGTTAGCGACCCCAACCCCCACCCCATTTAATATAAAATGGGGTGGGGGTTGGGGTCGCCGACCCCTCCCCACCCCCCAAAAACCTTTAAACCCCGCCTTACATTGCGGCCAACACACTTTGACATCCCCTCACTGATTTTCCCCTTTTGCGGGCTATGCTCATAGATCCATGGCCTGCCCTTACCCCCGCACCCCACCCCCAACACACACACACACACACACACACACACACACACACACACACACATATTTGCATATATATTTCAAAGAAGTAAATGAATTAAAATATATGTTTATACATATTTTTATATATCTTTCTAGGCAATAAATAAGACACACACACACACACACATTCTTTCTCTCAACAAAATGGAAGCGATCATGAAACCAATTTTTTTAACCTTATCAAAATGGGAAAAAACCCACAAGCCCATTTGGGAAAATGTATGTAAATAAGCTAAATAAAATATATAAATATATTTAGAAACCCTAAGTTGGGTATAAATAAAATGAAAACAAATAGGACATGTTAATCCCTCAAAAAGCTTGGAATTGTCTCCAATGGCTTCCGTTCCTCCTCCATTAACCTGCAAAATAAAATAGAAACAATGGGACAAATGAAATGAGAAAGGAAACTTCATAAGGATGTTTTAGGTTGGTTACCTTTTTCCACATCAAGGGACAAAATTGAATCCATCTAAGGGATGAGATTAATCCCTACAAAAAGTAGGTGGAGAGTGGGTGATTAGAAATTGCCCTTTTAATTTCAAATTATGGGTTGACTTTTAAGGGGTTACTTTAAGGGGTAGGGAAGTGTTCATTATCCTAACCCAACTTTAATATGGGACCTTGCTAGTTGTTTCAACATTGTAGAAATTAAATAACTTTGGTATTTAATTTCATTGGCCACTTTTACCCTTGACACCCCATGGGGGAATATTCAACTTTAGTAGGAATTAATTTATTATTTAAATAATCCTTAGGGAGATTAAACTTGCCTAATAAAATCAATGTATTAAAGTTTAATGTAGATTTTAAATATTGTGTTATCATGGAATATTATTTTTATTTGAGTCATCGCCTTAGAGACATTAATGTGACAACTATCATTTTCAAAAACTTTTGTGGGCATGCTTTAAAAAAAAATTAACTTTTCTAACTAAACCTAGGTTGTTCTTGGGTCTCGTGCAATGGTTTTTAGCGGGTGTTACAAAAACAAATATTAAACCTAACTAAATAATAAATCATAAAGAAAAATTAATAAATATATATGAAAAAATCTAAAACCTACTAAATGCCAAATCGGCCTACCTTTCTTTAGGAACAAAGTTTGTAATAAACAACAACAAAAAGAGGGTTGATTGAATTATTTTTGTGTTGGAATGATTAAGTTAGGGGATGGGGTTTATTTGTATTAGAATGGAGTGGGGGTGGGTCGCCGCCCACCCCATATTAACCTAAACCACTTAACCTTAACCTATTATAACCCTAAGCACTTGCCGCATTATATTTGTTCTAGCCAATTAAAATTTTCAACCCATCCCGTATACATTTTTCAATAAAATTAAGAAAAATATATCTATTATATATAGTTGTTTATTCAATTTTTTTAAAAATAAATAAATATACATAGATATATATACATATTTATATATACATATATGTATATATATATATAGATATACATGAGGGTTTGTATTTGTTCACCCAAAATGGATACATACACAATCTTTAGAAACATAACATTCAAGAAAACATACCAAATAAACAAAAATAAATGGGGTAAGATAATAGCCATAAGAGAAATGGGAAGACCTCCCATTTTGTACAAACAAAATACAAAATAGGTGGGAGAGAAAGCCCTCCATAGCTCTAATGGCTTTCATTGCTTCTCTCCTCCTCTTACTCCAAACCCGTAAACTAAAAATGAATTGGGATTAAGGAAAAATCAGGATAAGAAATCAACATAGGCACTTTTAGGGCATTTATTGGATTGGACAAGTGGTGATCCCCTTTCGGTAGGAATTCATTTAACAGGTGCTTGGTATTAAAACAAAAAGTAATGGGGAATTTTCATATGATTAGTAGTAAGGGTATAATTAAATAAAATAATTAGAACATGGTTATTAATCGGGTGGAAAATACTCTAATAAAGCAATGAGATTTAATGGAAGGGTTTTAAACTATAAAATATTTCGGGAAATAACTTAATAATATTTAATTATTAATTTGAATTCAATTACATTATGAAGTTGTGGAATTCATTCATGAGAATTTTAGTGACCGATAGAAAACTTTTTAGCACATGAAAAAAATTTGCCATAACAAATTGATAGACTTTGGTGTGGTTTTAACGTTGTAAATAAATGGGTGTTACACAATTCATAAAATTTATAGCTATCCTACACTATTTTAATTGTACATTGTCCAAGGTTTGTGATGTTCATAACATTTATACAATTTTTGTTTTTGTTAGTATTCCAAAATTTTCACCAAAATGTAGATTTTCTCTTGATTCAATCTTTTTGAAATTCCACAATTTAAAACTTTGTATCCCTCATCAATGTTATATTTGTGAAAATTTCAACAATTATTTTCTACAATTGTCCTAACCACATAAAGATTTTAATTGGAAGCTACAATTTGATAGCCTTAATAATCAATTGTGAAATTATCTTTTTAAAAATTCAGAAAAATTACGAATAAAACCAAATTTCACATTCATTTAATTAATTATTGTAGATTCTCTACATTTAAAACACATACAAATATATAATTTTATTATTAAATGCAAATATTTTCCAATATATATATATATTTTTATGTATTGAATAATATATTATAGAGAAGTTTTTACTATTTATATATTATATGATCTAAATAAAATTGTTTAATAATCTAAATAATTCTCCCCCTTTATGTATGCACTCATTTTTAATTTCAAAGAAATATTTAACTACAAAGTAATATAATAATTTAAAATATCAAAAAATAATAAAATAACTTGAAAAATATCATGTGGAGAGAAAATATGTGTCATTTATTATTGAAAGTGTACACATTGATTAGACACCACCACGTCATGATGTCTATATTTTTATATATTTTTGTTCTTGATTAATCGGCTCATTTCTATATTGTAGCTTCTTCATACATTTCCATTATTCTATTTCTCACAAATTTAGTCTTTGCTCGGGGTCTACCATGTTTTGAAGTTTGTTTCCTATTCATATGAAGTTTTTTTCCTATTCACATGATGCTTCAATGTCAATGCTAGGAGAGGAGACCCTTTTCTTCTGTAATCTTCGATATTATATTCCATTATAATCCATCTATCATTGTGATGTTGTCATTTTTGTGTTTTAGAGCCACTAAAATCCTGCATGTAACATGCATATTGATGAGTTAAACTAGAGAATCAAAACATGCATGCAACAAATAAAATTCCCCAAAACATGTCTGTAATAATAAAAATATTTGGAGGCACAACTAAAATTTACTTACAAGTAAGGAATTGAGAAATCGTTTACACGTTGTTAAACACAATTAATGTAGTATGATTTTGGATTTTTCTCACACGTCACCTACACTTTCACACCTACAATATTTTACAAAATACCTGTAAATTCTTAGGGGTGGTCTTTGTAAAAGAGGAAAAACAACTAATGTAATTTTTTGATACTAGGACTAAATACTCATGGAGATTCAAGAGCCAAGACCATAATAGGATGAAACGAACGCATAAGCCGGATCATGTAAAGCATAGGCTTCCGTTGAATTTTCATATATTTTGGGAAAGCCTTCACATCATATATGCTTATACAACTTTAACTTTGATCATCCTATAAATATATATATGCAAAAATATTGATTATTTACTTCAAGTATTTCATGATATGAGCGGTGTAGGTCCTTGTTACTCAATAATAGCTCTTAGTTTTGGTTCATACGACACACGATCGATTCCACTTTTTTCATAGCTTCTTGTTATAGACAAAAATTTAACTTGCAAAATAATTTTGGGAATAACCTCGATGGACAAGTTTTAATGCAATATATTTGAAATCCAAAATCCACATGTAATGTAGCGATCTCCCGACACGTTTGTTGCAAACCCAAAGGAAACTCTATTTAAAATCATATATCCTATCACGCTATTAATCCTTTCAACACCTTACCTAAAGTCAACTTAGGGCGCCAATGATAGATCCATTATGTACACAATAGGCTTGATGAGGATGAGTTTTCTTTTGAAGAAATCGATACAACATAGGAGAATACAAGAGGCGATATCAATATCCATTGTGCCAAGAGACAAATCTAAACTATATATGATAAGCTTGAGCTTTGAATAGTTTGAATATAAAAACATGTTTATCCTCGGAAAGGAATTCAAAGTGAATACAAAAATGTCGATCTACACCGATTGTTGTGTTGGTGTGGTGTACTACAACAATGCGGATGGATTTCTTCAAGTGACAAGAATGTAAGGAAACATGGGTGATCCTATAAGCTTGTACCAATTTGTGTCTTGTATCCAACTCATTATACCAAATGAAAGGATGTGTCCATATAAATAACACCTTTTATCTATCAAATGAAAGTGATGAACAACATGTGTAATGTAAAGTGCTAAAAATGAAAATAAAATGCATAGTTCCTAATTTTGTATTTTTGTAACAATTTTAAATATTTTTGTATTATCACAATACCTTTGTAAAAATATATGCATAGCAAGAGAGGTACCAAGTGTTGTACAAGATATCATTAATATTAGATTAAAATGCAATATGGGCTTCGCCATCACGTTATATATGTAGCTTAGTTCAATGAGATTCAATGAACATGTCATTTTGTCAAAAGTGGACTTTAGTATAATGTTATAGTGCATTCTTCATTGAAGTGTATGGAGGAGCTTGGGCTTTCAAGGTATGAAGAAAATGTGTCATGTTGGGTTAGTGACCAAGGGAGTAATCATTGCAAATAGTAGTCATTCTAGTAAGACTGAGCAATAAAAAATCAATGCTAACATTATTCGAGGTGAATATGTCAGATATACACCACAACCAATATAATCCAAAATCCAATGGGATGGGTCAGGAATTGAGAGAGAACAAAAACTTGGTGGTGATTATGTGGATTCTTAAGGCAACCATGAGCTTAACATATCATTGACAAGCTACTATGGGTGTGAAAAAGGTGTAATATTAGAGGGTGTAAGTACTAAAGAAGGTAAGGCCTCATAGGTAAATATATTCTTGTTTGTATGAAAATTGAGTGTAGCATGTGGCCAATAATGAACATGAATGTAAACAAGATTTGTAAAAGTTTCAAAATTTGAAAATTTGTGGAGATATGTAAAATATAACAGGAGGATTGTATATTTGGGGAGGGTGTGGAAATAGGAAATAAAACAATATGTGCGTGTTTTTGAAGATCATTGATTAAGCAAATCAAAATTGGAAATGATCAACTCCATGGATAGAAATGCGATGATTAATATTAGAATGATTGCTTGGAAGGAAAATTGAGGAAGTCATCGTCAATAATGAGAGGCAATAAATTATGTCATGTATTAAGATGATCCTAGATGGAAAATGGATGTACAAGTGGTAGAGCATCCAAAGTTTTGACCATATTTTATAGTTGGTCGGTAGTACAAATATTAGAGATATCATTCTTAAGACAATAATGCTGTGTTCAATAAATCAATAAAATTTGAGTTTATCCCGCATTTAAATAAATCAAAAACAAAGCATGAACAACTTTTACATAAGAAAATTCATTCCCTAACAAAATTTCAATAATGTTGCTAATGCCTAATCACTCATAACAGATTTAGATTAACCAAGTGCATCAGGTTGCTGAATAACACTATCAAATAGGGTGAGGGTAGGATGGTAGTAATAGGAGCTATAGAAATTTCTCCAAATGAGGATAGAATGGGATTAGAAGGGTGGTAATTCTTTCACTAGCAACATAAGTACCAAGACGGGACATATGAATGGGCTATAAAGCAGGCAGGACATAAGGAAGTTATGGATGGGACATATTAAGTTGACAACACTAGAAGGGGTCAATATTGGCAACTATAATGTAGTCAATGCCATTACGGAGGAATTTAACAAACTGGTGGAAAGTAGAAGGAATGGCCTGCATATCATGTATCAAAGTGCGGGCGAAAAGTAATTTATATTGAAGAACATTATCCATGATATATATAAGGGTTGGTAATGTCATAGAACCAACATGAACATACAATGCAATAGTGTCTATTGTGGAGTGTGTATTATTATCAAATCCATGAATAGTAGTAACAATAGTATTGATCGCATTAGTAGAAAGACCCATTTGTAATAAAAGAGACTTAGGGTGGATATTGAGACAAAATCCATTGTCATTCAAGACCCGTTTAATGATAAAAATTTGAACAATTACAATGATGAAAAGAGCTGGATAGGCATTAGAATTAGAGACATTAGGGATATGAGTCACTTTGAAGGTACTAGCCTACTCGACAGCTTTAAAATTATCCATGACAGAAGTAAAATCAATTGGTTAAGTATTAACAAGGTAATTAATCCCAAAGTGGAATGGAGAATGCCCTTGTTTGAGTTTGTTATTACCTTGGGTTGTTCACCATATTATTTGGTTGCTGCCTATTCACGTAGCATATTTGATATGCATGTAAATAGGAAAATTAAATTGCTCCCTATTTTATTAGTTGTTCAACTCCATTCTTTAATTTATACAAATTATGGAGCCTACTTAGGTACCACTCCCTATTTGTATGACAAGATGCAATATCACACAGATAATGTGAAATTATTTGGAAGGACTTTATTTTATGTCTATGTAATGTTCTTCGCTTGACACTATGGTGACGACTTGCACTAGAGATCCTACATGATGGAAGAGTTTTTGAACTCTGATATGGTATCAGAGAATACTTCATATAGCTATTACTCAGCCTCTAAGCTTAGAATTTGGTTGTACTCGAGAATTCCACTCCTCTAAAGGTGATACTCCTCAATGCATAGGATCTACCATTCATTTCGGGGAATTTCGACATTGATAATTGGTATTCAGTTTGTTGGATTTTACATTAGGTGATTAAATCTTAGACTTTACCCATTCGTACGACATCTACTTGAGGATTTAAATCTTTTCCTTTTCTGTTTCGTTTGAATTTTATATTTTTCAGATTCTACATTTATTTTTGATGGATTTTGATTGCTTATTGAAGAAATTGTCAATTTTTTTGTTTTGCAATTTTTCTGTGATCATTTTCAAACCTACGGCATGCCATCATGGACCTTTATCTTCTCAATCAATCCTCCATCGGTGGCTCTATTCACCACCGAAAGGAATCATTTGTATAAACGCTATCTACACCGTTATCTACTCCACACGGCTTGGTGTGTTCATAACTTTGCAACAGATTTCTGATTGTGTGTTTAATCTATATTCTGCAGACTATGGCATTTGCACGGTTCTACACAAAGAATCGTTGGAAGAATGATCTAAATATGAATTCTGTAGCCCAAGGTGCAAGACATTTCTGATTATTTGAAAGAAAAAGGGATATGTTCTTTTCTTGAAGAAGTCGCTACAATTGAATTGCAAAACTGTGTTGTGTTGGAGCAGAAAATTATTTGGCATCTTAACAATTTATCTTATTAGTCCCACTCCCGAAGACACGATAGCTATAGTATCCATTTTCTTTTTTTTCAATCAATCACATTTAAGTATTTTTGTTTGATATGGTCTACGTAATAGCTTTAAATTATATAATTATATATATATATATACTAATTTTCACGTATGTGATTGGTTGATAGATTTTTATCCTTAGTCTCATACAACAAAATGATGTCATAGTTCAATAATTCTTATTAAATGGAGTGTCATGTCAATTCCAAACTCTCTCCAAAACATGACATTTAATATTAATGTCACATCAAAATGTTCCAAGACAAATCTATTTTCATGAAACATTTCTCAAACAATTTTTTTATTGCAGAAAAAATACATTTTTTTGTAGATTTAAATTAACAACTCAAAATACAAAATAGCCCTAAATGTTAACCCATTTTTATGGCCTTATGTCTCATTTTTGAATCTATTTGATGCTAATTATTTATTAAAAACAATACTAATATCTCTAAAACAATTCAAAATGTTAACCTATTGTTTATGGTATCATGTCTCACTTTTGAAACTATTTGATGCTAATTATTTTTAGAAACAATACCAATACCTATAACGCAATTAAACAATTAACATGAGGCGGGGACTAGTCATATTACGATGAGCTTATTTCGCAGTGACATATTTCACATTGATAGTTAGGTTCATTTATAAGTGGACTTCTTCAATCATATCTAATCAGTCAATTTTTTGGGTTGGAAACTAATTTTTTCATCGATATTGATGCATTTATCGGTCAAAGTCTCCTTGGCATAAGCGCCAAGTGTTTCCATTTCGGCTCCCTCTATCACCTCCACCCTAATCTGCCCACCATTTCAATAATAAATTTTTTATATCCAAATCCCGATTTACTACATTTAAAAAAATTCCAATAAATATTAGTGTGAATTCTTTATAATGGCTTGCTCAAATAGCATATTCCTTAAACTTTTTTGACTATTATTTGTTTTGAACAAAATTTTGGCTTGGAGAAATTGTATTAACAATGGGAGTAATTGTTTTAAAGAGTTATATTATTTGTGGAGTATATTGTTAAAATGGGAATTACCGCATTTTCCTCATAATTTGAAGCTTTCTAATGCCACCACTTAATGTTTCCATCCTTAATATAATATCCCTTTCATATTCATAAATCCTTTACAATCTCAATGTTTCTATCCTTAATACAATAACCCTCTCATATCCATAACTCCTTTACAATCTCGGGTATCTATTCTTTCCTTTTCCAATTCTTCCTCACTCGTAGAAATGATGGCTTCAAGCTTCAGTAGTATACCCTACCAATATTCCACCTCATCTTGATATTTCCCAATTAGTGCACTGCCATCTTCCAATTTCTCTTATTTTTTCTTATAGTGTAGTGCTCACTTCCCTTTTACAATATATTACTATGATTTTAATATTGTTGGATGAATACTTAGACATTTTGATTATTATATCTTGATCAATTGATGATAGACTTTACAAATATTTGGAATATGGATATGTGGTGATTTACATTTTGATTACGATATATAAGATGACACTAGTAGAAAGTTTGATATATGTTGATTTGCATTATTCGAGTTTATACCGATAATTTATATTCTAGATGAATTTCTTATGTATTAATGTTCGAGTATAATTATGCTCTCGAGGATGTTGGAATCAAATTATATGATATGTGGATATAATATGATAGAATTGGTTAACTCTGGATGATGATTATTGGTTCTATGTGTATATGATTTCTTGATGTTGTTGATTCGTCCATGAGGCAAGAGAGGTATTTATGTTTGTGCTTGTAGGGACATTATATCACTATACATCGAAAGGGGATAGGGGACCAACCATAGAAGAATGTTGGGTGTTTTACAACATGGCCAAATTTTACAACTTGTGTCTAATGTATGTGTTGTGTTATTGCCTATTTAGTTAGGAGGATTCCCATGGGGTGACCTCACATGTGTGGCCATAGGGTGTAATGTTTCAGTTAACTAATTTCCTATCCCGATGAAATTGAAAACCAAGAAGGCTAGTTAATGTGCACCGACCGTAACAAAGACAACAGTTGATCGAAGGGGGTGTTGCGAGAAGAAAGAGGCAATACTTATAAAAAAAAACAAAAATGTAGTAAAAGTATCAAATCCTATTATTACATTGTCAAATGTATCAATGTAGGATCATCAAAGTATCAAATCCTATTATTACGTTGTCACCCATACTAAATGATGGAACACTTTATTTTTACAAGATATAGTCATTATAGTGTATAAAACTTGCAATGCACCATTCTTATGTGCCTACAAGATCTAAATATAAGTAGGTTACTTTCCCAATGACATGAATTTCTAAAGATTGTTTTGCACATCATAGTGTTATGAATCTATTAAAATTTGTTTCATTCAATTACTTTGAAATAATTTCAAATCCATTCCCTCCTACTATGAGTACAACAATTTAACAACATATTACGTTGTTACCCACGATAACGATGATCTAGCTTGTTACATTAGGCTACATAAGATATATGGTGTACTATATAAAACTATAATTTCAAATCTTAGTGTGCCTACAGGATCTATATCAAAGTAGGTGGTTTCTAAAATGTAATACGTTATTTCCTCGATTGACGACCTTCATTTTTAAAGTTTTTTTGCACTGAATAATCTATTCAAAGTTATTTCATTCAATTAAATTGGAATATTTTCCAATTCATTCTCTCACACTTTAATTACAACAGTGCATCAATGTATTACGTTGTCACCCAAACTAAATGAATAAACATGTTATTTTTACAAGCTATAGTCATTATATATTATGAATGATTCCTCCAATCAGGTTCATGATAATGAATTTTTCTAGCCTATGTTGTTTAGAGTGGTGGCATGTTTGAGACCTAAAATGATTTCCATACTTTTATATTGATGCTTGTGATGATTTTTGATACCCTTGAGAGCTATTTTTGGGTTCATTTTCTTCTATAAGGCAACAACTAATTTTAAGCAATTCTCAAAATTCAATAACTTACAAAAGATACTCTATTATCTAATCTGATGATTTGGCTCTTCGCAACCTTTGGCTATTAATTATTATTCACCAAATTCTTGTGCATCTATAGTTTTGAATTTCATGAGAAAAACGAATGATCATGATCTACATACTTCATGATTCTTTTTTAGATTTCCTATTGTTTCATTCATACTTTTTCTTATTGAAAACATGAGTGGAAATCATTGAGGGAAGTGCAAGATGCTTTAATTTTTGAAGAGGAGTTTTCGAGTTTGCATGTTTCTAGCTTCTAACCTTTAGGCTTCTTGTTGAAAAGAAAGAGACAGTGAGAGATCATGTGAGGGAGAAGGATTGGTTTTACAATAAACAATATTCAAATAATTTTGGTTTTTGTTAGTGATATCGTGAGCGAAATTAAGATGGCTAGCTCAATTTTATGAGATTCTAGATGTTGTTTTTACTCTTTCTGTTGAACTAATTTTTTTTAATAATGATCCTAAATTTCTTGAACATATTGAAAATTTGTGAATGCAAGTCTTATCATTTTAGCCTCATCTATAATATAAATATCAAATGGTTAGTGTTATTTTCTAATGTTATAGTGTGTTATCTTGAGCATTTATTTTCCAAATTTTAATAATTTGTAGTGTTATTAACATCAATGTATAATCAGAGAGACTCAAACTGGAAGAATTTGTTAGACATTCCTATCTAATGTCCTCCGGAAGAACTTTTCTCTACATCAGATGTAGTTTGGAGTAAAGTTAAAGATAAGCTGTTGAGTGGAAGGGGATTTTGTTGCATGGGTAGAAGTTGGATAAGTAGATGATTTTATTAAAGGGGAATGTCACTAGACATCATTTCCAACAAGTTATTACAAACATTGGATTCATTCATCACCCATAAGGAAAAGTACACACTTGGGTCGAATTGAAAGCACCATCGGTTAT
The DNA here is from genome assembly GCA_018340775.1 of Taxus wallichiana var. yunnanensis. Lineage (NCBI taxonomy): Eukaryota > Viridiplantae > Streptophyta > Pinopsida > Cupressales > Taxaceae > Taxus > Taxus wallichiana. The sequence continues at coordinate 238,680,631 of CM031233.1, forward strand.
ATAATGTATGATGTGGCAATGTTAGGTGATGTTTTTAATGCGTTTTAAAATTGTTTTTATTTTATTATAACTCACTTTTAGTGAAATTTTGTAGATATTGGTGTGGCTATGAGCACGAAGACTTTAACAAAGAGGATGATTTGTCATATGATAAGTCCAAGGTTTCAACTAGAGGGACAGGAGTAGACTGGACATAAACATATAAAACGTGGTTGCCAATGCAATTTTAATGTGTGAATTCTTATGAAAAGAAGCAAATATGCACATATCATGTATCCTCGGATAGATCATGTGCAAAACAACAATCATATATGCCATGGCCAAAAAAATCACAAATTTGAAGGGACACAAGCATATTATTCGCCACATATTAGTAAGGAGTTGTAAGAATGGGTAGAAAATTTATTGTTATTACGAATGCCAACTGATATTGTGTTGTAACAACACCGTGAAATGGTTCATGAGAAGCTAACCCTATTTGATGGGAAAACAAAACGTGATGATTTCTTGTCTTCACATGATGTTCAAAATATTGATAAAAAAATAAAAGTAGCAAAGTACATTTATGATAGAAATGATGCCCAAAGTGTGAGAGTATGGCAAGATCAAAATCCAAATATATGTTTTAAATACCAAGAGTATGAAGGAAATTCCGAGGAAGATGGTCATGTGCCATTTATCATGGGCATTCAAATGCAGCAAAAACTTGAGTGGATGTTAAAATATGGCCATAACAACAAAATTGCAATGGAAACCAATTTTGGGACCACTGGAATGAAGGTATTCTCTTTTACATAATCTTATCAATAAAAATTTCTACAAAAATATGTTACATTTTCTTACAAATAATCTAGTAATTCACATTTTTATCGCATTGTCAATTCTCCATAGTTCAAACTCTATACCATCCCGGCATTCAATTCCAAACACATGGTCTCGCCGATTGCATGGATCATAATGTCAAGAGTTAGAACTAACGACTCGCCCTATGGATAAACAAGTTGGTGAATAGAGCACATGCTCATATGCTTGAGTGGAAACTAAATGCTTTCATGGTAGATGATGCTACACTTGAAATCAATGCTATTAGGTTGTATGTTTCTCTTTGTGTATATTGTTAGAATATATAAATTTAACTTATAGATATTAATTTTGCTATCAATTTTTTAAAATTCTCAAAAAATTCATTTTCAAATATAGACAAGTTTTTGGTACAAAGTATACTTATGTAGCTAGCATGTAAGGAGGGCATGGTTGAATAATCTTATTACAAGGTTAAGGAAGATCTAAAAAGACGTGTAATTTTTAATAGGTTAGGGGAAATAATGCACCATAAAAAATAATGAGGAGAGTGTTATTCAAATGGCACAAGATTTTGTTACTGAGAATTTTTGGATGAGATAAAATTTATTAAATATTGGTAGGAACACTAGCTTCTAAAAATTGGAATGTGGGTGAGACATCTACGTGAATTTAAAGCATGTTGGGCTAGAAAACAATGCTGCAATAGAGGCATATCACTCTATACTTAAGATTAATTGGCTATACTCCATTCGAAAATCATCGCATCTCGTGGTTGATGGTTGATACATCAATTAACCACAATTTTTTTAATATATTATTGGTGGAGTCAATGTTGTAAGGAAAGTGGGTTCTACCATAACTTCAAAGTGGAGAACCTAGAAAATTACCAATTGTTGCATGCACAATCCATTCCTTACTATAATGTCACCTTCCATATCTCTAACCCACGCTTAGCATGGGTTCATAGCCGACGGATGATGATACTTGTCACTATGAAGTATGGTATCAAACCCCACATTTGGAAATGTGTGAATGTGGCGTTTCAAAGAATGGGTACTTATGTAAGCACGTAATTAAAATGAATATTATGAAAAAAATTGGTGAGAGAAAACTTTAATATTTAGGTATTCTAGGCACAATGATTTTCAAGATTTTCCAACATAGTAATTTATTGTATCTAAATTCTATTAATTTTGATTTTTATTCAAATTTATGATTTTTATACTAATTTGTAATGTTCACCAAGGTTTATTTTGTGCTCCAAATGTTGCATGTGGAGATGAACATGTGGTAAACGATCCTTTTGGTCAAGCATGGAATCCTCCAAACACCTGTGAAGACTCTATGCATGTTTTGCAACAAGATAAACATGTTATGAATGAAGAAGATGAACACTTGATCCCACAAGTGAGAAGGATCAAAATAGTAGTAGATAACAGTCTTGTTAGTCCTCTAAACAAGTCATTTCTTACTTTATTAGAGAATACACAGAAACAACAAACCGATTGAGGGGAAGCCAAATATCTTCTATATTGGGTGTGCAACATCTTGAGGCACAACCATTTAGACCTATAGATTATTGATTCAACAATACACTTCATTGGGAGCGAAATTTTATAGAGAAGATGTTGAAACGAATGCGCCCATGTCCAATAAATAGGAAAGATAGTTTTCTGTTTCTAAAAAGAGTCATGTATCACATCGACTAACATGGGAGGATGAATTAAAAAGAGCTGCAGAATGAGATAAGGAAAGGAGGCTTCATTGAATAATGTGAATATGAGACCAACATAAATGGATTTTAAGGGTAATTTTCTACAACAAGTATTGTTATATAGTCTTTATATATTTTTCCCATTTTGATAGTCCACACGATCATATTCCTTTTGGTCTTTTTTTCAACCATGATCAAAGAATATTTATATACTTGTGTTTGATATGAAAATCTATGAGTGCATTTTACAAATATATATCCTTAAATCATAGAATTCTATCTTGTAATCATTCTTCCCTCATATCAATGTCAATATTTTATCCTTTTCAAAAAATATTGCAGCTATTATATTTTGTTTTTGTTGCAAAAATTAAATTTTATGTGTTGTAAAATTATATTTTATTTTTGTTGCAGAAACTATATTAATTCCCTCCAACTTTTATTGAAAGCAGTCAACAACATATTATGTTGTTACCCTTGAGAAATGATGAACAAACACATTATTCTTACAAGATATGCTCATTATAATATCTAAAACTGTGATACCATATTTTTATGCTCCTACATGATCTATACCAAAGTAGGTTGTTTCTCAACGTAATACGTTGTTGCCTCAACAAAATGTATTTTTAATGTTTATTTTGCATTTTATAATGTTATGTTTCTATTCAAGGTTGTTTCATTCAATTACTTTGGAATAATTTCCCACTTATGCCCTTCTACTTTAATTAAAATAGTTCAACAACGTACTGTGTTGTCATCCGTAATAAATGATGCAAGTTTCAATATTTTTACAAATTTTCCACTTTTTAATAGAGGATATCCATTTATCTCTTTATCAGAGTTACCCTAATCATGTCTATACATTTTTTTAACAAATCCATACGTGAAGCGTGAAGCATGTTTATGCATGCACATGTTTATGATATATATACCTTATATACCTTCAAAAATTTAGAGGCCCAGATTTGCGAAATTGGCTGCAATGTTTACATGGTATTAATGGTCTTCTTGAGATACCTTCATAAATCCACATTCATTCATCCACCGGTGGAGATAAAAATTTTACACTTGACCATGCATCTCATTAGCTAGTCAATCATCTTCTTACACCACTATAAACATATATTATTTTATAGAGCATGGTCCCTAATACATCTATGATATTTAACAATCTAAACCCTCGATTCATAAGACTGGATTGCTAACAAAGTTTTTGTTGCAAATAATGTTTACTATTTATCATGTTAGCTTCCTTCTAAAACATTCTACAACCAACTCACCAAGATAATTATCCAATAGATTAATTTCTTGCCTTCACACTAGCTTTCAACACTATAATTTGAGGCATTTTTTCAGCCAAATGAGGGATAGTTGAAAAAGACTATAAAATCGTTCATATTTTAAATTGCACTATGGATTACAAAAAATCAGCCTCTTCCTACTTCAAGATATTCTATCTCTAGGGCCATTAAGAAATTATGTGCATCATAACTGGTTACGATATGACCCGAGTCTGGCTTCGTGTCTCACCCAGACTGTCAAGTTAAGGCTCAATTTGACTATTTAGGACAACTAGAAGCTAATGACCAGATTTGTTTCTTCCTGCCCTCCTTTAGAATGACACTAGCATTTTCCCCTTGTTATTGTAACTTGCTATTCAACTATCGGTAAAATTAAGTGAGGTTTAGGATGGAGTAAGTGTTACCCATCTCTTACCACTCATTCCCATATCACATTATTGTGACTTTTCAGAGTTATCACCACTAGCAGACATCATGGTGAGCTCCCCTAAATGTCATTTACATACATAAATGTCATTTGGAATTTCATTCATAGGTAAGGGAAAGTGTTTAACCATGCCGATTTAATACATAAAACTCTTAAGCTTGTGTTCTACGTATGGCATAGTTGTGGCTAGATATATATTTGATGTTTGAATTTACCTACAGCTGTGCTAAAACACCATTAATGATACATGATTTCAGTCCTTTTCAATCAAACTAAATGCTCTCTTTGATATTTTAACTTTCTTTTCTTTCAATTTTAAATGAGATAGGTTGCGAATGAAGACCATCTGTCTCATAAAATTAGACCAGATTTAGTGGATGAATATATGAAAGAGATTAAGAATTTTCTCTATTTTATGAAAGATATTTAGAATTTTTCTCACTTATATGACATCTATCTACGTATTAATAATATATATAAAATGTTTCTATTATATATATATATATATATATATATATATATATATATATATATATATATATATTATCATAGACAAAAAGAAAAGTGTTAATATGAAGATTTATGGACAAATATTTGTGACATAATAATTTTGAAACAAAGATGTATAAAATTTGGATGTTATATTAATGAAAGTAGCCAAACTCCTTACATTTTACAAGTCATGTCAAAAGTAGGAGCCAAAAGAGGATTTTGGCATAAAAATGGCACTACATATGCATCTTACATTATTTTCTCATTCAAGGAGAAAAACCATAACATTAGACTTGATTTTTGTTTGACATAACTGATTATCTTGGAAAGTATTTTTAAAATAATGATACAATTGATTGTAATATAAAAACTTAAAAAAAATAAAGTTGAAATCTCTTCAAATTTCTCTGTTGCTTGTTAACAAATGAAATGGAGTTTTGTTCTTCGATCCATCCTTGAATTTTTATTTTATTTTATTTAATCTCATCTAGCGTAAGGTGTGTGTGAACTTATATAGTACTCTTGATACCCTTTAATATCTTTCACTAACATGATTATAAACAATGGGCATATCAAGTAAATAAAACTATGCAAACGTAAATGATAAAATAAGTTTATCAAAATTATAAATAAGATATTGTGTGGTCACTTGTTCTTGGGAAGAATGGATCCTTCTACGAAAATTAAGGATTATTTATGAAAATTATTTCCTACATTAACTCAAAGAAAAACACAAAAATATTTAAATGTTTATATATTTGACTCTAGAAGAAATTAACAATGTAAATCTTAGTTTATGTTACTTACCAAATCAAATGAAGCATGAACCATATTATGTATGGATTGCATGGAATCAAGAATATTGGATAAGATTTTTACGTTTCTTACCACAATGTTTTTGGTTGTTCCTCTTCATTCTACAAACAATCAATTCATATTAATACTATATAATACAATTAAAGAACATGATTTTTAAAAAGAAAGAAAATTATAAGTAAAATGATATTGGGGTAAGGGAAGCTCCTGTAACAGCTGCAATGGTCAAGTAAGGGAAGCCAAGTTGGTATGCAAATTACATAGTTTCATCTTGAATAATATGTTTTCATCATCTAAAATATTATAGGGAAAATGCAAACCAGTTTTGAAAGATAAATACATAGAGGAATACTGCATAAGAATGTAATGGAAGGAAATGTATAGGGAAGTAGGAAGAAATTTAAACATTATACTAGAAAGGAAAATCCTATAGTTTTCTTCTTTTCCTTGTGTCACCTATGCATGGTAAAATATGAATATGAGCTCTCACAATTCTATTGAATACTAAAATAAATAATGCATCATTGATATAGTCAATCAATTGGGAAAAAATAATGTACAACAAAACATAGTTTTACCTCAATTGCAACATTGTCATATCAATATTCATTCATCTACTACAAACATGAAATAATAAATAAGTATACTTATACTGTATATAAAATCAATCAAATGTGCTAAGAACACTAACATAAATAAAAATACAAATTAACACACCTTTCTCTCTTTTCCATCCTCTTTCTGGTTAATTTCCTTTAAGCAATCTTTAAACCACATGCAATATGTCTTGTTCAATTTTCCAACAATATATGCTTCAATATGTGGAAAATGCAATGGAGCATCATCCACATATGAATCTTTTATGCATATGACAACACAATCCCTTTCTAAAGATCATCAATGGCATTTTATTCTGGTTTAGTTGCATGAATTTTTGCAATGCCAACCTTTTTTTTATGGTCAAGCTCTAGGAACATAAAAACTTCTTCTCCTATTGTTAATTCATAGGCAGCCATGTCCTTCACCTTATTCTTGATTTTCCCAGTTCCACCTCAACAATTTTTGGAAAATTAGTCACCTCAATCAATGGATTGGCCATATTTTTTCCCTTATGATCCTATTTTTGATTTTTTTCTTTATCATGCATTTCATTTCCTTCACTTTCCTTTGTTCTAAAGAAAATAGGTGTTATTTGTATCGTTGGTTCACGTACCCATGCACTTGAAGTGTATGCTTCAACATTATTCTCTTCGTCATCACCCTCGAAGTGGTAAAACCCAATTTTTCAAGTGCAACAACATAATAATTAATTGTAAATAAAAGATGTATGTTAAATTCTAAATTATCAATATGATTAAATTAGAAGCACTTAAAATATATATAAAACACAACTATTTATATTAGTAATTTACAATCGTACCTTGTTTTCCATTAGAATGTTGTTTAGATTCTTTTTTCGTATCAAATTTTCCCCATCAATGTCAGTTGAATCCTATTCATGCATTCAAGTCATGAAACATGTTAGACTTACACTTACACAAGATTTAAACAAGTTAATGATTAATGAAAAATGACACTTTATTATTTCAACAATGTTGCTAATGTTTTTAATGAAATGATGTTTCGTTACATGATTAACATTAATGGATTCTTCTTGGATAATATCCTACACAAATGAAAAATTAATTTAAAACAACATACAAAGCAATGTGAATAAACAAAATTAAAATAATTTTAAATTTAAATTATAATAAAAATGGTAAATACCTTGTCCTTTTGTCCATTTAGTTCATAATTTGTACAATCAGTTTTCATCAAATCCATTTTATATTGCACTTTGTTGAAAGGGTTTTTTCCTTCTTTCTACCCTCTTTTTTACACTATCATACTCCTCTACAATCATGGAAATCAGATATTTAGCTTGTTGGCTAAGTGTTGAAAAAAATTCACCTTTTCTTCCCGACAATAACGCTCAATTAACCTCTATTTGTACATATATTTAGAATTATTCAAGTAATAGTCAACATTTCACTTTTCAACCATTTTTGTACTATTTTTTCCTTTCCTTTTATACTTACTGGTCACACGTTTACCCATCTTACGCCTATGTAATGCAAGGATTGCATTGTGATCATGGAAGCGATGATAGTTGATGTGTTTCAAATACCATTTTATTCCTTGCATTTCATAGTTGCAGTAAGGAATGACCATGCATTTGAATTTGTCCCTCTTTCCATTTTCATTTATAATTTTACACTACTTTGTAAATCTTGATTAACATCTAATAATTAAATATTTTATGAGTAACAATTTATGTGTAGGAAAATCCTATAACTCTTTAGTTGAAATTATTATGCAAATGTAAAAATATATGGACACTAAAAGAACAACAAATTAGAAAATCCTAATAAATCTAAAAATAGTAACATAAGTTGAATACTTGAATAAAAGTGTTTTATTCATGCAAAAGATTTTTTTAAATAACACTACTTATCGATCTTTGATGTTTGTACTCATTGGATGCTTTATAGCTCAGGACTAGGCACCCAATATTCATCTTCATCATCATCGTCTACTTCATAATATTCATCATTATGATCACTAGTGTCATCTATGTTTAGTTCTATGTAAAATTCTTCTTCAACATGACTATCCTTACCCTATTCCTTTCCAAAATCTGAATTCTCTTTTGTTTGATCAACAAATGCTTTTTCTTCTTCAATGTTTTCATCATTAATCTATGTTTATGTTACAAAAAAACACTATGTTGTCAAAACTAAGCATTTGATAACACATAATCCACTACAAAAATGTATTTCAATAAAAAACAAACAATCACATTTCCTTACCCATTTCGAAAGGCCATTGCAAAGCATGTGTTGTCATTCTTTTTGTTTGTGGTTTATTTTTTCCACAACCACTATCTTCATTCATTTCATTTGATTTCTTTGAGGTTAAAAAATTAAAATTTAAAATTAATACGTAATATATGGACATGCATAGTCAAAATAAACAATATTGATGAAAAAACCTTCTTAAAAATTTCATCAATTCCTTTTCCAGATTATTTGTGATTCAATTTTTTGAATGTCATCCAATGTTTCAATATTTATTTCACTTGGCCTATAGTTGCATAACAACATGGTGTAGAAGAAAATAAACTTAATTTCAATAACAATATAATGAATTATATAATTACAAAATAAATAACATAATGAAAAGACAAGAAATGAAGCATCCCATCCATAGATATTGAAACTACCTAAATAACCCATCTGAACCATTCACTCTCTTTACATTCCAAATCTCACTATACGTAATATATATAGCCAAAGTCTTAATTTTTGCCTTACAATTTTATTTCTCTTGGTCAATTTTCTTCATGTAGATTTTGTTGTTAACCTTCTGCAAAATAGAAGCAATGAAAGACACATTGTAATTCTCTTGCAATAAGTGTTATATGGTCCTTAATCAAGATACTTGTTGATTACATATTCAATATTCGTTCTTAAGGAAGTTGAGCATATTGGGTGTCAAACTTGGAGTTTATCTCCCATTTAAATAAATCAAAAACAAAGCATGAACAACTTTTACATAAGAAAATTCTTTCCCTAACAAAATTTCAATAATGTTGCTAATGCCTAATCACTCATAATGATTTAGGTGAAAATTGCTGCTATATAAAAACTGGCATTGAAGAGAGCAATGCAAGAGATTTCTCTTAAAATAGAAATTTGAATACTCAACACACAAGAACTAAATAACACAACCCAATTTCATAAATGGGTCATAAATGTGGCAATGAATACAAATGACTAACACCCGAAATATTTTTACCGATCCTTACTCTAACCTCTATTTATTCTGGTTTATGAATAAAAGCATGGTTTATAACTCACAAAAAGTACCAATTTAACTTTTGCTCTGGATATTTACAAATTACAGTGAATTGAAATTGAGTTCCATAATTTTATTCGGTAAATGAAAACAATACAAGGTAGATGAGGAACTCTTAATGCATTCCAACATACATTCAATGATGTACTTTGAAGTTATATGAGTGTGAAATGTGTGTTAATGGCACAATGGGTTTGAATTGGAAGCATACAAAAAGAATTTAAAATTGACTATTCATACACAACTTTAAAATTGAGGCTTCATTTTGATACGAAATATTTCTTGAAGAAATAAAAACTTTTTTATTAGAAGTATTTGTTATGACTAAGTTATTATATTACTTTTATCCATTAGTGACTTAGGGAAAAGGTGTACAAGAGAATAATTACACATATAAATAGTCTAAGGTTGTAAGAGAAAAAAAATGACATATATAAATAATCTAAGGTTGTAAGAGAAGAAAAGATGTACAAGAGAAAAATTCTATGAATGCAAAGAGCCACAAGTGAATGAGCATATGGGATATTAGCTTAACTATATACCCAATATAAAATTATCGAAAAAAAGGTTTAGAATAGTAATGTGGAGAGAAAACCCATAGGAAATGATAGCACTATTTTATAATATTCAACCCGACTTATGTGTATTACGAAAAGGTTTACATAAGTGTTGAAATCAAATGAGGGTAAAGATACACAACAAAAAATAGGACTAGTTCCCATAGGTTTATATGCGAGACTGGTAGATAGGTGATTCGTAATGTCAAAGAATAGGAAGAGGGTATGTTTTTTCTCCACCACATGTACATTAGAAATATAGAAGCATTCCATGCTTGAATTCCCAACTTACAAGGACATTTGAGTCAAGTATATGCAAACACTAAAATTTGAAAGACCCTATCTTACCAACATGTTTCGGCATTATACAACAGTCAACTTTTAAAGTGAGTACATCTTTACCACTTTTGTGTGCTTCATAATATTAAAGACCCGCAACTTATTGTTGGGTCTAAAAATTAACTTAACATATGAGTTATTTCAAAAGACTAAAATGAAAACATTAGAGAAAATAATCACCCAAATTAGTGAGAGTAAGATAAACCTTCTTAAATCACACATTCAACCAAAAAGTGACTATTCTAACAATGTATAACCATGTCATTTATTTATGTGGACATGTTATTTGGCCGAGATGATTGTCTATAGATGGTGGAAATAATTCCATCCTTTTTCAAATTATCATAGGTATTAACATATTACCGGGCTTCTATGTTGTTAAAGCCTCTACAGACAAAAGTTACTTGGGTTTCAGCTCAAACCTTTTATTCCAATATTTTGTCGCTATTTTGAGACAAAACTGTCAATTTACAAACCTACAATTGTCTTTATTCCCTACTAGACAAAACTACACACTAAATAATTCATTGATAGTACACTCTCTTCTTGTGCTTCATGCGGTCAAATTTTGAGAAGTATACACACCCATTGTTTAGATGACCATTTTATTGGAAGAAATACTTGATGTTTTACATCTCCCCATGCTCCTGACATGAAAAGGAAGCTATACCAGAAGACCAGGGGATAAGTAATGAACTCTCTGCAACCATTCCTCAATTGTGAAGGGAGAAACACTTGATATATATCGAAGTAGGTTGCTTTCCCCCTGTAATACAAGGGAAGATTATTGCATTTTATATCCTTTTTAACCTTTAGGATAATTGCATCGCTTCTAGAAGCATTTTCAAGTAAGTCTACCCAAGGAGGTCAGAAAATATATATGTTGTTCCGAACTATAATAAAGCTCAAGAAATAAAATGCATAGCTTCTATTAGAGGGTTCAAGAGAATGCATTGTAGCCTTGATAAGGGAAGCAACTAGATGGGATCAGAAATGATAGAAGTAAAGAATATAAATACTGATATTTGAGTTAGAAGTCCATAGATGCAAAACTATTCAAAATGGTTATCTTACGTAAGGCAGATGACTTTAAAGTACCCTGAAAAAGCTTCATTTCCACATTTAAGCTTGTTTACTTGAAACATCTAGTACCACAGAGAACAAGGGAATCAAATTGAAGTGAATTCAAATCCAAAAAAACAAGGAGTAATTGTTATGGTATTGCTAAGGCCGTACAAAAATATGGAGAGTTTTATATGAAGATGTTTTAAAGGTTGTATGACAACAACCAAGCAGATTGTATGCCCAGAAATAGATGATACATTTAAGAGATTTGCACTGAAACACGGGTGTCCTATTGGGCCTTTTCATACATTGATATGGTGATGGAGCCCTGTCAAACATTACTATTCAAGAGAATATTTTCCCTTGGACCTCATTATGTGTTTAGAATTTGTGCTTCCCACGAATACAGGGCTCCTAATTATCATCTCACAGAGCCTGTTTTATTGTAAAATTTAAATCTTAATATATCTTTCCTATATGATTATTATAGGAATGTGAGCTCACCATATATAGCCCAAATGGCCTTCCTTCGCTCTAGGGTCATTAGCAATGTTCTTGCAACAAACAAAACACCACATCAAATTGTTGTCCTTCAAAAGACATTGGCAATGCATGTAAGGTACTTGAGAAAATTGGATCAATTATAGAGCTTGAGTTTCAAATTAATCATCCATCATTGTGTCTCACCGTCATTTCATTGTGTATTATCTCTGTGATCCAATATTTAAAAATTAAATTAAACAACAGTAAGAATTTACAATTGACCACGACTTATTTGTATTGCAGGCTATCTGGCAATCAACTCTGTGACCAATACACTTTCTTATGATTGAGACTATATTATGTTGAAACCGTATTGCCTCAAGTATATGTCCCTTTATTTTTTAATTGTGCTTGTAGGTGCAAAATTCAAAGTCGGACTGGCAATAGGACCCATCTCAAATAAATTTAAGGAATTATTGTGTGTATCTATTTAAGGGGAATGGAGCAATAGCAAAACATGAAATTCTAATGTTTTGGGACAATTGATAAAAATTTACAGCAATGGTTGGTAACGTTCCTTCCAAAGGGAAGATACTTCTGCTCAAGAAAGGGCTTGATGGAAAATTGACCAAGTTGCATGGACCAAGTTAGAAGCATGAGGGTTCAGAATTAAGACTCAAACAGACAGCACACATGGTACATACACTACAATCAAATTTTTGGACACCAATGTGGGTTTTGCAAACTGTAATATCATTTTGGAATCTTATAACATCTGTAGGGAATGGAATTCAGAACCCACAACCCTGCATGGGGCTGCATAAAGTCAGCAAGCTATAGTGAGATGAAGGTAGGGAGATTTAGGACAAGTGTACAACCTCTAGTCCTGAAGACTATGCAAATAGTATAAACAAGAGCCATGGAACCAAAAATGATAATATGAAAAATAGACACTCGATACAAAAGAGAAACTATGAAGCTTCCTACCACCAAAAATGAAAATCTGGAGACAGAATGAGAAATATGGAAGGTACTTGGTGATATGGTCAAAAGAAAAGAAAAAATTTAATTTTTTTATTAATAAACAGAAAATTAGTATTTTACATGAATTAGAAATGGTAGGTGATAAAGATTATGAGTTGATTGACACTCAAAGAATATTGGGTTAATCTCAATTGATTTCTATCAGATCTTCAAAGTGTGCTTATATTTTGTTATGCAATCTGTTTAAACTAATTAAAATACTACAATGCTAATGCATTTAATTTTTAAAATCATGGAAATCATCTAAGTTCTCCCTTCGTAAGATATTGATATCTTGACTATTTCACTTGTAGCAAACATGTAGCTAACTCCTGTATAAAAACATTTCTATTTAAAGGAAATGTCTTGGAACTACACTCAACCTTTGAAATCCAGAATAGCTAAAGAGAAGCACATAATAGCATGTAAAACCATGTAAACCCACCTCTAAAATCTGTTCTTTGGAGAAAATAGGGGAAGCACCTGGGAAGCAAAGGATCGAGCTACTATTTTCTGTCAACGTGATCAGACAACTGTGAAGGAACTGGTGGAGAGGCCTATGTGGTATGTGATCAAAGTTGTGCAGAGATCTCTCGTCTAAAACTGCTCAAATCAAAGGCACGGAAACCGCATGGAAACTGCTCAAATAGGGCTATGGTGGGTAATCTCTTTCTTGATAAAGATAGAGCTATGAATTTTGAAAATGGTATCGTCATGTGACAGTTTCTCAGGATTTGACATGAAGTTGCTCATATGACAGTCGGAAAACTGCCAATAACTAATAGTTTGTTGGACAGGAATGAAGACGTGGTTGGACGGAAATGGAAATGGAGAGGGATGTAAATGGTGTCATATTAATCAAATGCCACCCAGACCATTGTGCCACATCACACCTGCATGCAAACATGCGTGAGGGATAGGGATAGCGGATCATACCATTATGGCAAAGATTTGAATTCATTCTAGTCTTGGAGGGTTTAAAAGATTGTATTTACAACGAGTTCCTTTCAATTTCTAGTGTCTTATCTTTTGGTTATTTTTTTTTTTTTTTCATCCCACTAACGACCAAGTTCACCAAGATACCGTATTGTATATTGCAGGCTCTTTTCCTGTTGGACTTAACAACTTATGGATTATTTTTCATAACTACGTGTTCATGAATTTATTGTAAAGGTGCACATTTTTGCATAACTCTCACTTTATTTTTAACATATCTTGGGTTATCTCATCTTTTATGATCTACACATGGATTTTACATTATTATTTTTTTTGCATTTACTTTTGATAAATGGACCTAGTTGTGGAAATAAAATTATCACGAAGGGAATACGAGGTGAATGACATGTTCATTAAAATTTCAATTTCTTGGAGCTCGATCCGGAAAAGGTGGAAATGCCAAGGCTAACGAGATGGAGTGAAGCTTGTGGGCAATCAATAGAAACCTTGTTGCACAATATTTTTTCCAGCCATTATTTTAATGTGTGTTCTCTCTCTCTGGGATCGCGTTTAGATACAACATAATTGAAGTTCAAAAATTTCCCATTTATATATATGTACTAATTCTTTTATCCACAAATTCTATGGATATAATTTGTAATAAATCAATCGCTTAAACATATAGTAAGTACATCCCTCCTAAATACATCAAGTAAATCTGAAGCATCCGACTTGTTCAAAAAAATGGCTAAAAGATATCGACTAAAATGATTACGGACATGTAAATAATGGGTTTGTTGAAAATATCCTCGAGACTTTCTTGCAAATGCATTTAACGAGATCTAAATCTCGAGTCCATAAAACACAAAGTCGACATGTTTTACTCTCTACCCAAACCACATTAAAATTTCTATGCAATGTTGTGGAGCATATAATGTGGAGAATTGAAACAACGGGTGGAATTATAACAAGTAGGTGTTGGTGCATCCTTGGCTTCATGCCCTTGTTTTAGTTCGTTGTTGATAGATCCTTTCTATTTCTAGTTTTTTTAATATAACATGGCATATCTCCATTGATTACGTCTTTAGAGACCTATACATTACACAATTCACTTAATGGTTTTATCGGTAAAAAGTCATCCTTAAAAATTAGAGAGATATTTTCTCTTAACAACTTAAGAAATCATATGGATTCTGAGTCTAATTTTTTTTGTTCCACACATAAAAATCTACGTACCACTCATATGATCAACCATTGGAGGAGCTCAAATTTTTATGATTATTCATGCATCACATGTTCTCCTGACATTTCTCAAACTTAAAACTGAAAAATGGGGATGGAAAGTGCTATAATAAGCAACCATTACGGTTGGGTTTTGAACTTGGAACCTATTAGATTTTCCCTTTTTTATTTTTGTGCAAATTGCATTTGCATGAACGATGCAAGCAAGGCCTAAATAATATAATAAAGCCTAAATGTTAAATGTTATAATATAACATGGAATATCTCCTTTGATTACCTCTTTCATCCTTGTACATTACACAGTGCACTTTAATGCTTTTATTAGTAAAAATCCTCAAAATAAATTAAAGAGCAATTTTCTCTTAACAAATTAAGAAATCATACAGATTCTAAGTCTAAAAATTTCATATTTGGACGTAAGAAATCTACCTACCATTCATATGATCAACCATTGGAGGGGCATAATAATTTATGATTTTCGAGCATCCCATGTTCTCCTAGAATTACTCAAGCTTAAAACTAAGAAACAACGCTGCAAAGTACTGCAACTAACAAGCATTACGGTTGGGTTTTGAACTTGGAACCTATTAGATTTTCCCTTTTTTATTTTTGTGCTAATTGCATTTGCATGAACAATGTGATTGAGTTGTAGGTTATACAATAGAGCACATATAACATATATTATTTGGGTAGGAACAATTTGAGTTGTGGTATAGATGTAGGACATACAGGTATTGAATTCCCACATTTTTCTTTCAAATATAGTAAAAAATAATATTTAAAAAAAGGTAAACCCCTCTTTTTTAATATTTTCACATAATTTTCTATATCTGTTAGTTTTGTAAAGGGAATGGGAAATAGTTTTACTAAGCAACCCTTCCATATGGGTGAGAATAGATACAACACAATGTTATTTTTTATTATGTGCATTTGTGTAATATGTTTTCCCTTTTTTCTCTTTGATATGGAGAATATATTAATAATATCTCATACATATATGTCAAAATATTTGTTAGATATTTTTTTTTTTCCATCTCCTTCATGTTCTTAAATTGTGAAATTTATTTATTTCGCACTACATGAATATCTCATGAACTATTCTATTATTAACTTTCTAAAATAACACCAATACAATATTGTACAAGTTCAAACACCATCTCTAATATCCACAAATTTGAAATGAATGGACCCACAATAAAGTATTATTGTTGATGTTGACCTACACACCTTATAAAATCTTTTGAAAAAATAAATACACACCAAAAATATTTTGAAGAAAAAAATGCTTTGGGTATTCCTTCTTGATTAATAAAATAATGATTATTGATGTTGTACAATAATGAGCACAGACATAAAATGGAATTAGATTTTTTTATGGCATCAAGGCTTTTGGTTGGATGATGTTTAATGTGTTAGATAAGATGAAGTCATGAATGAAAATTTGGAAGTAAAAATGTTGGAATTAAATACATGTGTGTCACACACCTTTTCCATGGCTCAGATTGTTCCTACCCAGATAATATATGTTATATGTGCTCGATTTTACCATCTCAATCTATTTCACATTATTTGCATGAGTGCAACTTGTGCTTAAAGGGACGAAAATAACTAAAATAGGTTAAATCGAAGAGGTTATAGATTTGAAATACAACTACAATGATTGCTTCTTGTATCTCTTTGTAGCCCCCATTTTGGTTCTAATATTTAGTAGCTAAATAGAGATTGTTCCTCCACCCTACCTTATTGTAAGAAAAAACATTCATCTACTCAACAATAATTTCTAACAAATTATATGTCATAAAGTGTTTTTTTATTGAATGTTGTAGTTTTTCATGTATTTGTAGACATGACTGCAAAATTGAGGCATATGCAAAAATGTGAAATGTTTCATTAAATGGCTCAAGGAAATGTGGTCTCATAGAATACATTTTTACATTTATGCAATAATTTTTCCAACACGATTTCTTGGAAACATTTCTCAATGTATTAATATAGAGGATAATATTTTAAACCCATGGTGGATATAATTCACGTGTTGAGGATCTATTTGTAGTTCCACCATTAAAAAAATTAATAATAAAATAGAATCATATCAAATCAAATAAAAATGTTGGCAGGAATTGTCTAGGAGTGGGTGGAAGGAATTTATGGACACCATGTGAAGGCACGTGAGCATCCGGAGAAAGTTAGGCATGTCATTCTCCTTGGAAAATAATACAAAAACTTTACTTGATGTCAAGGTAACAAACCATGCTGAAAAAACCAAGTAACGTTACGATTTTAGTACTATTGAGATAGTTCATTGTGCACAATGAGACATGGGTTCCTCATAAGAAAGCAGCACATTTTCACATATGCAACAAAAAAGCCTCTAACTAGATCATTCTACATTTTCCTATGCACTCCCAACCTATGCCAAAAATGTGAGTGCTGGAACATGGTATGGACGTCGAGCAAGGCATAAAGATAGAGGATTTAGAAAGATATTCTAGTTGCAAGTCTTTGGGAGATATGTATGCAAAATATGGAAGCATGCACTTGGAATGTGAAATTTTTGACTAAATTCCTAAAATAAATATGGCCTGAATTTTAATGTTTATAGGAAAGCGAAAGCCTAATGAATAAGGGGTAGGATTTTTTTCATATGTTGTAGTCATAAGTGTTCTAGTAGGTATGTATGCAAATATGGAAGCATACACTTGGCATGTGAACTATTCAACTAGATGCATGAAATGTGGCCTCATGGACTGCAATGGCTCTAGGATATACGAGAAAAATGGGTTTTTGATATGTTTTTTCCCATGATGTAGGTCTTGTGGGCATGTATTTTCTTCCCGACACAACACAATCCCAGACTCCTTCTAGTTAAATAGTGTTTTGTGAAATCACCTAACTAAATATCACAAACAAATGCCCATTAGAAGTGTTTCTTATGCTCCATGTAACATCTCTATGCATATCATTTGCATAATCATATGAATACCTCATGTGATAACTACTAGGGGCTAGTTGGTTCATTCAAATATTAGGAACTTGCTTTAATGCACGTCATGGACAACTATCAAAGAAAAATGGATGGAGGAACTCTGTTTGTTTTATGTGATTATTAATTCGTTGGAATTCATGTATGGACCTATGTCTAAGAAAAAAGGGAGATGAATCTTGTCAGATGTTGTATTACCTTGCACTAGTATTTTTGTATGCAAAATGTGGCAGCTTGCACTTGGCGTGTCAATAGTTTGTCAAAATTCCTTGAATAGAATGTGTTCTCGTAGACAACAATGATTGTTCGATTACACAAATGGTTTGGGTGACAAGGTCTTCCAAGGTCACAAGTAATGCGGGAAGCGATGTAGAAATCATCTTGATAACCTCTCGATCACATTTTTTAGGATGTACAAAAGTGGAGAAGTTTTCAGAATGCATGCAAACCGTTTGATGAAATGCCTCTTTGAAATACAAAACCGAGATGAAAATTTTTCACCGATTCATTTTCCCCTAAGGCATGGTTCATCTCTCCTTATCTTTCATAATTTTTTTCTTTATTTTTTCTTTTGCAATGAAATAAAATTTTAAACTATAGGATTATCATACATTTGATTGTTTTAAATAAACAATTTTTAAATCAATAAAACGTTATATCATAACTTACATAATTCAATATTCCTTGGTAGAAAACCATGAACCTCAACCCTCACTTTGAGATGATCTAGCAAATTTCCTAACAAAACTAGATTACTACAGTACCCTTTTTATTGACAGGTCAAAGTTGAGGTCCCTGTAAATATGTTGATTGCTCCCTTGTTAAAATAGATAAATCACAATTTTTGGAGACTTTAAAAAAATCTTTCTATATCTAGAAAAGAGATGTTAAGTTTCTTCTGCACTCTTTTTTATGTGAAGAGTCATTTCAAAGCTTAGATCGACCTTGATTGATGATATGTAGTCTTTTCGACGCTCCTCTAAAAGCCCTGTTACCTTGTTTTACAATTTTTGGAAGCTAGCAAAACTGAAATGTTGGCTTTTTCTTTGAACCATCGTTCAAACCATGAACAAAAAAATTCCTATCCAACTTCATAAACCTCTAGTATATTTACTAGACAAATTCTTATATCATTTAGTTTAGGGAAAATCACTCTTCTTGGTAGTCTGGTGAAGGCATTTTGTAGGGCTCTAGTCACAATTTGACTAGGTCAAATTGAACCAATTACAACTGGTAGCTTCAAAAAATCCATTGCCATTTGAAACAAATTTTCCATTTCTTAGTCCCATTGACTCTATTGAATTCTCCTCCATCAAATTTTAACATTAGACATGGTTTTCTCGAACCCTCAAGCTAACTTTTGATCATTTACATCTAGGCTAGTTACTAGCGATGGCCTTGGAAAACTACCCGCCAATCATATATCATTTCCCAGTTCTTAATTCTTCTAGTTCATGTGAATTCTTAGTGTATAGGAGGATACGTATAAATTTACCCATGGTGTGTTTTCTCATTGGAATACAATGTTTGAAAGTGGTTTCTTAGCCTCTAAGCATAAATTTAACGTTTTTACATCTAGCATGAAAACATAAAAAAAAAATGTAGCACCACCATTGGGTTATCAAACTATCGTGGAAACTTATTGATACTTGTAAATAACTGTTTGTAACTTTGTCTTGTGGATTGTTTTGTGAAATTTAACTTTGGGAAAATAGTGTTTCTCTCTCTCCCCTACCTCTTTCTCTCTCCTTGGTTAAGAAATGAAGTGAAATGAAATGAAATAAATATGTGTCTCTAACCCTCTCCTTTCGAATGAAAATTATTATTATTATTATGTAAATGGGAAACTAAAAACATTAATTATGTTAGATCTAGGTGGATGCCATGTCAGTGATTTATCGCTGATTTCATGCTCACATGGTTTTGTAGGATGCAAGAAAGATGGTGAAATGGCGTGGTTGTAATTCATTGGGTATTATTTAAAATTATGTATGTAAATGGAAATAATGTATACGATTTTTTCATGTTACGAAATATTTATATTAGAAATTTGGTAATCTTTATGAGATGCTAGATGTAGGGATGCTTTGGAAAATGTGCATTTAATCATAGGTGCCATTTCGATTTAGATTTATGAATGGTAAACAAAGTTGAATACAAATGTTAAATGAATTTTAATGTAATATACTGTGTTGTGTTCTTTACCTTGAAAATGCACTAAAGAAATCTAAACGAAATAGTCAACCCTAGTACAAAATTCGTGCATAACTAAACTTCGAGATGTTATTCTATCTTAACTAAATAAGATCCCTAGTTTGAGTTATTACCATAGCCTATATGTTTAGCAACATCATCATGAACCCATCAGTTAAGAATGACATGGTCAAACATTATCTAGAGTAAGTGGTTCCCTTCTAGGATTGGTTATCATGTGTGTAGTAAGGAGAATGTGTTCTCTTCAGGTCTAACTTACGTGTTAGGTGGAAAAGATCGCCAACTACTCTTGAAAGTCACCTTTAGTAGTTGGGATTATTAATGAAGTTAATATTTAACACTTTTTGTACCCTCCCTCTCATTCTAGCCACATTAGTTTACAAAACACTATCGTCCTAAGAGATAATTAATCCTCACAACTAAAATTTCTGGTACTACACCTAAGAAATGTATTCAATAGATCATTTCTATAACTTAAGAGTCATTGTTTGAAGCAACGACTATGTGGTGTAACCTTACCATATATGGAGTACTACAAATTCTTACGAATTTAGAACTAAAAATTAACTTCATCTTCGAATGAATACCTTGTGGGGTCAACCGCACACGAGATGGAGTTAGTGAAATAGTTGTACTATGACTTAAAATCTTGTTAATGATCTCTTTAGTTCCTCACAGCTAAATGTGTTACCTTGGCTAGTGACAATATAATACCTTGGTCTTTTACGGAGGCTTTATAGGGTAAATATGTTTTCACACCTTAATCTAATCTATAATAGGGCATAGAGCTCGAGTGTAAATTGGAATTAAACTAAACCTCAATTGATTAGGAGGTTAACTTGTGGGTAGAAAATTGTAAGTAACTCTTTGCAAACAAAATTGATTTAAAATATGTTGACTTAAGAGAAACCAGGAAACTGAAAACTTGGTCCCGTAATCCCTTGTTATGCCCTTTTATGACATTAAGAATAAAAGAAATTTCACATGTGGAATCGTGAAATGTGGAAACATGGGATCTTACCTTGAAAACAAATCTCTTTTGGTTTGTGTGTAGTCATAATGCTTCCAATCATGTACTTCTTCAAGATGTTAGACAAGTACTTTCATAACTCTTTTTGTTATAAAGTGATGCCAATAAGAGACCTAAGAAACAATGTAAATGAGATGAAAAAAAAGAGTATATGTGATAATGGTTTAGGAAAAATATTCACTTGAAGTCCTTATGGTTGATTTAAGCATTGAATTTTTGTTAAGAATGGATACAAATTGTTCTGGTGGGACTAGGCATTTGAGCCAATATAGAGTCCACTAAAAATAAAAATTATGACGTGTAAATGCTAAATTGACTCAAACTAAATTTGGAACTAAAAAAACCATAGCATGAGAAAAAAACCTTTAACGTAAGAACAAGTTATTGGGAGACTCATAGTTGCTTAAAATTGACTTTAATTAACAAATGATCTATGGATAATTAATGGGATTCAATAAAGGAATCAATCATGCATTATCCTTTAAATACTTTTTCCCTGCAAAGTAAAGTAATTAAATATTGTAAAGTAGGAAATTTTAAACCTTATGTGTTTAATTATCTTGAAAACTATAAGGTCATATAATGGAAACCTAAATTTAATGAATATGTAAACCATAAAAAGGCCATGTCATGGAGTATGCCTACCCGACATTTCTTACTATAATTGGGTCATTGTCTTGGTTTATGTCATTGAGTATGAAATTTATGGGTACCCTATGTTATCCTATTGTATGAGTGGGTTCATGATTATTGAAGTGTCTTATGCATTGTTGAGTTTCTCTACTTAGATCCCTTATGGTGTTGTGTAGTGGGAAATGTAACTACAAAAAAAATATACTAGTATTTTTATTGTTGTATTTGTGTGTGTAAAATATGGGTGTTACACTATGAATATCCTTTACACATTTTCCTTACCACATCCATGTCTCCCACTGCCCTAGGTCTACATAAACCAAATACAATATGATACGATCTCTATCAAATTTGAAACACGCTTCTTCCAAACCAATTAGTATGCATCGGGAGCAGTGCGAGGATGAACTACCCTTCCCACTTTGTTACAAGCTTGAGGTTTGTTTTTTTTCCTATTATAATTATTCAAACTAGATAAATTAATCCATGTCCATTTAATGGATATATATAAATTTAGTTAGTTTGAAGGGAGAGGAGGGTAACTACTGAAAAAATAAAAATTTGAATGAGAATTCACCTTGAATTTATGTGTTCTAGCTTCCCAAAAAAACACAAGGCATTTCAAACCCTTGCACTTCACCTTCCTTAACCCCCTTCTTCTTTGCACCTCTTTCTCTCATACAAAATCATTCCCTCTAAATTTAGCTCCGCGATGCATGACAAATTAAATCATTAGGACTGTTAATAGGGGGACCTTGATTAGTACATTGATATCTAAAAAAACCTAATTTCACATGTGCATGTAATTTCTACCCTAGGATGCTAGGTCCACTCCACATTTCCCTATCTCTAAAATATCCCATGAAACATGAATGCAAATTCACTTTACATTCTATCTCTTCTACATACCTTAAATACATAAATCATTTCCTTCCTCTTACACTCCTCCCTCAAACCCCTTCTTCTTTTCCCTTGTTTCTCTCTCGTGATTTCTCTCCCATTGATTCGAGTTATTATATGTATCCCCTTTGGAATTTTCATTATATTTCCAATGTAAATTAATTATATTGAAGGGGTATTTCAAGTTATAATAGACCCAATCTTGCCAATTTTGGTGACACTGTCAATGCCTATATCATTTACATAAAATTATTCTATGGTCGTTGTCTATTTAATATTTCCATACTCGCCCTTCCTTGTTGTACCTACATACATGAAAAATAAGATAAATTCATACATGTTTACCAACGTTTTTATGAACATGTTCTATGTGCAGGTGTTTCATTTTCAGTGTAAACATGTTCTTGGTGAAACCTTGTAGTGTGGCCTTATTTCTATATCATCCTTCAATGCCAAAATTGCATCAAAGAATCATTTCATCCAATTCATATTTGATTTTATAATATGGTGACCTAATATTTCTAGTTCTGAAGTATTATGTAGTTCCCACTCCTCTTTGACACTTATTATATTTTTATTTCGATTATTGTTGACTATAGACATGGATATTATCATATCATTTTGGTTTAGTGCGATGTTAGATAATAGAGATATTTTTACTATTGATGGATTGTGATTCATAGTATGATTTGTGTGGATTATTAGAGACTTAGAGAGACATTTTATATCGATGATGATGATGTGTTGTTATCATATATAGCTACTAGAATTTAAAATTTCTCATCATGTTGACTATGATTTAGCATTTGAACTAATCTTGTCATCTCGCTAATATCGATGAAATGATAGAATTGAGATGTTATTAAAATTATAGAAAAATGATAGCATTGTTTAGTTTAGATTATGAATTAGTTTTATGAGGATGTCTATTGATTGATGTGCATATATTTGATATTTGATGTATTTTATCTTGCCATGAGGCCGAAGAAGGTACTATGTGATTTTACGGTAATTGTGTCACAACCATCAAAAGTGGGTTAGGATACCAACCACAATGGAATACATGATGGATCTGACAATGACGGTCACCATGACAACTTGTGTAATGTTTGATTTTTTGTTATTAGATTGTTAGGGGGTCCCTATGGTGGGGATGACCTTCAAATGTGACCATGGGCTATGTGTGAAATTATTTCACCTTTATTTTTAATTTTTTTTGGAGTATGTGATTTCTATTGTAATGTAATTCATTTAATCATTGTTGATTAATGTTTATTAAGTTAATTGGGGATATGAAAAAAGGGGTCATTTTTTATATTAGTTTGTCCTTTGGGTATTGTAATTTAAGTTGAGTGTATGTGACTTTGAGTGTTATACACCCTACCTTGCTTGGGAAATTCGGATTTTGGCTTCACGGCCATTTTTGGAGGCTTGTGAGAAAATTTAAGCTTGTTCCACATCTCTTAATTTCATATACCAACTATACCTATGGGTTGGGGGGTATAAAATAGACCCCATTATGTGTTTTGTAAGAAAAGGGGTGACATTTATTGCACTTTAATTACATGAGTTTTAAATTATGTCCTTAGGGGGTGTGGGTTTGTGTTGAGTGTGTAAAAGGCTTGTCATTTCTCTCAAACACCAATTTATTGTTCTTGCTGTTGAGGTTTGACTAGTAAGGTGTAGTTGAGGATAAGTGATGTGGCATCATACGTAGATCCACATCACCCTCCTCTTCTCTTTT
Organism: Taxus wallichiana var. yunnanensis; assembly: GCA_018340775.1. NCBI lineage: Eukaryota > Viridiplantae > Streptophyta > Pinopsida > Cupressales > Taxaceae > Taxus > Taxus wallichiana. Next base: position 238,705,234 of record CM031233.1, read on the forward strand.
TCTATATATACAAGTTTATTTGTTTGTTTGGGGGTTACTTCATTTTATTGTGCACTTGTATTTTTTGAGTTAGAGAGTTTTTGGAGTGGTTGTTGACATTTTGGATCTTGTTGGAGTTGGATTGACCTTGAAGGAGATTGTATTTTGATTATTTTATCAACTTGTTACTATGGAAAGGTAGGAATTATTGGTGCTTAAATTAGTCTCACCTCGTTTGTCATTTAAATTCCTCGATTTGCGGCCTCTGTCATCTTTTCTATCACCCCATATTGGTGCTTGAAGACACTTTCCCCCATTTGGTTGCCATGATCAGTCCCTTCCTTGGTCAAGGATCACTTACAGGTCAAGAATTTTTTTTCCGTTCCTCTGTCCATCCGAAGAGTTCAGTAACTTGGGCGTAAAACTCGGGTTTTCCTTCCATTTTCCATAGTCACGTTGTTGTTGTCCCTGTCGTTTTGTTCCAAATACCTGTGGAAATGTGATTGGATATAGTTTGGAGGATCATATATGATCCTTATAACATTTCCAAAATCTTTTTCCTTAAAGAAATATTCATTTTAGGGATCAAATGGCGATTTCCTACATTTTACTGATTTGGGGTGTATTTTCCGATCAAGTTTACATCTCAACGACAGTTGAAATGTGGCCCATTTTTGTTGGATATGGCTTGGTAGGGCACTCTAAAAACTCTAAGGCTCACCTCAACCCAAAATTTTTCCACGTGGAGAAATGATGCTCAATTGAAAATCTCTATTTTTTATTTGGCCTTGAACTTGTGTCATGGGACACGTGGAGGTTTCCTCTACTTTTCCCATACTTAGACAAATTTTTCATGTTGTGGGTATAGTTATGGAAGACCATGGACACGTGGTGGGTTGGTTCTCATTTGAGGATCCTCCTCAAGGTCCCACCTTAACAATTGTAATAGGGAGACATGTGGAGGATTCCTCTATCTCCGCTTTGTACTTAAACTTTTGAAAGCAATTTTCTAAGGCCTGGGACACATGGTGAGCCCACACTTTTCAAGGTCTCCACTCTTGGGAACCATTTCAAAGTTGTGCCATGAAGACACGAGGAGGGACCACACTTGTTTGGTAATCGGCCCCTAAGTTTTATTTTGAAGAAGCACTAGGAGGACACTTGGAGGCTTCCACTCACTCTGCCCTTTTCTTGGACTTTTCAATGGCCAAAGGAGATCTGTCTTAGACCCTAGACACATGGTGCCTTCCACTGAACCTTCAAATTTTTAATAGACTCTACCAGAATGAGACATGTGTTGAGCCCACGCTTGTTTGGGGTCTCTACTTTTGGGGACCATCTCAAAATGCGCCATTGAGACATGTGGAGGCTTTCACTGGCTCCTTTTTCACCGAGACTTTTCAAAGGCCAAAAGACGTTTTTCTTGGGCCCAGGGTACATGGAAGGATTGTGTTTGTTTGGGACTTTCGTCTCGTGCTTCTCCTTTGTAGTTTTTAAGGAAACATGTGGACAACTATGATATAAAGTGGAAAATGGGCAAGATACATAATTTTTGTGCATTTCACCTATTTTTCCACCATTTTTTCTCCAAGACTCCTAGAGACACAAATACGTAGAATTTTTCATATTTTTTTGATAAAATTATTTGTTCTCTCTATCTATAAGGTGCCTTTGAATGGATTTGAAACTTAAATTGTGAGTCCAAGGATTGTTAAGGTCTATATTTTGAAGTTGGAGTTGCTCAAGAACTTGCAAAAATGGGAATTACCAGAGGAGATGGATGTGGGGAAGAATTGCAGATGAAAGAGAGGGAAAAGGGATAAAATGATGAAAGTGTAGGTGTAAAATATGGAAAAGGTGTTTCCTTGAGAGCAAAAATATTCCATGTCATGTCTAGTATACAGAGTCTTTGGAAAATGATTAAAAAGGTGATTTCTCGCATGACAGATCGAAATGATTAAAAGGGATCCCAAAAGTTTGTGGCATGGACTCCTAGTCATTAGTTGAGGGCCCAAGAAACATGATTAGTTCACAAATGGTCTACCTAGAAGATTTTGGATCTAAATTTGTTAAACGTCGTTGTCTAAAAAAATTGGTAACAAACAAAGGTACCTCAAATATTATTCTCTTTTGGGGGAAAAATTGAGGTGAGAAAAATGTATAAATGTAATGAGAATACTCTTGTAAATGGTAAAAGTTTGAATTCTTAAAAGAAAATTTGAGAGAGTCGTCTTTGTGAGAGACCAAAGCCGAGATAACTTGTTATTTTCTTTTGTGTTAGATTTTCTATCATGTCAAGTTGGTTGTAGATGTATAGCCATTAATGAGCACTGAGATTTATTTGGAAGATTTCCCATACTGATGAATCTAAGAAATTTTAAAATTAATTTGTGTTCAATCTCTAGCAATTTTTGTCTACTTTGTTTCAGAATGTATGTAAATAGTTTCTTTTGTTCCTATTACAATATTACATTGATTCTTTTTTACACCACACAGGATCTCATCCCGTGACAATTTAATGGTATTTACAATTTCATTTCAAGGAGAGCCTTCATATTGGATGAGATAAAAAAATTTGAAATCAATTCACTTTGTCATTTGTTGATAAATATTGTCTCGTAAGTCTTCAGTGTACCTTAGGTGTGATTTATCATAAACTTTGGTGTTTAATTGATTCTTTAAATTTGAGCCTTCATGTTGGAGTCCCAAATATTATGTGAAAACATGCTAATCTAGTCCTCCATTAAAGCACACATTCTAGGAGAAGGAACGTCTTAACCGTTTTGAAGCTTTTTGTTGTTGATTTGGTCATTGTTGTGAAGTCCCTTAGAAGATCGGTATAGTAAAATTTATCTTGCTTCATCTCCCACTAAAGTTATTCAAAAAACCATGAATCCACCTAGAACTACCCATGTTTTCCATGTGTATCAACAAAGGAAAAAAATCTACTTGCAAAAATATGTAGAACAATCAGGATTTCTTAATGTCTTTAGTAACCTTAGCCTTGTGTTGAAAGTATCTCCATCTTTTAGAAGTGACAAATCTTAACAGAGTTAAATCATGGAGTATTAACCGTATTTTCAAAAGGTTCTCTTCATAGAATTTGTACAAAAGAAGGATATATCCATCTCCTTCATCAAATAGAGGTTACACTAAGGATCCTCTCACCCTAGTCGAAGATGCACAACCTAAAGCAAAGTGAGGACAGTCAACTCCTCTTAAAGGTGTTATCCATCTCTTCACAAAAATGAGTAACAAAGGGCCAATTAGATCTCCTCCCAGCTACAAAATGGCACATACTATGATCTATCTGTCTCTAAGCTCCACGTCAAATTTGTGTTGTTGCTCACTTGAAAGGGAGAACAAATTTGTATATCAACACTTGTGGTGCCATTGTTGGGGACTCTTTGAAGTATTTAAACAAAGGTTTACATGTACATACTGTTATCCAAAATTCACCCCTCAAGAATTTTCTAACTCCCCTGGCCAAAGAAGGAGAGAGCAAGTTCCGAGAAAATGTAAGAAAAATTGCAAAAACAGGCTCGGGCCAGAAAAAATCACGAAAAATGGCTAAGTCCTAGTCCTAGAAGCATTTGGGACAAGTGGGACAAAAAGGCGCGGATCGGCCGAAATGAGCACAGGCGGCCCCGGAAGCAATTGGGACATCTAGGACAAAAGTACGCGGCGGGCGCGAAAAGCCGATCTGGCCAAAAGAGAGAAAAATTGGCTAACTGCTGAGAGGGTCACCTTTGGGACAAGCGGGACAAAAAGACGCGAACCGGCCGAACCGGGTGAAATGAGTCAAGGCAGCCCGGAACAGTCTGGGACGCGTGGGCCAAAAGTACGTGAACCGGCCGGATCGGCCGAAATGAGAACTTTTGTCCCGGAACAGTTGGGACAAAAGGGCGCGAACCGGCCGAACCGGGCGAATTTGTCCCAGACGGTCCGAAAACAAATGGGACATCTGGGCCGCGAGTGCGCGAACCGGCGGTTCGGCGAAATGGGAAATTTCAGCACTGTGCCAAATGGGACAAAGGGACGCGTGGGACGCGAAAATCCGAAGGAGCCGAGAGCCAACCAAATCTTGCCACGTGTCCAACGCAAAGAGGGACAAGGAAGCCCATTTCGGGCGGATCGGAGGTTTTTGTCCCAAACGGTTTGGGACATCCGGGACAAAAAGACGCGAAGGGCGCGAAAGAGCCGGCAGACCCGTCGACCAATCAAATCATGACACGTGTCACAGGAAGAAAAGTCAACGTTTGGTCCGGAAACTTCAAACGGCCATAACTTTTGACTCCGAGCTCCGATTTTGATAAAATTGGACTTTCTGGAACGAGCACGACGTCCTCTACGCCACAAAAACTGGATTTCTTATTTTTAATGAGGATAGATATATTTAAATAAAAGAAACATATTCGGCTCCAGTCAGTCAATGCTCTTTCCCGTCAAATGACAGAAAACGCCTGCCAGGCCCAAAATAGCTGCCCGCACTCAGAAGGCCATAACTTTTGCATTTCTCAACGAAATCACACAAAATTGGTACCATTGGAATCGTGGTTCCGAGCCTGATGCAAAAAAATCAAGAAATTTTGGATTTGATCAGAAATTGATTGATATTTTTAAGAAAACGTGGCCGGGTTCAGAACAGTGTTTTATTTGGTAGCTGGGAGTGCAATTAAGAGGCATGGTCATCATTCCTTCTCTGCTGCAGCACATGGGACAGCATGGGGAGCCTTTTGCAAGTAATGTATAACCATTTCACTCAATTTAATGCCTCTTACAGGTGGTTGAAGGACAGATTTCGGGATTTCCATTTTCCCTTCTCTTCTCCTTCTCATTTTTTCTATAAATTGGAGTGTTGGGCTCATTGTAAAGGGAGAGAGTTTTTGGGTAACAAAGCTCTGTCAAAATTGCTTTGTGAAGCCAGTGTGTTGTAGGCCCTTGTAGTGGACTCCTTGCATGGTGATCCAGGCCCTTATCTTGTAATAGACTGAACTGTGCATACCAGGAAGCAATAAAATACAAGTTTGTGGATGTATCTTCCCCTGCTGTGTTTTCTTGCATTCTTCTTGCCCCTTTTATCTTTCTACAAGAATATTGTGTCTATTATTATGTTCTTGCAGGAATTCATTATCATTGTGTGTGCTTGGAATATTACTGTGAATGCATTTTGCTAGATTATGGAGAACTGTCATCACCTCTTCTAGTGTGCACTTTGCCTCTGTATTTCACACATTTGGAGACTACTCTCCCATCCTCCTTTTCTGGTGTATCACCGCTTTAGTGTAGGCTTTCATTTTATGTATTCTCTTTCCCTGGTCCCTTGGAAATTTAGATTAGAACAGTTAGCTTATCCTGCATTAGAGTAGATTGTGGCAGGTAGTTTAGGAGCAAGAACCAGCTTTCTCTGGAGGTCTATCTCAAGTAGCAAGTCCCACAACTTGGAGATAGTACCCATGTTATCCAATCACACTGTGAGTTTAGGTATATGCACATTGAAGTCTTTGTGATTCGGTGATAACACATACCCGGTATTTCTTTTTACATATTTTAAATTGCAAATACATTGTTGAAACATCATTATTTGTTCATATTTGTAAGAATTGTTCAAATATGTGAGTTATGAGTGCAATATTTGCAGCTTATACAGATTATTGTACTACGATTTGTATCATCATTAATAAATTTTGGTAAAAGAAGAGTAGATCTTGTAAGATTTGCATGAATCGGTATTGAAAAAAATTGATAGGTATTTCATAGTGCATTTGCAGAACTTAAGGTGATAATCCTTAGTGGTGACTCCATGCTATTTAAATTATTTACAAATACAAGTGTCTTAACATATATGAAGTGAGATTTTCATTAATATCTTCAAAGTTGGAAGGAAGAATATCTTTCTTCACCAAGGACCCTAGTAGAAGATTGTTTCAAGAGATGCGAAATTCTAATTCAGAATGGAGAAGAATTTGGAGGGTGGTTGGACATCAAGCATCAAGAAAGGAGATCTCCTTTAGTGAAACCGATCACCTATGATTGAAGATTCTTTGTACTTCCTTAAGTTTTTGAATCGTAATCTCTTTTTGAATTGAATTCTCCTTCTAAAGAGGTTCCATCATCTTTATTTGAAACATTTGCTTCTCACTCTTCCCCAATATTTTCAAAATATAACAGCGTTTTCTAAGAGATAGAGCCTTTAGAGGGAAGTCATTCTGAAAATTGTATCCCTCTACCATACAAACCCCTCACTCCTCCTCATTCTATTTCTCCGATAAGATCACCTCCCAAAATAATATGGCTCAGCCTCCACCTAGACCTCCATTTGTTGCTAATTCTTTTGGTCCCATCATTTTAAGAGGCATGGCTAGCTATCCAAATGCTATGCCACAGGATGTAAGAAATAGATATCCTAAGTTTCAAGGAAATAATTCAATAACTAGTGATCAACACTTGAAACTCTTTGTCAATATGATGGAGAATTTTGAAATAGAGTTTGAGGATGTATACATTAAATTATTTATTCATACTCTAGAATAAGATGCAAAGGATTGGTATAAATCTCTACCAGATAATTCCATTGAATCCTAGATAGAGATGAAGAATGCCTTTAGAATGCGGTATGGTGATAAAACATACCCTAGGTTTCTTTTATCAGAGTTTGAAAATATAAAAAAGAATCCTAATGAATCAGTGCATGATTTCAACACTAGATTTAACAAAACATTGAGAAGACTGCCTATTAATTTGAGGCCATGTGATAAATCATGTCTGATAAAGTATTCAGATGCATTTGACAAGAAATTCGCTTACTATTTGAGGGATAAGAACCCTAAGACTTTAAGGTAAGACTTTTCCATAGCTTTGTAAATTGAGAACAACATCAAAGTAGTTGGAAACCTCCTAAGACGGATGGTGTTAAATTGATCAACTCGAGAAGCCTCAATCAACTAAGGGTATGGATCTTGAGGAAGTTGTAAGGACTTTAGTTGGGGCTTTCAAAGAAATCTCTTAGAAGATGGCTAGGAAGGAAAAGGAATTTGACAAGGTTCTCAAGGTTAGCATAGGTAAAGAGGAAAAGAAAAACTTACAAATCATCCTAGAAATGATCGGAGGTATGATGACAAATGTAAAAGACCCATGGGAGCTATACAACCCTAAGCTAGGGAAAATAAGTAGTGCCTAATCTTATAAATGCCAAAGTTGTTGTTGTTTAAGAGAAAAATCAAATGGATTGGTGTGACAAATGCTTCTTACCCCACTCACCATGTGAAATAGATCATAAAATTTAAGAAGTTGATGATCTTTGACAAGTGTAATGATGATGCATGGATGGCGACATCGCTCTACCACTCACAATAAGGAGAAACTTCAAGTGAGGTAATAAGTGCAAGAAATGTTGCAATTTTTGGGACTACATTCACGGGTATTACTTCTTCCTTCCTGTCATGCTTTAGAAATAGATATGATACAAGCATTTGAACTTCCTAATAATGATTATGAGTACCTAAGAGCTCTAATTATTAAGAAGCATGATCGAGGAATCCCATCAGAAGAGGATAGAAAACTATTAATGAATGTTGTTGTGGCCCAAGAAAAGGAGTACAACACAAGAAGTAAAGTTGTCAAAGGGGTAGGGCCTCAAGCCAAACCAAGGAACCTAGTTCTCACCAATGACCCAAAATATACTCTAAGGAAATATACATCTAACAAAGGCCCTGTTGTCTCAACTAGAACTGGTGTTCCCATCCATGCCCAAAATGTTAAAAACCTTGTGTCATCTAATGAGTTTGTCAATATTTCTACAATTGTTGATTTTCCCAAGTACATTCCCTATGACATTTCCCAAGTCTTGAGTCGATCAAGATTTCTATCTCAATTGTGGGCTCGCTTAGGATTCCTCAAAGACAAGAAGAGGTTTTTGAGTATTTAGGATTGGAAAGAGATAGGAGTGCCCAAGGAAGAAATATGAATAATATAAAAACTCCACCTTAAACCATTACTGGACCTATAAAAACCACCAACTTAGGATTCCCGAGCATAAGAAGAGGGATTTTGTGTATTTGGGACTGGAGGAAGATAAGAGTGCCCAAGGCAGAAATATAAATAATGTAAATACTCCTCCTCCAACCATTAAGGACCTAGAAAACCCACCAAAGCATTAGAGGAGATAGGTGAACCACCTGAAGTTTACTTGGGGACATCTTTAGTTGAGTCTCAATTAAATGTTGATCCATTTTTTACAACACTAATTATTAAAGACAGACTATTGCACAATTATATGTTGGAATCTGAAGCATCATGCAATGTTATGCCTCTAGAAGTCATGAATGAATTGAACTTTAAAGTGATAGTAGATTATGGCAAGTGTACTGCAATGGAATGTAGAGAGGTCCTAGTTGTAGGGTGTGTAAAAGGTTTGGTGGTACAACTTGCATCTTATACAAGTAAGAACCTGAAACTTGATGTTATCATTCTTGATTCCCCTACAAAATCGGGCATGCTATTATCAATAAAATGGGTTGTAAGTATTACTGCAAGTGTTCAGATGAATATGTCTTTTTCCACCATTCCAATTAAAGGAAGCCTTGTAAATTTGTATGGAGAGAAGAAAATGTAGCACCTCATTGAAGATCCAAATAATGCTTTTTATCAAGTGTTATATGCTAATGTAGATGCAGATTACTTTGTGGGGTTTGTTCATGGAAAGGAGCACAAGATTGATCGGTGCAAATGTCCTTAACAAGTGGGTTTACCTTGGACCTTGTTATTTGATGGAACTTGTTCCAAGTCCTGGAAATGCTTCTCGGCATTTTTGTGATTTTCCCATGCCAAGAAGAGTTTGTTTTTATTTCATACTCAACTTTGAATGCACTAACAATATAGATAAATATGAATCTTTGTTATTAGGCTTGATAATTGCATGGAAATATGGTATAAAGTATGTCATTGTCAAAGGGGATTCATAATTTATTGTCAAGCAAATTATGAAACTATATGCTACTAAAAATCAGAGAATGAAACAATACAAGCATGCAGTTTGAGATTTGATTGAAATGTTTGACTATTTTAATATTGTGCACCATGATAGAAAGTTTAATGTTATTTCAGACAAGTTAGCAATGCTAGGATCCAAATTTGGGAATTTTACAGTGTCTCCATTTTGTGAGTATGATGTTGAAATAATAACAAGGCCATTTGTCCCTGATAACATTAAAAATTTGTAAGTGTTTGATGATGATGCCTAGGTGAAACGGTTTTTGTAGAAACAAAGTGAGTTTTCTGACCAAAATATAGATTGGGAATGAATGGTGTGTGTTGATGAAGGAAAGGAAATATTATTTGGAAAATACATCATCCAAAATTAAAGACAAATATGATTCTAAGAGGTTTGGTGGCACTGGAATCAAATTTTGATAATGTTGATTACATTATTAAAAGAAGTGTGTTGGTTTTAAGAGATGCGGAAGAGCGCGACCTAGGGACAAAGGAAAATCCATGTAAAATATGGTTAGGAAGAAATATCAGCAAGGAAGAGAAGCACTCCTATGTTCAATTTCTAAAAAAATCAAGATCTTGCCTAACATGGTCTTACTCTAAGTTTAAGGCATACAAGGAAGATTTGTTCCAACATGAGATTCCTCTTGAATATAATGCCAAGCCTTTTAGGCAAAAACAAAGGCCCATCAATCAGCTTATTTCTTAAAAGATGCAAGAATAATCTGAAGAAGTTAAGGGATGGAGGGATCATTCACCTGCGCAAGGTACTCTTCTTTGGTTGCAAACCTAGTTCCTATCGAGAAAAATTAATGGTGACATAAGGCTATGTGTAGACTTCGGGAACATAAATAAAGCAACAATGAAAGATAATTACCCTCTACCAAACATGGATAATATGATACAACTGGTAACTAGTTTTGAATTGTTATCTACTCGGATGGTTTCTCTAGCTATAATAAAGTTTTTGTAAAGGAGTCGGAAAGAATAAAGACTACCTTTATTACACCTTGGGAACTTATGTCTATGTCGGAAGCATTTTACCTTAATGATTGTTGGAGCAAATTTCTAAAGAGAAATGGATGTGGCATTTTTTTGTTATATACATTATTTCATTGCTATTTACCAAGATGATGTATTGTTTTTCGGAAAAATAAATGATCACTTGCAATGCTTTGAGAGAATGTTGATAAGGTGTAGAAAGTATGGCATATCATTAAATCCCAAGAAGTGCCACTTTCCAGTGTAAAACACAAAGTTTCTTGGTCACATTGTATCAAAAGAAGGGGTCATGATAGATCTAGAGAGACTGGAAGCCATCAACAAGGTTCCAATTCCAAGAACTAAGAAGGGAATTCAATCCTAATTTGGAAAAATAAACTTTATTAGAAGATTTGTGTCTAACTTTGTTGAGTTAACCATCCCCATTACTAGTATGCTGAAGAAGGACCAGGTTATCAAATGGGAATAGTTTTCCATTCAAGATTTCAATGGGATCAAAGAAGCACTAAAGCATGCCCCTGTTTTGGCAGCCCCAAATTACAAGAATCCTTATCAATTGTTTTCTTTTTCTTCGGAAAACACCATTACATCTATTTTTTTACAGAAGGATGATGAAGGGGATAAGAGACCAATTTCCTTATTCAGTAAGGCATTACAGGTAGCTGAGTTGAAATACACCATCATGGAGAAGCAAGCATTTTCCTTTGTGAAAGTAACAAAGGTTTTTCGACCCTACATCTTGAGTTTTAAAGTTGTTCCTTATATTCCCCTCACTATGGTGAAAGACATCTTATCAGAGATGGATGTCTCAAGAAAAAGATGCAGATGGGTGAACAAGTTGCAGTAGTATGACATGGATATCCAAACCAAGAAATTGGTAAGAGGTTTGGGCCTAGCTAAGCTTATGGCTTAGAGCAACTTGCAAGCTATTGAGGTGAATGAAGTATAAGGAGAAAGGGTGGATGTCCTTGAAAAGTCTATAATTTTTGAGTGGTACAAAGATATAATATTTTATCCCAGACATCTATGCTACCCTGAATATTTGGGTAAAAATCATAAAAGAGCTCTTAAGTTAGCCTCTCAAAAGTATGTCATTACTGATTTTGGGTTAGCTTGGAAGAACCCCAAGGAGTGCTCTTGAGATGCATTATTGAAGATGAGGCCCCCAAAATAATTATTGATCTCCATGGAGGAGTCTGTGGGGGACATTTTGTTGGAAGAGTTATAGCACATAAAATCTTGAGGGCTGGTTATTGGTGGCCAACTCTCTTCAAGGACACAACTCTATTGGTCAAGAAATGTGAAAGTTGCAAGTAATTTTCTTAAAGAATGAAAGCTTCGGGCTCCCTTCCTTTATAGCATGTGTCGATTGAAGCTTGATTCGGGTAATGGGAATGGATTTCATTGAGGAAATTTCTAATCCTTCCAGTGTTGGTCATAAATGGATTCTTGTAGCCACTGTTTATTTCACTAAGTGGGTGGAATCAATCCCCACCAAGAAGCCAACACACCAAGTCATCATAGAATTCATGCTGAATAAAATCATATGCAGATTTGGAGTGCCATATAAAATATTTGTTGATAATGCCATGAGTTTCAAAGCCAAACCTTTGGTGGCAATGTCCAAAGATTATGGGATCCATTTAACATATGCTTCTAACTACAATCCACAAGGAAATGGACAAGCTGAGTCCAGTAATAATTTTTTTTTGAAGATCATTAGAAGGACCTTGGAGCTGAACAAAAATAAGTGGGGTGAGTAGCTGAAGTTTGTTGTTTGGGCTGACAGAATCACATTAAAAGAGATACTAGTAAAAGCCCGTTTGAATTGGTATATGGAATTCAAGCTCATTTGCCCCTCCATTTGCAATTGTCTTCATTTAAGTTTTCTAAACAGATTGAAAACCAAGAATTTAGTCCATATGATGCTCAAATCAATCAGATTATTGATTTGGATGAAGAAAGAAGGGCATCACATCAACAACATGTGATGTTCGAGAGAAAAGTTGAAGAATCTATTTTAGAAAAGGTGACACCCGGAGCTTTCAAAGCATTGGGGATCCCTGTGCTTTTATGGGATAGATGGCATGAAGATAAGGGCAAGAATGGTAAATTTTATGTATTGTGAATGGGCCCTTATTCCATTGATATTTGAATTGGTGAAAATACTTTCTTCCTAAAAGTATTAGATAGGGAACTACTTGAATTACCGTTTAATGGCATGCATTTGAAGAATTTCCTTGATTGATTTCTCAAAATCAAGGTATACTCCATTTTACAGAGTATAGTTCTTTGTTGTCATGTATTTTTGTGTTTTGTTTATTCGGTCCTTGGTGACCTAGTTTTTCTTGTTTCTTGGTTCATTTTTGGAGGGTAGTTATGGTTATTACGCTCTGTAAGCTTATTCTTTGACTCTATTTCCCAATGGTCTATTTTTGGCACTTAGTCTATTATTTTGTTGTTTTAGCACTCATAGGGTGTTCCCATCCTGAGTCGGAGCCAATGTTGGTGCTAAAATTAGTCTCACCCCATTTGTCATTGAAATTCCTCTTTTTTTTCCTCTTTCATGTTTTCTATCTCCCGTATTGGTGCTTGAAGACTCTATCCCCCACTTCATTTTCATGATCATTCCCTTCCTTGGTTGAGAATCACTTAAAGGTCCAAAATTTCCTTTTTGTTCCTCTGTCCATCCGAAAGATTCTCGTAACTTGGGCATACAACTCAAAGTTTTTCCTTTCCTTCCATTTTCCACATGATCACGTTTTGTTGTCTCTATCATTTTTATCCAAAATACATTTGGAAACGTGATTAGATGGAGCTCGAGAGGATCATATATGGACCTAATGACATTTCCAAAATCTGTGTCCTTGAAGAAAGACTCATTTTCGGGCTCAAATGGCTATTTCTGCATTCTATTATTTGTGGGTGTATTTTCTCGATCAAATTTACATCTCAAACACCAGTGGAAATGTGACCCTTTTTTTTTGGATGGATCTCGAAGGGGCACTCTAAAAACTCTAAGGATCACCTCAACCAAAAAAAAATTCTCGCGGAAAAATGGTGCTCATTTGAAAATCACTTTTTTTGGTTTGGCCTTGAACTTGTGTCGGGGGACACATGGAAGTTTCCACTACTTTTCCCATACTTAGACAAATTTTTCATAGTAGAGTACAGTTTGGTAGACCATGGACACGTTGTGGGATGGCACTCATTTGAGGATCTACCTTAGGGTTCCACCTTAAAAATTGTGACAAGGAGACATGTCGAGGCTTCCGCTGGCTTTGCTTTGTACTTAAACTTTTTGAAGAAATTTTCCAAGGCACGGGACATGTGTTGAGCCCGCACTTGTTCAAGGTCTTTGCTCTTGGGCACCATCTTGAAGTTGCACCATGAGGACACGTGGAGGCTTCCTCATGGTCTTCCAATACATAGATTTTTCAAGCAATGTTCTATGGACCGCACTTTGTTTGGGGACCGACCCTAAGTTTTATTTTGAAGAAGTGTTAGGAGGGCACTTGGAGGCTTCCAATCACTCTACCCTTTGGTTGGACATTTCAATGGAAAAAAGAGACTATCTCGGACTATAGACACATGGTGCCTTCTATGGAACCTTCAAATTTTTAATAAACTCTATCGACCGAGACAACTATTGATCCCGCACTTTTTGGGGTCTCTGCTTTGGGGACCATCTCAAAATGTGCATTTGATACACATGGAGGCTTCCACTGGATCCTTTTTTCAACGAGAATTTTCAAAGGCCAAAAGGCATTTTTCTTGGCCCCTAGGTACCTGGAAGGCCTGTGGTTGTTTGGGACTTGCCTCTTTGCTTCTCCTTTGTAGTTCTGAGAAAGGAAACATGTGGATGATTGTGATATAAATTGGAAAAGGGGTAGGATCAATGGTTTTCGTGCTTTCACCTGTTTTTTCACAATTTTTTCTCCAAGACTCCTGAAGATACAAATACGCACTATTTTTCATCGTTCTTAGATAAAATTCTTTATCATCTCTATCTATAAGGTGCCTTTGAATGGATTTGAAAATTAAATTATGAGTCTAAGGATTGTTAAGGTCAATATTTTGAAGTTGGAGTTGCCCAAGTACTTGCAAAAATGGGAATTACCAGAGGAGAAAGATGCGGGGAAATTTTCAGATGAAAGAGAGGGAAAAGGGATAAAATGATGAAAGTTCAGGTGATAAAGATGGAAAAGGTGTTGCCTCGAGAGTGAAAAATATTACCTGTCATGTCCAGTTGTGCAGAGTCTCTAGAAAATGATTAAAAAGGGGATTTCTCACATGACAGAATCATAATGATTAAAAGGGCTATTGAAAATTTGTGGCATGGTATCCTAGTCATTAGTCGAGGGCCCAAGAAATGTGATCACCACAATCGGTCCATCCTGGGCAGATTTCGAGATCTAACTTTGTTAAACATCGTTGTTTGAAACAAATTGCTAACAAGAAAAGGAACCTCAAATATTCTTCTCTTTTGTGGGGAAATTTGAGTGAGAAAAATCTATAAATGCAATGATAATACACTTGTAAATGGTTAGAGTTTGAATTCTAAGAGAAAATTTAAGAGAGTCATTTTCGTGAGAGACCAAAGCTGAGATAACTTGTTATTTTCTTTTGTATTATATTTTATATCATGTCAAGTTGGTTGTAGATGTATAGCCATTAATGAGCACACTGAGATTTCTTAGGAAGCTTTCCATTGCTGATGAATCTAAGAAAATTTGGAATTAATTTGTGTCCAATCTCTAGTAATTTTTGTCTTCTTTGTTTCAGAATGTTTACAAATAGTCTCTTTCATTCCTATTGCAATCTTACATTGAAATTTTTGTGAAATCACACAGATCTCATCCCTGTGACATTTTAATGGTATTTGCAATTTCATTTCAAGAAGATCCTTCATCTTGGATGAGATAAACAAATATAAAATCAATTCATCTTCATTAGTTGTGAAATATATTGTCTGTAAGTCTTTGGGTGTACCTTAGGTGTGATTGATTAGAAACTTTTGTGTTTAATTGAGTCTTTCAATTCGAGCCTTTGTGTTAGAGTCTCAAAGATTATGTGAAAATGTGTTGATTTGGGCCTCCATTGAAGCAAACCTTCTGGTTGAAGGAATGTCTTAACTATTCTGAAGCTTTCTGTTGTTGAGTTGTTCATTTTTGTGAAGTCCCTTCAAAGATCTAGTATAATCAACTTTATCCTGTTTCATTTCCCACCAAAATTATTCAAAAAACCATGAATCCACCCTGAACTACCCCTGTTTACCCTATGTATCAACAAAGGAACAAAATCTACTTGCTAAAATATGTAGAACAATAAGGATTTCTTAATGTCTTCAAGTACCCTTAGCCTTGTGTTGAAAGTATCTCCATCTTTTAAAAGTGACAACTCCTAAGAGTTAAATCATGGAGTATTGACCATATTTTCCCATGTTTCTCTTCATAGAATTTGTGTAAAAGAATGATATATCAATCTCATTCATCAAAAAGAGGTTACACTAGGGTTCCTCTCAACCCGATCGAAAAGGCACAACCTAAAGCAAAGTGAGGACAGGTCAAATCCTCTTAAAAATGCTATCCATCTCTCCGAAACTGAGTAACAAAGGGCTACTTAGATCTCCTCCCCGACTACAAACCTGACACACACTATGATTTATCTATCTCTAAGCTCCACGTCTATTCTGTTTTGCTTCATGACTTGAAATGGAGAAGAAATTTGAATACCAACGGGAACTACACCCTTTAATTACTTGTTTTATTTTATATGTGTGTATGTGCATACACTAATGATTTGTGTGCTTGTTGGGATCATGGGTACAATGCCTAACTATGGTGTAGGAAAATTTTATGGGTATTTTATATTGTAGGGAGGCATAAGAGTTTTGTTTCATTTTTTTGGAGGGAGTTGGGTTGGGTGCCCCACCTTGATAAGAAAATTATTTCTTTTATTACTTGGTTCTTTTGAGGGATCCATAAGAGATTGTAGGGAGGCGTAAGAGAATGTTAGAGGAAAAGAGGATGTTTAGGGAGGCATAAGATTTTTTTAGGGGTTTTGACTTGTGTTTTGGAGGGTTTTAAGGTGGGAACCTAATCTCATTGGAAGGCATAAGTGATCTCCTCATAGTTCCTTGCTCCATTGGCTTTGAGTTTTCAAGCCTTGTGTATTTTTAAAGTTGCATTCTTTTGATTTTTATCTTGTGTTTGAATGTGTGTTAAATGGTTGTGAAAATATGTATTGTGATGTTGAAGCATTGTGTTAGTTGTCATGGGTTGTTTCCATTTCTTATTCCTTTTTAGTTGGGGCTCGGGGACCAATGAGGAGGATAGATTCTTCTCCTCATTAGATTATTGGTTGGGTGGAGAGTGTTGCCTAATCCCGATTTTTGTTGTAGTGATTGAAGTTGAAAAAAGGTGGATCTCTTGTTGAAGATTTTGGACTAGGGGCATTTATAGAAGTAAACAAGAAATCCTTCCTTTTAGAAACATTTCTTATAATTCCCACTTAAGGTAGAAAGCTAGTAGTCTTGTATTTAAAATAAAAGTTGTATTATATATTTTATTTATTAAGTTGTAATGTATTGTTGGAAAGAAATCTCTTTGCATTGTAAGAAAATGAGTTATGCTCAAAAGAAAAGGAAAGTTCATTGTTACTTGTAGGATTTTGCATCATTGTAAGAATGAAGGAAGAACTTAGAAGTTGGAAATCATTAAGAATGTATTCTTAGAAAATCTGAAATGTAATATTGTGTACTTGTGTTTCTTTGAATAAATGGTTGTGGTTGTAATGGAAGAATGCACTAAGTTATAGTGAATTACCTTGTTGAAGGAATTACATTCTTGTTGTGGAAAAGAAAGCAATAATACTTAAAAATAGATGAAATTTCATTCCTTCATTTGATCTTGAAAGTAATTTTATTGGAAAATTATTCTTGTAGTTATTTTCTTATATGCTATTGAAATAGAAAATCTTTGTATTTAATGATTCAAGTAATGGATTGAATAAATGTTTTAAACTTTCAACTAGTGACTTTAGCCACCTATATTCAAGCTAAAGTTAAACTATAAATCACCCTAGAAATAATTTTTTTGTAAAAATTAATGAATTGATGGTTTTGTTTTCAAAGAGCAGGATCATCACCATATGCATAGTGGCGATCTCCGAACCATCGACCTAGTCAAATTAGCGGCCTCTCGAACTACCACTAAGGAAGGGAGGTGGTTTATGAATCGTCACCTAGGTAGGGTAGAGGTCATAGGACAACCGGCCTGCTCGGGGTGGCGGTTTCATCACTGTCAGCAGAAATAATAAAATCCAGGACTATTGAAATTTGTAATTGATCTAATTAAAATAGGAGCCTATAAAATCTTAAAAGGAAAGCGTTGACAATTTTGCAGCACCTATATGGTGATCAAACTATTTAGTTGAAGACAAATAAACTTCCTCAAGGTCTAGTCACATTGGGATACATCCTCACCACTGACGATCAATTAACAAAGGTCAAGACTAAGATGTCAACCCATGCTGATAATTACGAAGAGATCTCGGTTGATGAAGGAAAAATATTTTTCTTGCAAAGGTATGTTCCTTAACTAAAACTAAGTCATTTATTAATCTTTGCAAGGAGTTTAAGGATGTTTTTTCTTGGAAATACCAAGACCTAAAAGGATTTGATCCTAGTTTAGCACATTATACAATTAAGTAATGTGACCAAATTCTAAACCAGTTAGACACAAATAGAGACCCAGTAAATCCCAAAATAGATCCTTTGATGATAAAAGAATTATCTAAACTAATTGAATTGAGTATTATCTTTCCAGTTAAACATTCAAGTTGGGTAGCCAATCTTGTTCCTGTTAGGAAGAAGAATGGTGAAATCAGACTATGTGTAGATTTCAGAGATCTTAATAAGGCTTCATTAAAAGATCATTACCCACTCCCAAATATGGATAAGATTTTGAGAATAGTCTCAGGTTCAGATAGATTATCTCTTTTAGATGGTTATAGTGGATATAATCAGGTTTTAGTCTGGGAAGAAGATAGATATAAAACAATCTTTACCACTAAGTGGGGTACCTATTCTTACAAAAGAATGCCCTTTGGTCTTTCAAATGCCGGTGAAATGTTTCAACATGCAATGGACATGGATTTTCATATCTTATTAAATAAATGCATCCATGTTTATTTAAATGATGTTACTGTATTTTCAAAATATTCTGAAGAGCATCTAATGCATTTAACGCAGACTTTTTAATCCACTTGAAGTCTATCTTTTCAAAGACATCAATGCAGGTACTTGGCCATATTTTTCTAAGAAATGTTTAGCAACTAATTTCTAGGAAAAATCAACTATCATGCCTCATCATAAGAAGGCATTACAGATTTTTCTAGGCAAAATCAACTTTGTTAGAAGATTTGTTCCATATTTTGCAACATTGGTTAAACAACTCATAGCTATGTTAAAGAAAGAGAAAACCTTATCTTGGACAAGTGAAGGGAGAGAAGGATTTGAATCAATCAAAGCAACTATCTCTGACGCTCCTACTCTTGTAAATCAAATTTTTGATAAATATTTTACTATGTATGCACTTGTAGGAGCTGAAACAATCTCGAGTTATATTAACTCAAGTCAATGACAAAAATATTGAGCAACCTATTGCTTTCTTTTGACAAAGCATGATGATTATGAAACAATGTACACATTTCTCAAAAAACAAGTACTTTCGGTAGTCGAGAGGACTAAAGAATTTTAAGTATATGCTTTCGAACAATAAAATCCATGTTCTTGTTTCTCATCCAAGTGTGAAAGCATTCTTAATAAATAAAGAATTAAATGAGAAAAGAGCAAATTGTATAACGAAAGTCATGGAGTACAATGTTGATATTTGGGTTCTTAAGACAGTTCAAGGAAAGGTTTATGTCGGCATCTAATTGCTGTTATGGAAAAAAACAAGCTATTAAACTACATGATTCAAAGTAGCATGTTGAAATTGCGTATCAACAATCAGAAATCATGGTTCAACCAGGAAATCAGCAACCTGAGCTCACTCACAAGATTCAGGAATCAAGATGGATGACTGATTTGGTTAATTATCTACTGACATGGCACCTATCCAGAAGGTATGGACAAGAATAAACAAAGGTATTTCAGATTACAAGTTGTACCTTATATCTTCATTGATAATGTGTTGTTCAAAAGATATATAAATGGAATCTTGTTATGGTGTGTTGACTATAATAAAATTTAGAAAATATTGTCAGAATTCCATGAAGGACCCATAGGAGGTCACTTCTCAGCATGTATCACAACCTTAAAAATTATGAAAGCTGGTTACTATTGGCCAAGAATATTCAAATAATATTTTGAATGGATTAGAAAGTGTAAAAAATGTTCTTTCTTTGTTGGAAAATAACATTTAGCTTCGCTGCCCTTACAGACTATCTCAGTTGATCATCCTTTTATGTAGTGGGGTCTTGACTTTATTGGCATGATAAACCCACTTTCTTCACAAGGATATAAGTTGATATTAACTGTTAGAGATTATTTTACACGATGGACTGAAGCAATAGCCTTGAAGAATGTTAATGAAACATAGATACTATCCTTTTACGAATGTATAGTTAGCAGATTTTGTGTTCCAAAGCAACTATCATATCAGATAATACTTTAGCATTCCTTGGTGCAAAGATAAAAAATTGGTTCAACCATGGATTCTATCTAAGTTCTTCATCTAATTATTACCCGCAAGGTAATGGCTTAGCTGAAAGTACTAATAAGAATCTGTTGAGGATCATCGAGGAACACTCAAAGACAATCAAGAGCTTGGCATCGATGTTGAATTTAGTACTTTGGGCTAACAGAGTGACTCCTAAAAGATCAGTTGGCCATTCACCATAGAAACTTGTGTACGTAAAATAAGCAAGAATAATTATTTAAGTTGAGTTACCTACATTAGATTTACTACATCAAATGGAGCTACTTGAGAATGAACCATTACAAGTTTGTTATGTAGAGTTAATGGAATTACAAGAGCTAAGAGATAAATCTCATTTGAATATGGAAAAGAATCAGAAACAAATGAAGAATACTTTTGATAAGAAAGCCAAATTTAGAATCTTCAATGAAGGAGATATTGTGTTAAAGTGGGATGCTAATCATGCAAAGCCAGGAAGACACACAAAGTTTGATACAATCTAGAGTGGCCCTTACATGATTTCATCTTGCAAAGAACACAATACTTTTCATCTTTTGAAGCTGAATGGAGAATAACTTCCCATTCCTTTGAATGGTATGTTTCTCAAACATTTTTATTGAAAATATTATAGTGATTGTTAGAGTAGGATTTCCCTTCAATAAGTGTAGTTCGGAACACTGTATTTTTTTCCCTTCAATAAGTGCATTCGTGCACGTGATTTGTTTTACTATATCCTTCCCCAGTTTTAGTTCCTTTTGGAAGGGTTGGACCTTTCAAAAAAGGAAAAATTTTATTTCATGTTTAGACTCCATGCCCAATGGGAAAAAGTGAGGCATTGGTCTATAAGCTAACAAGAAGCTTTCCCCACAAGATCACCAGAAATGTTGATATTTTTGCACTTGTGCTAAAATGGGAAACTCAAAACTTCTTCATTACAACGAAAGGAATTGGTCAAGTATACCTAAGCTAAGAAAGTTTTAATGTATTTAGTTACTACTCAATTAATTAATTATTAAGTGAAATCTATAGCTATGTGTGCTATGACAAAACGTAACAAATCACATAATCTAGAATTAATTATTAAGGGCCCAGAAGAACAGTTGTGTTTTCTTGATGAATAAAGAATTCAATGTTTTATTCATAAGGAATTTGCAAATGTTCCCCACGAAAGTCATGGGATGTAACTAGAAAGTAAAGAACAACTAATAAAATAAAGGTACACATGCATGAAAGAGAAAGTAAAGGATTATGAGTGAGCCAATCATTGCCTTGGGGTTTCGTTTTTCGATTGAATCGTCTCCATTTCTAGCCTTTTCTTCATCTCTTTTGTAGAATCCACCTTACCCGGAAAAAAAAAAACTATCAATTATGAGCTCATGGATCAATTCATATTTCTTACTATCCAAATTCATGCATATGAATCTCTAATAATATGAGATGTAATTTACTTGAATATCAGACTGCATACATGCTCTACTTACTCAGAAAGAATAAAGAGAAAAGAAAGGAAGAACATGGACATAAGAGAGGCCAAAAAGCCTAAGTATTTTCTAACTATTTTCTTAAGTGTGCAGGTACAGGTTGCAGCCAAGAAGAAATAGACAAGTCATAAGTACAAGATGAAAGAAGAATTAATGTAACTCAAACTCAATATTTTCTTCAAATGGAATAGGTTACAGTATAGAAAAGAGACTAGCAATAGAAGCACATGTTTTAGATTGCAACTGAAGAAGAAGAATCAGATTTCAAGAAGCTGAAGTTGATTGAAAGAAAGGGGTATTGGTGAAATAGAATGGAAAAAAGAAGATTCTGGGAAATTTTTTATAGGGATTCACCATGTAAAATGGACATTTACAACTTTCATCATGCTGCTTTCAAATACTACATGCTTTAAAAGAATGATTTAAATCAAATAAGTGATACAGAGAGAAGCAGTAAAGCATGCCATGATCAAGATAAAACAACTATGATGTCTCATTTTATTTACCAATCTAGCTTCAAACATGAAGTGTCATAATTCTATATTCTAAATTAGAAAATACAACTACTATAGCTAGAAATGGATGGAAGAGAGAATTATGGAAAAATTCCAGGGCTTTGCCATGAAAAATCAACATTTCAGATTTTCCAACATGCCGAAATGTTACTATAAAGGAAATAAAACATCTATGTGAAAGAAACAAAGTAACAGAGATCTTAACAAGAATCTGAATCAAATCTTATGCCTAAAGTAGTATCAAAGCAGATGAACTACTTATAATTTCTAGAATACCACATATAGAGATCTCATGAATCAAGAGCAGATTGTAGAATCAAAATGAGTGATAATTTCTAGTTATTTGAGAAATCAAAGAAACTAGAGCTTCGAGTTCATTAATGATGGTTTTCCTTTTTATGCAAGCTAAAATTCTCAAACAAACAGATCTAAATATGCAAATACCCACAAGGAAAAGTGCTAGATCTGGAACATTGATTCAATGGTAAAAGGAGAAAGCTAAATATTGATCAAATAAGCAACAGATGATTATTTTATAGAGTAGAATCAAGCTTCACAAAATTGACAATGGTGGCCTTCGGATCTTTACATACAAACACAAATTTCAAAGAAAAGCTCAAACTCAAAACAGTGTAACCAAAATCAATCAAATCTTACATCATTGGATAGATCCGAACTCGATGATTAAATAGTGGTCATTAATAACAAAGAAGGAACTCACCGTACATAGAATGGAATTTCTAAGAACTCATTTTAAGTAGAGTGCATGAGCAAACACAATAACCATAGAGGCTCTTCGAGCTCATCTAATCAATGGCCAAGCACATGAACAATACAAGGAAACCAGGAAAAGCACGTATCAGTGCTAGAAAGAAAAATGATACTTTAACAGAAAGATGTTTTATACATAGAGTTGAAGAATTTCTCAAAGTCACAGATCTACAAATACCCAAAATCAAGAAATCACGAGCTCAAAGAGTAATAGAGCAGGCTCAGAAACCTTTTCAAAATTGAGGGTATTGTGACATACGCCTAATAGAATTCATGCGGAGAGTAAACCTAGATGGAAATTTTAAAGACTCGGATTTGTTTTTGTTCCAAGAAAAGAAAAGAAAAATGATAGATACCCAGAACTCAAAAATATGTAGATTTATACGGCCATGTCATCACAAAATTTCCATCTTAAAAGAAGGAAGATACATATTTTAATTGTTCAGCAAAAGGGGGTTTCTCTTCAATTTTATCAAATACCCATGAGGGGAAATGGACTTAGCAATCATAGAAATCATGGTGGCAAACTCACAGAGCTCGATCAATGAAAAGCTAGACTGAGTTTAAGAGATGAAATTCAGACTTTTAAAAATGACAGCCAATAAATAAACCAGAGCATTCAAAATGGTCAAGAACCAAAGCCTCATAATGAGAACCTCAAAAATTCCCAATAATAGCTTCATAATCTTAAAAAATCTCAAAAGGAAAGAATAACTAAGCTTCATGGTTACCAAACATGGATGAGCCAAAAAAACCCAGAAAATATAGAGAGAGAATGGTTATTAACATTTCTCGAAGAACAAAATGAAAATGACAAAACTACAATCAATTAACGTGTTCAGAGATCAAAACTTACCCTTCTCATCAAATAATGGTGGCCATAAGACCCTACAGAGAGCTCGAGTTAAGATGAAAGCCAATAAATAAACCAAAGACTTCAAAATATATAGAGCCGAACAACAAAGATACATATCCAATCAAGCTCAAAGAACAGAATGCAGAGGGGTCGGGTTTCAAAGTTACCCATAATGGAAAATTTCAGAGCTTCACAAAGCAACCAACAATGGCATCAAAAAAATTTTTCCCAGGGCTTCGCCACATCACCAAAAACCAAATGAAGTGATCATTCTGGGCCGAGTTCCCTTTACCTCCTGAACCCAAGGAGTGGGTTAACTCTAACTCAACCATAGTCAAGGATCAATGATCGTAAAGCATCAAAGACACAAGATCAATGTCCTCAAATCTATCTCAATAATCAATACAAACCACCTAGGTAAGATGCCACTGAAAACATTCAATGTAGGTAAAAACCCTAACAACAGGTTAGAGATTAACAGTCTGTGATCAGACATGACACAAAATCAATGGCCTGAAACCATTGCAACTTTAAAAGCGAACTTAACCCGAGTTAGGTTTCCACCGACAAAGCGCATGAAGGGATGAATCACCGTGGAGAAGGGGCTACTCCATCCTTTAAAAAAAATCATTGTAATGACTTTCAAAGTCTAACCATAGTGTAATGTCTCAATAATGCCAAAAGCTGACCAAATTATACCCAATGATCACCGAAAAGGTGAATTTATAAATTATATACTATTTAGATATAAAAATACGAAAAGTATTATATGGTCATGTATAATCAAAAGGTGGCAGACTATATAGTGTAGCCTAGACAATGGTGGCCGAGTCGTGAGTTTTACAAAGTGCCCCTTATGTATCTAAACCATGGTAATGTGTTAAGTCCACAAAGGTGGCCAAACTCAAATGAAGACAAATTCATATATCAAAGGGTGGTCCCCACATGGAGCTAGCACATAACAAAGGAGTTATTTTTGCATGCTTCACAAGAGGTCAGAATAGAGAAGAAGATGAAATTACATGCCCATGGAGAGAGACTTGCCTAGCAAGCAATCTTATTTTAGCAAATTATTCACCCTTCTCTTCTTAAAAAAAATATAACACTCAACTTTATTTTGATTGTAATTAAGGCTAATAATGCCTATTTGTAATTGCATGTCCTCTATTTTTATTCCTTTATCTATTATTAAGTAAAGGATAAAAATAGGATGCATGGGTGAGTACAAGCCTTAGGCTATTTTTAGGAAAGGTGGGAAAATTATTTTTGCTATATATTGTGTGCCTTGAAAAATAGAGGAGAGGGAATTTTGGATATAGGAGTACTGAAGCAATTTTTGCCATTTTTTCCTTTTGAGTGTGAAGTATTTTCTACCTTACCAATTATTTGCAATCTTGTGTATGTTTCTATTAGTCTTGTGAATGTAAATTCCCTGATTAATCATCTTACCCTGTTGCAAACTTAGTAATTTCTACATGATATTAATGTGCATGTTCAACTTAGAAGTATTGTTGTGACAATCTCCCTCAATACCATCCAAGTGTTTTTCCCTTGATATTCTGTAGAAGAATTGTTGGTTCGTGCATCAAAAATCCTTTCACATATCAATTGTGCATATACTCAGTCAAATCCCTCATACAAATTTGGTGTATCACCCTAGTTTTAATTAATTTAAAATAATCTTTTACCCTTAAACCCCAGAAGCATTTAGGATACATCAACAAAGAACTTACCTTGATACCGGAGACTCACCTCAAAATAGGTATACCCACATACCTGAGGTGTTTCCATTGTATCTAAGAAAGAGAGAGATCAAATTCTGCAAGCTTAGAAAACCTACAACCATCTCTCTATAGGGTGCACTTTTGAGAGATAATAGTTTTTGGCACGCCTTGTGGGACAATAAATTAGATCTGTGTGTAAGTTATGATAGATCCATAATAGATTTACAACATTTACAAAGTCACTTTCGGGAGCAAGTCAGCAACAATTTATTCTAAGGATTTTAATATCTTTGGCAACTTCAGTAAATATGATTTCAGACCAGTATTATAGTATGTTCCATGCCTAAAGTGACTATAAGATCATCAGTAAGAGAAATTCCTCCGATTTTTGTTCTTTACCTTTGAATTCGCTAGAAGGAGAAGAGTTGGTAGTACTTTACCTTATAATAGACCTGGTTTTGAAAACCCTCCCAAATATTCCTTTACCATGTATCAATTTCTCTATCAACATCCCATCTTTCAAATGGTTATTCAACCTCCAAGGATTTTGGGACCTTTACTAATGGCAACCCATTAGAAATCCCAGTTTACCATGACATCCCTAATGCTGCCATGCAAAATTTTCCATCATTCACGGTGAAAATCAGGTTACACCTACTAAAAATATCAAAGATGTTGTAGCCATATGTGCACTCCATAATATTACTCATGAAGACATAGCTTTAAGAATTTTAGCTGCATACTTTTAAAGGGCAAGCCTTGTAATGGTATAGAAACCTAGAAATTAGAAGCATAAGAACTTGGGATGACTTAGGTGAAAAATTACTGAAACAGTTCCAGGATAATTCAGATCATTTGTCCCTCATTGAACAACTATCTACTATTAAAAGATCCCCTCATGAGTACATGTCTAGCTTCAACATCCATTTTTCTAGGACTTGGGAAAGAATCCCAACAAGTGTTAAGCCTCAAGCTGACCATGCTTTTCTTTATTACCTTAGAGCTTTGAATAGTGATATTTCAGCTATGATTCAATCTATGGGAGGTAATACTCTTCCAGATGCTTATGATATTGCTATAAAAGCTGAAAATAACCTTATTCAAGCTAGAAAATTGGCACCAAGGCCTTCAATGCCCTTTTTGGTAGATTTAGCACCTATTCCTTAGCCTATTACAATCATAGAACCTATTGTTGTAGCCCCATCAGATGATGTATTTAAAGATTTGCAGACTATGGGAAATAAATTGAATTTGATAGAAAATAGAATTACATTACCTAGCAGACCCTATCAGGCTCCTTATCAACAAAATCAATATAATCAACAAAACAGGTAGCCTTATCAATAGAATGAAAATTATAGTCAACCAACACGAGTAAAGCAGTTTGACCCAAAGGCTCCTAGTTATTTTAACGCTTTAGTCCCAGTTAATATGGCTACAAAAGAGTGGTGTCAACCTTGTAATCAACCTCATTCAGCTGCAAGTTGCCCAAATACTTTTCTGAATCTGAATCTTGTTGCACAACCTCAATCTAAAACATTGTTCATGCCTCAAATGGAGGGTGAAAAGCAAGAGACTCATGTTTAGAAAGCACCTGAATAAAATTTAGTCAGTTTCAATGAGAGGATTTCATTGCATTCACTACTAAGGCTCAAGGGAAAGCTGCTAAAAGTCAAAAACAAAAAAATAGGCCTATCCTTCCTATTGTCACTAATAAGACAACATCTACAATCCCAAAGTCAACCAACAACCCTGTTGTTCCTAAAAAAAAAAAAAAGTGTTCTAGTTGATAGAGGCCAACAAAAATAGCTACACCCAACCCAAGAAGAATGTTTATACCTCATATATCCAAGGCAGCTGAAGAAAAATAATTTTTTTAAGGCCTACTCTAAGATAGTTGAATGTCTCTAAAATAGTTTCTTATTTCAACATTGTTGATGTAATGAAAAATCATAACGTTAACATCTCAATGTGGGATGCTCTAAGTATTCCTAGACAACAAGATTTACTTTCTCATGAACTAGCTAAGCTGTAGATTTCTTCAAATACAAAAAAGGAAGTTCAAAAGATAGACATGGTCTTGGAATGTTTGAACAAGACCGCATTAAAGAAGTTAAGTGGATGGTTCAGAAAGTTCTGAATGCTCATGATATCAAGAAGCCACCACCATTTTATTTGTCATTGATTATTGGAGAACATCTAGTTCATAATTACATGGTGGACAGTGAGGGCAAGTAGCACAGTTATACCAAAAGCAATTGCAGAAAAATTGGTTCTTCATTATGAGCCTACTGAAAGGAGTGGCTTACAACTTGGAAACGGACATAATCAGAAATGTGGAATGTTACATGCTTGACCAAATGTTTCTATTATGCAAGATGTTATTGTTGTGGATTTGCCTCCATATTTTTCTTTATGCTTATCTAGAGACTTCACAACAAAAATAGGAGGTTATATTTCTTCAAATTGGTCCTTCTTATTTTTCATTACTCATTATGGCACAAAAGTTACTATCAATTCAGAAGACATTGGCTAGATTTCACATTGATCCTCACTCTCCAAACTTGATGGCTAATTATTCGACCTTAGATCAGTTTGACTTTTGATGAGGTAGCTTAGGTTTCAGCATTAGATGGTGTTTCTAACATGTTTATGGATGAAAAGATAGTGGAAGAACATGCTCATGATCCTTTTAAGGAATTTGAAGAACACCTATTTAGTGTGTATTGTATGCATGAAGAAAATACACCACTTCCCTTGTTGTCCAAAATAGAAGATTCATAGAAGGGATTTGGAAGCTTCATTTCGATGGAGCTAAGAACAAGAAAGGACAGGAGCAGTTTGATGCTCACTTCCCCAATGAATGAAAGGTATTTATCAGCTTTGAGTCTCCAATTTGCATGTACTTGTAATGTAGATGAGTATGAAGCTTTGATTCATGGCTTACTTTGGGCCAGAAAAGAGAGGTATCAACATGCTACAAATTTTGGTGACTCTGAGTTGGTTATCAATCAAGTAAGAAATTTCAATGTTTGTAAGAATCCATTAATGAAGTCTTACAAGACATAGAGTTTAGACTTAATGGAATATTTTGATGCTATTAACATTCAGTCTATTCCTAGAGCTAAAAACAAGCATGCAAATAGACTTGCAGTAGTTGGGGCTAGTTTTGAAGTACTGGAACAAATTGAAAATAGAAAATCCAGCCTCATATAAAGCTAATAATCAGGCCCTCAATA
Organism: Taxus wallichiana var. yunnanensis; assembly: GCA_018340775.1. NCBI lineage: Eukaryota > Viridiplantae > Streptophyta > Pinopsida > Cupressales > Taxaceae > Taxus > Taxus wallichiana. Next base: position 238,733,496 of record CM031233.1, read on the forward strand.
CCTGATAATGATTCAAATTGGCAAGTTTTTGAAAGTGATGATCAAATCTGTAGGTTTTTACAGCAAGAAGCTGAGTTTTCTGTAGTTAATCAAGATAAATTACAGCACCTATATGGTGATCAAATTGTTCAGTTGAAGACAAATAAACTACCTTGAGGTCTGGTCACATTGGAAGACATCTTCAGCACTAATGATCAGTTAAGAAAGGTCAAGACTAAGATGTCAACCCATGTTGATAATTACGAAGAGATCTCGGTTGATGAAGGGAAAAATATTTTTCTTAGAAAGGTATGTTCCTTAACTGAAAAGTAGTCATTTATTAATCTTTGCAAGGAGTTTAAGGATGTTTTTTCTTGGAAATACCAAGACCTGAAAGGATTTGATCCCATTTTAGCACATCATACAATTGATTTGCATCCAAATTCTAAACCTGTTAGATAGAAACAGAGGCCTGTAAATCCCAAAATAGAGCCTTTGATGAGAAAGAATTATCTAAATTGATTGAATTAGGTATTATCTTTATAGTTAAGCATTCAAGTTGGGTAGCCAATCTTGTTCCTGTTAGGAAGAAGAATGGTGAAATCATACTATGTGTAGATTTCAGATATCTTAATAAGGCTTCATTAAAAGATCATTATCCACTCTCAAATATGGATTAGATTTTGAGAATGATCAAGTTCAGATAGATTATCTCTTCTAGATGGTTACAACAGTGGATATAATAAGATTTTAGTTTGGGAAGAAGATAGATATAATATAGCTTTTACCACTAAGTGGGGTACCTATGCTTACAAAAGAATTCCCTTTGGTCTTTCAAATGGTGCAACATTTCAATGTGCAATGGACATGGATTTTCACATCTTATTAAATAAATGCATCCTTGTTTATTTAGATGATGTTACTGTATTTTCAAAAGATTCTAAAGAACATCTAATGCATTTAAGGTAGACTTTTCAGTTGTGCAGGAAATTTGGAATATCTTTGAATCCACTGAAGTCTATCTTTTCAGTACATCAAGGAAAGCTACTTGGCCATATTGTTTCTAAGCAAGGTTTAGCAATTGATCCTTTCAGGATCAAAGCCATATCACAACTATCATTGCCTCATCATAAGAAGGCATTATAAATTTTCTTGGGAAAAATCAACTTTGTTAGAAGATTTGTTCCAGATTTTGCAGCATTGGTTAAACCACTCACAGCTATGTTAAAGAAAGAGAAAACTTTCTCTTGGACTAGTGAAGGGAGAGAAGGATTTGAATCAATCAAAGTAGCTATCTCTCAAGCTCCTACTCTTGCAAATCCAAATTTTGATAAAGATTTTACAATGTATGCACTTGCAGGAGCTAAAACAATCTCAACTATATTAACTCAAGTCAATGATGAAAATATTGAGCAACCTATTACTTTCTTTGGACAAAGCTTGCATGATTATGAAACAAGGTACACATTTCTTGAAAAACAAGTACTTTCAGTAGTCAGAGGACTAAATAATTTCAAGTATATGCTTTCAAACAATAAAATCCATGTTCTTGTTTCTCATCCAAGTGTGAAAGCATTCTTACTAAATAAATAATTGAATGAGAAAAGAGAAAACTGGATAACGAAGGTCATGGAGTATGATGTTGATATTCGGGTTACTAAGATGGTTCGAGGGAAAGTTTTATGTGAGCATCTAATTGCTGATATGGAAAACAACAAGCTATTAAACTAGATGATTCAAAATACCATGCTGAAATTGTGTATTAGCAATCAAAATCATGGTTCAACTAGGAAATCAACATCCTGAGCTCACTCATGAGATTCAAGAATCAAGATGGATGATTGATTTGGTTAATTATCTATAGCATGGCACCTATCTAAAAGGTATGGACAAGAATAAATGAAGGTATTTCAGATTACAAGTTGTACCTTATATCTTCATTGATAATGTGTTGTTTAAAAGAGATATAAATGGAATATTGCTGCGGTGTGTTGACTATGATAAAATTTAGAAATATTGTCAGAATTCCATGAAGGACCCATAGGAGGTCACTTCTCAACATGTACCACAACCTTAAAAATTATGAAAGCTGGTTACTATTGGCCTAGCATATTCAAAGACTATTTTGAATGGATTAGAAAGTGTAAAAATGTGCTTTCTTTGTTGGAAAAGAACGTCTAGCTTTCTACCTTTACAGCCTATCTCGGTTGATCAACCTTTTATGTGGGGTCTTGACTTTATTGGCATGATAAACCCGCCTTCTTCACAAGGACATAAGTGGATCTTAACTGCTACATATTATTTTACACGATGGACTAAAGCAATAGCCTTGAAGGATGCTAATGAAACTTTGATACTATCCTTTTACGAAGGTATAGTTTACAGATTTGGTGTTCCAACAACTATCATATCAGATAATGCTTTAGCATTCCTTGGTGCAAAGATAACAGATTGGGCTATCAACCATGGAATCTATCTAAGTTCTTCATCTAATTATTACCCACAAGGTAATGGCTTAGTTGAAAGTACTAACAAGAATATGTTAAGGATCATCAGAAGAACACTCAAAGATAATCAAAGAGCTTGGCATCTGATGTTGAATTCAACACTTTGGGCTAATGAGTGACTCCTAAAAGATCAGTTAGCAATTCACCATACAAACTTGTGTATGGAAAAGAAGCAAGAATTCCTATTTCAGTTGAGTTACTGCATTAGATTTACTGCATCAAATGGAGCTACTTGAGAATGAACCATTGCAGGTTCATTATGCAAAGTTAATGGAATTACAAGAGCTAAGAGATCAAGCTCATTTGAATATGGAAAAGAATAAAAAAATGAAGAAGACTTTTGACAAGAAAGCCAAATTCAGAGTCTTCAATGAAGGAGATATTGTGTTAAAGTGGGATGCTGATCGTGCAAAGCTAGGAAGACACATGAAGTTTGATACAATCTGGAGTGGCCCTTACATGATTTCAGCTTGCAAAGAACACAATGCTTTTCAGCTTTTGAAGTTGAATGGAGAGGAACTTCCCATTCCTATGAATGGTATGTTTCTCAAACATTGTTATTGAAAATCTTATAGTGATTGTTAGAGTAGGATTTCCCTTCAATAAGTGTAGTTTATACACATTGTATTGTTTTCCCTTCAATAAGTGCATTCGTGCATGTGATCTGGTTTACTAGATCCTTCCCCAATTTTAGTTCCTTTTGGAAGGGTTGGACCTTTCAGAAAAGGAAAATTTTGGTTACATGTTTAGACTCCATGCCCAATGGACAAAAGTAAGGCACTAGTCTATAAGCTAGTAGGCAGCTTTCCCCACAAGATCACTAGAAATGTTGACAATTTTTGCACTTGTGCAAAAATGGGCAACTGAAACTTCATCATTATGATGAAAGGCATTGGTGAAGTATACCTAAGCTAAGGAAGTTTTGATGTTATTAGTTACTGCTAAATTAATTAATGATTAAGTGAAATTTGTAGCTATGTGTGTTGTTACAAAATGTAACAGATCACATAGTCTGTAATTTCATGATACCTTCAGCAAAAGAACACAAGGGCCCCGAAGGACAGTTGTGTTGTCTTGATGAAGACACTGGATTGCAGAGTAGGTGAAGTGTAAAGTTTTGGAACAACAAACATAAGTGCAATTTACAAAAATCAGAGTTCATTACTGAATGTTACAGGTTCTCATTAATGTTCTTTCCTTCATGTTTAAGACATTCAATTATATGACTGAGTTGTTTAGTTCATCATACAATCCATATAGAAAGTTGAAATGTAGAAAGAAATATACAACTCATCTATAGAATTCAATGTTTTATTCATAAGGAATTTTCAAATGTTCCCCACACAAGCCATGGGATGTAACTAGAAAGTAAAGAATAACTACTGAAATAAAAGGTACACATGCATGAAAGAGAAAGTAAAGGAGTATGAGTGAACCCATCATTGCCTTGGGGTTTCTTTTTGATTGAATCATCTCCATTTCTAGCCTTTTCTTCATCTCCGTTGTAGAAGCCACCTTACCTGAAAAAAAAAAAGAAATAACTATCAGTTATGAGCTTAGGGATCAATTCATATTCCTTATTATCCTAGTTCATGCATATGAATCTCTAATAACATGAGATGTAATTTACTTGAATAGCAGACTGCATACATGCTCTACTTACTCGAAAAAATAAAGAGAAAAGAAAGGAAGAACATGGACATAAGAGAGGCCAAAAGCCTAAGTATTTTCTAACTATTTCTTAAGTGTGCAGGTACAGGTTGCAGCCAAGAAGAAATAGACAAGTCATAAGTATAGGCTGAAAGAAAAATTAATGTAACTCAAACTCAATATTTTCTTCAAATGGAACAAGTTACGGTACTAAAAAGAGACTAGCAATAGAAGCACATGTTTCAGATTGTAACTGAAGAAGAAGAGTCAGATTTCAAGAAGCTAAAGTTGATTAGAAAGAAAGGGGTACAACTGAAATAGAATGGAAAAAAGAAGATTTATGGGAAAATTTTGATAGGCTTCACCATGTAAAATGGACATTTACAACTTTCATCATGTTGCTTTCAAATACTACATGCTTTAAAAAATGATTTAAATCAAATAAGTGATACAGAGAAGCAAGTAAAACATGCCATGATCAAGATAAAATAGCTATGATGTCTCATTTTATTTACCAATCCAGCTTCAAACATGAAGTGTCATAATTCTATATTCTGAATCAGAAAATACAACTACTATACTTGGAAATGGATGGAAGAGAGAATTCTAGAAAAACAATTACAACACTTCGCTATGAAAAATCAACATTTCAAATTTTCAACATGCCATAAATGTTACTATAAAGGAAATAAAACATCTATGTGAAAGAAACAAAGTAACAAAGATCTTAACAAGCATCTGAATCAAAGCTTATGCCTAAAGTAGTATCAAAGTAGGATGAACTACTTATAATTTCTAGAATACCACATACAGAGATCTCATGAATCAAGAGCAGATTGCAAAATCAAAATGAGTGATAATTTCTAGTTAGAGTTGAGAAATCAAAGAAACCGGAGCTTCAAAGTTCATTAATGATGGTTTTCCTTTTTATGCAAGCCAAAATTCTCAAACAGACAGAGCTAAATATGTAAATACCCACAAGGCAAAGTGCCATATCTGGAACATTGATTCAATGGTAAAAGGAGCAAGCTAAATATTGATCAAATAAGCAACAAATGATTATTTTACAAAGTAGAATCAAGTCTTCACAAACTCGACAATGGTGGCCTTCAGATCTTCACATACGAGACATAGTTTTGAAGAAAATTTCAAACTCAAAACAGTGCAACCAAAATCAATCAAATGTTACATCATTAGACAGAGCCAAACTCGATGATTAAATAGCGGTAATTGATAACAGAGAAGGAACTCACCATACACAAAATGATATTTCTGAGAAATAATTTTAAGTAGAGTGCATGAGTAAACACAATAACCATTGAGGATCTTCGAGCTCATCTAATCAATGGCCAAGCACAAACAATACAAGGAAACTAGGAAAAGCACGTATTAGTGCTCGAAATAAAAAAATACTTTTAATAGAAATATGTTTTATACATAGAGTTAAATATTTTCTCAAATTCACAGATCTATAAATACCTAGAATTAAGAAATCATGAGCTCAAAGAGTAATAGAGAAGGCTCAGAAAACATTTCAAGCTCGAGGGTATTATGACGAAGCCTCAACATAATGATAAGGAGAGTAAACCCAAATAGAAATTTTAAAGACTCATATTTGTTTTCGTTCCAAGAAAAGAAAAGCAAAATACAAATACCGAGAAACTTGAAAATTGAAAATACAGATTTATATGACCATGCCATCACAAAATTTCCATCTTAAAAGAAGAAAGATACAAATTTTAATTGTTTAGGAAAAGGGGGTTTCTCTTCATTTTTATCAAATACCCATTAGGGGAAATGGACTCACCAATCACAAAAATCATACGGCCAAATCATAGAGCTTGAAATTAAAAGCTAGATTGACTTCAATAGTCAAGCTTAGACTTTCATTGATGGTGGCAATAAATAAATCAGAGCCTTAAAAATGGTCAAGAACCAAAGCCTCATCATGAGAAACTTGAAAATGCCCAATGATAGCTTCATAATCTCGCAATCCCAAAAAGCAAAGAAGAACCAAGATTTGCTTACCAACCATGGATGAGACATAAAAAATGAGTAAATACAGAGAGAGAATGATTATTAACATTTCTCGAAGAACAAAGTGAAAATGACAAAACAACGATCAGTTACCATGTTCAGAGATCAAAACTTACCCTTCTCATCAAACAATGGTGGCCATAAGACCCTGTAGAGAGCTCAAGTTAAGATGACGGCCAATAAAGAAACCAAAGACTTCAAAATATATAGAGCTAAACAACAAAGATACATATCTAATCAAGCTTGAAGAACAAAATGCAGAGGGGTCAGGTTTCAAAGTTACCCATAATGGAAAAGTTTAGAGCTTCACAAAGAAACCAACAATGGCATCAAAATTTTTTCCAAGGCTTCACCACATCACCAAAAACCAAATGAAGTGATCATTCTAGGTTGAGTTCCTTTACCGCCCGAACCCAAGAAGTGGGTTAACTCTAACTCGACCATGGTCAAGGATCAACGATGGTAATGCACTAAATACACAAGATCAATGTCCTCAGATCTATCTCAATAATCAATGCAAACCACCTAGGTAAGATGCCACCAAAAACATTCAATGCGGGCCAAAACCCTAACTACAGTCGAGATCGATGGTGCAGCGTGATTAGACAGACACAAAATCAAGGATGTGAAACCATTGCAACTTTTAAAGCAAACTCAACCTGAGTTAGGTTTCCACCGACAAAACGCATGAAGGGGTGAGTCACCATGGAGAAGGGGCCAGCCCACATCATTAGATTAAAAAAAATCATTGCAATGACTTTCAAATTCTAACCATAGTGTATGCTCTCAATAATGCCAAAAGTCAACCAAATTATACCAAATGATCACCGAAAAGGTGAATTTCTAAATTATATACTATTTAGACATACAAAGCTGACAAGTATTATATGGTCATGTATAATCAAAAGGTGGTAGACTATATAGTGTAGCCTATGACAATAATCAAAGGTGGTGAGCATGGTGTGGTGACTTTTACAAGTTCCCCTTATGTATCTAAACCATGGTAATGTGTTAAGTCCACAAAGGTGGCCAAACTCAAATGAAGACAAATTCATATATCAAAGGGTGGTCCCCACATGAAGCTAGCATAGAACAAAGGAGTTATTTTTGCATGCTTCACAAGAGGTCAGAACAAAGAAGAAGATGAAATTGCATGCCCATGGAGAGAGACTTGCCTAGCAAGCAATCTTATTTTAGTAAATTATCCACCCTTCCTTCTTCTCTTCTTAAAAATAATTAAGGCTAATCAACTTGTAATTTTGACTATATTGTAATTAAGGCTAATAATGCCTATTTGTAATTGCATGCTCTATTTTTATTCCTTTATCTATTATTAAGTAAAGGATAAAAATAGGATGCATGGGCGAGTACAAGCCTTAAGCTATTTTTAGGAAAGGTGGGAGAATTATTTTGCTATATATTGTGTGCCTTTGCAAAGCACACAGGAGGAGGAATTTTTGGATATATGAGTACTAAAGCAATTTTTACCATTTTTGCCTTCTGAGTGTGAAATATTTTCTACCTTACTAATTATTTGCAATATTTTGTATGTTTTTATTAGTCTTGTGAATTCAAATTCCATTTTAATCATCTTACCCTGTTGCAAACTCAATAATTTCTGCATGATATTAATGTGCATGTTCAACTTAGAAGTATTGTTGTGAAAATCTCCCTCAATAACATCTAAGTGTTTTCTCTTAATATTTTAGAAAAGATATTGGTTTATGCATCAAAAATCCTTTCACATATCAATTGTGCATATACTCAGTCAAAGCCCTCATACAAATTTGGTGTATCACCCTAGTTTTAATTACTTTAAAATCATCTTTTACCCTTAAACCCCAGTAGCAATTTAGGATACATCAACAAGGAACCCGCCTTGACACTGGGAGACTCACCTAAAAATAGGTAAGCCCACAAACCCGAGGTATTTCCATTCTATCTACGAAAGAGAGAGATCAAATTCGAAAACTTAGAAAACCTGACCATCTCTCTACAGGTGCACTTTTGAGAGACAACAAAAACTATGAGAAAACTATAATGGAAAAAATCATTGTTTTAAGCGTTAACATCCTTGAATGGGATTTTAAATGTATTAAATCTCATAGATTAAATGGAAATAGAGTACTACGGAACTAGAAAAAAATGGAAATAACTAAATAACTACTCCATATTTAGGGTAAAAATCTGCAATCAACAAATAGAATACATTACTATAACAAATCCATAAACTAAACTAAAATAATCTTGATCCAATTGAATCCCTTCATGACTTCTTCACTCCTTTATTTCATGGCTTCCACTCCTCCAACCTAAAAATTAAAGAAAATAAAAGTGATGAAATTAGGAGGTTAGAGCATGAAAAAGGTTTAATAAAATTTCATAAGGATGGTTAGGGTTAGCTTGGAACTCTAAGATCTAGTGGCCACAATTGATTTGGTCAAAGGGTTAAAAATCAACCCTACAATTGTTAGGTAAGAATGAATATTATGGACTATTAAATAATTTAAATGTATGTGAAAATGGGTGAATGGGTCCATGTAGTACCCTAGTATTTCAAGTTAATTATGTAACTTTCTTGGTATGTTTTAATAAATGACTCAATGGTGATTAAAGCTAATAATTTAAGGGAACTAAGGTAACTAAGGATAAGGGCTTAATAAGTATGGGTTTAAATGTTTATTTGAGAGGGGAAACTATTTAACCAAGTAAAATAATTAATGGACACTTTTCTAGCAGATTGTAATTGTATAGACCTTAGAAATGGATTAAGAATATTTAATTATTAATCTAGACATGTTCCATTTAATGTAATGTAGTAGATTGTTGGTAGGAGCTAATTGATTGTATTCTAGGGTCTAGGATCGTTGCAACCTTTTAAAGAAAAAAATTCAAATTTCTAGATAATTATTAAGGTTTAATGTGGTTTTGAACGTCAAAATTATGGGTGTTACATTAGGTATCGGAGCGTGGGTTCAATGCTTAGACCCGAGAACACTCGGAAACATAATACATAAAAAGAAAACTTATTGTAATGGATCACATAGCTTTCCATGATATTTTAAAATATAGAAGACCTAGAAAACTAAAACAAAACTTAGAATGATAAACTAACTTTCACCTTGGTCTGCAGGAGGCGCGGACTAGATAAGGGGTTCTTACACATGGACCTAGACTTACCACCCCAGATCAGGTAGTAGCATCCATATTGCCTCAGATACTATAGACACTACATGATGTTTATGTCATCATACATGGGGGATCTTTAGGAAGGTGACCTAGCAGATGGGATAGAGAGCCATAAGTGGAGGCTCATGCACCTTCCTAGCATAGTAATGAGTATAGGGTAGAGAAATCCCATGTGGATTTAGTTAGACAAGATTCACCATAGAGAGGTCATGGAGACAGGGCTACAGGACATAGAGACAAATCTAGGAGCCCTAGGTAGCATGATGATCATGTTGAGAGACCTAGAGGAAGACAGTCTATAGTAACGAGATCACATTATTTATATTCTGAAACTCTATCCATCTCATTTTGCTGGGGACACTGGGGGACTTCGGGTAGAGGTATGGTTGGTTAGCTTAAGTGGATTCTTCAATTTACGTGTGTACCAACAACATGAAGGCTTGCATTTTCATCTACCTTCTGAGATATGGAGTTGGGGTTTGGTGGAGGACCGAGGAGAAAAAGCTCTATGTGAATTCCTAGATAGTCACTTTGGAGCTCTTCAAGGATCATTTCAAGAGAATATACTTGTCCAAGAGGCTCATTCAATAGAGGATAGATGAGTTCTATGAACTACGTTAGGCATCCATGACAATGGTAGAGTATGAGAGTCAATTTCTTGACATGCTTCAATACATCAACTACATGCAGGATGAGAAGTTGAGGATGCAAAGGCTCATCATGGGGCCTGAACATAGACTTAGGAAGGGAAGTGCACATTCATTGTTTGTAGACATTAACAGAGGTTGTTGAGAAGGCCTAAATTGCAAAGGAAACTAGGGGAAGATGCAACATGCCGAGACAGAGTGCAGAGCCGTATCAAGCATATGTAGGATAGTAGATCGAGTAGGTCAGCTCCTCCTCCTCATGGTAAATATGGTTTGCATGTACAGTCTACATTCATGCCATCACAAAGCAGCCACCTCGCCAGAGCAGAGCAGACGACTTGTCCTTAATCTATGCCTCCATAGAGATTAGATTCTTAGATTGGACGTAGTATGAGGCCTTCTCCTAGGGGACCAGTCAAGAATCAAGCACCACCTAGAGCTCAATGAACAAGAGATCGTTAGTAGTGACCACAACAGTCTATAGCAGAATCATCAGGATCAACAACAAAGACTAGTACATTACCTACAAGAGTTGTTTCTCATTAGAGGGGACCAAGTACTTACTACGGGTGTGGTGTAGTTAGGAATCATTGGAGAGAGTTCCTTCATAAATGTAATAAAAGGGTAAGACACCGGTTTGAGCCTACATTAGGTAATTTGGCCAAGAGCCACAAGATATATGTAGTGGTAGAGAACCACTAGGTAGAGCACTAGGGCGCGGTGATTGAGACGATAGGTAGTATTGATGGCACTTCTATTTCTATTTTATTTGATTGAGGCTCTGAAATTCTTTCATTTCTCAATTTATAGTAGATAGATGCAAGTTGGTGGTAGTTAGGTAGAGCCATGGTCAGGATGTGGAGATGGCTTCAAGCCAAACTCACGGTGGATCTTTGTATCCTTTTTTGGGTTTCTATGGGATTATTTTGGGCATGGATTGGTTATCGCACACAAGGCTAATTTTTATTGCTATAGTAAGGTCATATCCTTGGATCTTTGGTTTCCATATCCTTGGATCTTTGTATCCTTTGTTTGTGTTTCTATGGGATTATTTTGGGCATGGATTGGTTATCTGCACACAAGGCTCATGTTTATTGATATAGTAAGGTAATATCATGTGAAAAATATTTAGGAAAGGAGATAGGAATAGTGGGAGTTAGGAGACCCACCTCTATTCACACCATATCCGCTATGCAACTTGAGTGGTGTTCAAGATGAGGTTTCCAGTTGTATGTTATCACGGTTAGTTAGCAGATCGAGGATAAGTCTAGTGGGTCATCGCTTGATCATCATCATACCTTGAGGGATTTTTCAGATGTATTTCCAAAGGATCTTCGTGGTTATCTCCCCCACTTGAGATAGATTTTCACTTTGATTTGGTTCGAAGTAAAGCCTTTCTCATGAGCGCCTTATAGGATGACTACCCTAAGCTTTGTGAGCTCAATTTATAGCTAGAGGGCCTTCTGGATAAACTCCTAATCCATCCTAGTGTATCCCCTTGGGGTGTACTGGTGATTTTTGTAAAGAAGAAGGATAGATATTTAGTTTTTTGTATCGATTATCATCAGCTAAAAAAGTAACGATCAAGAATAGTTAACCCCTTCCATGCATTGATGATTTTTTTAATCGATTAAGGGGCACAAAAAAACTTCCAAGATAGTTCTTAATTCTAGATATCATCGATAAGGATCACGAGAGGTATATATTCATAAGACATCCTTCCATATGAGATTTGGCCACTACAAGTTCACAAGTAGCACCTTGTGGTCTCACAAATGCCCCGACGATATTGAGGAGTTTGATTAATGGGGTATTCTAAACATTTTTATATCATTTTTTTCTCATATTTATTGATGACATTTTTATCTACTTATGCACATGTGAGGAGCACGAGGAACACCTTTGATATGTTTTGTAGTGTCTTCATGAGCAATATCTTCACAAGAACCTAGAGAAGTGTGCATTATTTCAGTTAGAGGTGTAGTACTTGGGTCAGATAATTTTAGGGGAAGGTATCACCGTTGATATTTCCAATATTAGAGATATTATAGACTATCCCAAGCTAACCAATGCGGCGGAGGTGCATAGTTTTTTATTGTTGGCAAGTTACTACAAGATATTTTTTCAAGACTTTTCTTAGATTTTGTACCCCTTCACTTCCCTTAAGTGGAAAGGGAAGAAGTTTGTTTGGTCTGATGGATGTGAGCAGGCCTTCAGTAAATTAAAGGGATGACTTATGATCACCCCAATTCTTGTTGTACTAAATCCTTAGAGGTATTTCTTTGTGTGTATGGATGCTTCCTTGGTGAGATTGGGTGGTGTTTTAATGTAGGATGACCATGTGGCTACCTTTGAGTCTTGAAAACTCAAATATTATGAGCTCAATTATCGACTCATGACCTTGAGCTTGCAGCAATTGTGCATGCTTTGGTTTGATGGAGAAATTTCCTTTTGGACAAGAGAATTATTTTATAGATAAACCATTTGATCTTATGTCACCTATTCATGCAACCCAATCTCAAAGCTCATTAGTGGCATTGGATGGAGTTTTTATGTGAGTAGGGAATGGAGATAGAGAATGTGAAGGGGAAATAGAATGTTGTTACCAACACTCTTAGTCGATGAAGACATTTGGTTATGGCTACTTCAGTGGGTACAATTTTGTAGAGCAGGATTTTGTGACAGCTTCCTCATGACAATTTCTACTATGTATCTACAACAGAGATTGATTCTCAGAAAAACCTTGAGGGGAATTTTGATGGTTTTTCTTTAGATTCATATTGACTTCTCATACATAGAGTCCATATCTATGTACCTAGGGATGGAGGTTTTGGACAAGATATCTTGGTAGAGGCTCATCGTGCACCTTATTGGCCCGATCCAGGGTGAAGAAGATGCATTCCACGTTGAGATAGTTATCTTTGTTGAAGAGTTATTCATAAATATGTAGCTTAGTTTTGTCACATTATTTAGAGCGTCACGGGGTGAAGGCCGAGAATCAATATCTAGTTGGCCTTCATTACCCACATGCTATATCATAATGGAAATGGGACACCATTTCTATTGATTTCATAGTAGGGCTACCAACATTGAGAAACCGCCACGATGTCATCATGGTCACAGTGGATAGATTGACAAAAGTGACTCATTTTTCTTTGGTGAAGACCACCTATACAGCTAGTGTAGTAGCAAGAGTGTACTTAGATGAGATTTTCATAATGCATCGATTCCATAGAAGATCATCTGCAAAACATCACATTTATAGACTACCGTGTAGTAGGCCCTTAGGATGAGTATCAATTTCAGACAACATATCATCAAGAGACAGGATGGATAGGCGAAGTAGGTGAATCATATCTAAGAGCACATGCTTTGGATGTAGGTAATGGAATATTATTCAAGGTGGGAGGAGTACTTTTACTTTGTTGAGTTTCCATAAAACAACAATTTCCAAAGTTGTATTGGGATGAGCTCATAATGTAATAGTGTCAAAATGGAGTGGGAACTACATCTCCTTCCCCTTAGACTCAAATTTCTCCTAGAATTCACTTTGGAATAGCAGAGGAAACTCATCTCGCAATAAGGTGTCATCCTCCCATATGGCTATAGTCTCATCATACCTATCCCACTAGACCCGCACTATAAAATCACACATCCTCAAAGGCCAAGGTCCTATGCTCTATGATGTATACGGGCTCCACTAACACCTTCCCTTACTCTTACACCTAGAATTTAGTGAAATCAAAAATATGAGAGGGATTTGGAATGTATCTCCTAAGTAAAGAAACATGAAATACATCATGAATGCGAGACAAGATGGGTGAAAATTAAATATGATAAGCCAACGGACAATACACTCCAAGATCTCAAAGGGACCCACGAATCTAGGAGCTAACTTAGAGCCTTTTCCATAATAGATAGGACTCTTATGAGGCATGAAATGAAGAAATAGTTTCATTTCCACCTTAAAACTACGATATGTCATCCTCTAATTTACATATTCCTTTTATCTATCCTAAACCTCCTGTAACCTCTATCAAATCATGATAACCTACTATTCCATATCCTATAATAATGCTAGCCCAAGAGAAACCATGTCCTCCAATCTGTCCTAACTTAGTGGTGTCTTGAACTCTCTACCATACAATTCCTAAAAATGATCCATACCAATCGAACTCTAGAAAACTGTTATTGTTGAAAAAATCCACTAAATACAAGTACTTCTCCCACCTAGACTGATGGTCCATGACATACATCCACAACATATCCTCTAAGATATGATTAACCTATTTTGTTTGTTCATTTATCTCTAGATGATAAGCTATAACAAATTTGATACTCATCCCAAGGGCATGCATCATGGATGTCGAAGCGAGAGGTGTATAAGGAATCATGGTCATAAATAAACTTACGTAGAATCTCATGCGGTTTGATAATATCATTTAAGTACACTCTTATCACCGCACCAGCTATGAAAGGAGCGATAACCAGATCATACCAAGCTAAGAACACATATGCTAATCAAACACCATGATCAATAAGATGAAAGCAATTCACCAGAATAACTTTACATAAAACCTTTGCAAAAAAATGACAAAAAATATCATATATTATTATGGAACTCAATGCAATACATTGAGAATGGGCCTTTCTTAAATAGGTAAGGAATAAAAATCTAAGAACGATCAAGGTCATAGATCAAGCCATAAATAAAGGAAATAACTAGTCAAGACCATAGATTTATGAGAGAACTAGACATCAAGAATCTAGTCAATTCCATAGATCTAGGAAAGAACTGGTCAATACCATAGATTAAGGAAAGAACTATACCTAACAACTAGATAATATCTCCTAATAGCTAAATAAGATAAAAGAAATATCCACACACATAAGTGGGTGAGGATAAATACAATAAAGGTAAATAAAGTACCTAGGTGAACATGAGCTAAGGTAAATACCTACTCTAACAAGCTATATAGGTGGTCTTCACCATATGAAAATGAGCCACTTTCGATTCTTCCATCCTTTGTGATGATGATGGAACTATGGTGGTATCTCGATGTCGGTAGCCCTACTTTGAAATCCATGGAAATAATGTCCCATTTCCGATCCGGTATATAATGCGGGTAGAGAAGGCCAACTGGATGTTGATTCCCAACCTTCACCCTCTAACACTCTAAACAACCCAACACAAATTGAACTACATCTCTCCATAGAAATCTCTAGTGGTATATTTGTCTCAAGCTTGAAGACATCTTCTTGACCCTAGATGGGTGAATAAGGTGCATGATTAGCCTTTGCAAAAATATACTATCTCAAACCTCAATCCCTAAGTATATATATCTTTCCTCTGTGTTTGAGTAGTCCATTTGACTCTAATGTAAAAAAATCAAACTTCCCCTCAAGGATCAATCTTTGATCTAGATAGAATGTAGAAGTTGTCATGTAGAATTTGCTACAAAATCCATCTCCGCAAATATGTACCCCTTTGAAGTAACCATAACAAAATGTCTCGGTCTACTCAGAGCATCTACAACAACATTCTCCTCCCCCTTCAAATGCTCTATCTCCATATCATACTTACAAAGTAACTCCATCCAACGTCACCGACGAGAGTTGAGATTGGGTTGGGTGAAGAGGTGATGAAGATGCAAATGATCGGTCATGAGAATTAATCTCCTACCCAAAATTAAATGTCTCCATGGAATAAAATCATGCAAAAATACTTTGTAAGAACAAGGTCATGATTCGAGATAATTTAGCTCATAATCCTTGAGTTTACGAGACTCAAAGGCAACCAAATGCCCTCCTACATCAAAATACTACCCAATCCTACCAAAAAGGTGTCTTTGCATACAAATAACTCTCCTATGCATTTAGCACTTCAAGGATGGGTGATTTCATAAATAATTCCTTTAATGTCTTGAAGGCTTGCTCCCATCTATCTAATAAAATGAACTTCTTCCCTCTCCATTCAAATGAAGTTATGGGGTGGGTAACTCGAGAGAAGTCTGAACAAATATCCTGTAGTACCTGTCAACCCCATGAAATTGTGCACCTAAATCACACTAGTGGGTGTTGGAATATCCATAATGAATCTAATCTTGGAATGATCAGCTCCAATACTTTCCCCAAAAATAATTTGACCCAAATATTGTTCCTCCTGAGTGAAAGAATGCACACTTCTCAAGTTCTCATTAAGTTACTACTCACGAACACATTGTTGAACCCGACCAAGGTGTTGTTGTCTATGAATCACAACACCCTATGGTTTGCACAAGCATCGTGTTTGAGCTCACAGTTTGATTGGATAACATGGGTACTATATCTAGGTTGTGGGACTTTCTACTTGAGATAGACCTCTAAAGAAATTTGGTTCTTTCTCCTAAACTACCTTTCACAATCTACTCTAATGCAAGTAAAACCAACTATTTTAATCTAACCTTGAAGGGACCAAGGAGAGAGAGAGCATGAAATCCAATCCTACACTAAAATGGTGATACAACGAGAAAAGGAGGTTGTGAGAGTAGTCTTCCAATGTGTGAAAAATAGAGGCAAAGTGCATACTAGAAGGGGTGATAATAATTCTCTATAGTCTATAAAATGCATTCACAACAACATTTCATACACACACAATGATAATGAATCCCTGCAAGAGCATAAATAGACATAATATATTTGTATAATATTGAAAGGGAAAGAAGAATGCAACAAACATAGTAGGGAAAGATATCCACAAACTTGTTTTTCTCTTTGCTTGCATTGATATGCATAGTTTT
This sequence comes from Taxus wallichiana var. yunnanensis, assembly GCA_018340775.1. Classification (NCBI taxonomy): domain Eukaryota; kingdom Viridiplantae; phylum Streptophyta; class Pinopsida; order Cupressales; family Taxaceae; genus Taxus; species Taxus wallichiana. The sequence continues at coordinate 238,750,284 of CM031233.1, forward strand.
ATCTATTACAAAATAAGGGACTAGATAACCATGCAAGGAGTCCACTACAAGTGCCTACGGGACATTGGCTTCATAAAACAATTTTGATAGATTTTGTTACTCAAAACTATCCCGCTTTATAATGATCTCAACACTCCAATTTATAGAAATATGAGAAGAGAGAGAGAGAGAGGGAAAAATGGAAATCCAAAATCTATCTTTTCACCACTTGCAAGAGGTAGTAAATTAAGTGAAATGTTGTTTTGTTTCTTGCAAAAGGTTTGCCATGTCATCACATGACTTGCAACAGTGAGAAATATCAGCCCATGCTTCATTTAATGCACCCCAACTACCGAATAAAAAATTGTTCTGAATTGGGTATGTTTTCTATGAAATCACCATAAATTATTTTTCAAATATTGAATTTCTTGTTTTCTATGCATTGGTCTTGGATCCATGATTCCAACGGTATAAATTTTGTGTGATTTCATGTAGAAATGCAAAAGATATGACTTTTGAGTGTAGGAAGCTGTTTTGGGTTTCTTAGTGATAGGGTGGGTATTTAAATTGTTGCATACTGGAAATTTTTCTCTTATTTTCGTAAAAAGTCCATTTTCTTAAAATCAGAGATCTGGATCAAATGTTATGCCCTTTTAAAGTTTAAGAGTCAAATGCAAAGTGCGGAGGAAATAGAGAGAAGGCGCACGCATAGGTGTGTGTACGGGGGAAGGCATACAGCAAAGGCATGGAAACAGGGTGCATGCATTCAATGAAGGAGGGAATGTGGTAGCATAAAAGGAAAAAGGGTGTATGACGAGTAATGCAGGATGCAAGTAAGTGCATAAGAGGAAGAGTGTGGATAGCCAATTTTAAGCAAGTCCGAAGAGGGGCGCGTGTGGAGGCGCACGGGGATAAGAAAGAAGTCAAGCATGAGGGAGGAAGGCACAAAATGTGTGTGTGCAAGAGGAAGGCATAGAAGGATTGTAGAAAAGAATCAATGTAAAGACTAAGATGTAAACGTGTGAAAGGAAGCGGAAGGAAGGTGCACACTTAGGTGGGCACGAGCATCAGAAAGAAGGCATACTTGTAGAAGGTGGGTATGGAAGTAGACCGATAGCATTCAACTACGAAAGGGTGCATGGAGATGGACATAAAAGATGACGTGTGACTAGAAGAGTAGGGACATGGCCAAATTTGAAGAAAAAGACTACAAAGGGGCATGCACAACCCGAAATGTGAAACATCATAGCCAAAATGAAAATAAAATGTATCAAGTAACTAGGAGAGTTATTTGGATAATAGGTAATCTGATGCTCCTCACATGTATGAGAGTACATCAAAATGTCATCAAGGAATATGATTAAAAACTAGTCTAGGAAATTCTTGAACACCCCATTAATCAAATTGATGAAAATTATAGGGGAATTTGTAATCTTGAATGGCACAAATGTGAACTCATACAAAAAGTTTTGTTGTGGACATCTACCTCTGTAATCCTTAGTTGATGATATCCATACCTAAGATTTATTTTGGAAAACACCATGGCCCCCTTCATCCGATCAAATAAATCATCGATTCAAGGGAGGGGGTAACAATTCTTGATCACAATTGACTATAGTCCACACACTGACCAAAAGGATCTATCCTTCTTCTTCACAAAAATCATTGGTGCACCATGTTGGTATCAAAATTGATTCTCCCTAGAAATCGACCAACATCACAAATTTAGCACGACATTGAGAGATAGACAAGTCTTATTATGAGTCATTTTGTAGGCTGGGGGAGGATCCGTCGGAATCTTTGTCACTTTGGCATCGAGGATATAGATATCACCTTCATTAAGGATTTGATCTATCCCATGCATTTCGACTAGGGTGAGAGGACCCATTTTTTAACCTCTTTCAATGAAGGAGAATGAAGATATCCTTCTTTGCAAAAATTTGAAAGGAGATCCTTGGAAAATATGATCAATGAACCATAATTTAACTCTCACAAGTTGTCACTTCTAAATCATGGTGATATTTTCTAAACGGGGTTAAAGGTTACTAGAGACATTATAAAATCCTTATTGCTTCTACATATTTTGGTAGTAGAATTTATTCATTTGTGGACATACGGGGCAAAAAGGGGTAGTTCGGGTAGGATTCATTGTTTTTGAATAATTTTTGGTGGGAGATTAAGCAAGATAAAATTGATTTTCCATATCTTTGAGAACATTCACAACATTTGGAAAACTAAATGAGAGAATGTTTTAAAATATCTAAAATATTCCTTCAACTGAAGGTGTGCATCAAAGGAGGCCCAATTTTGCACAGTTTCATACAATCTCTAAGAATTTAGGATGAAGGCTTGAGCTAAAGACTCAATTAGACATTAAAGACCCCTAGTTCCTCACACCTAAGATACACTCAAATGCTTACAGACAATCTTTATCAATGAATAATAGTAAAGTGATTTTATATTGTTTGTCTCATTACGAGGATGAAGGCTCTTCTCATAATGAAATTGCAAATGCCATTAAACTATAACGGGGATGAGATCTGTGTGATTCATAGGGATTTTAATTTGTAATAGGAACAAGAAAAACTACTTGTAGACATTATGAAATAAAGTAGACACAAATTTTCCAAACATTAACAAAGATTAATTCAAATTTGATTAGATTCATTAGCAAGGGAAAGTTTCTTTAAACAGTCTCAAAGCTTTTCAATGGCTGTACACTTGTAACCAACTTGACATGATCAAATCTAAAACATAGGAAATTAACAGGTTTCTCAGATGGTCTCTTAGGAAGATGGGATTTCTCAAATTTTCTCTTAAAAATTCAACACCCGACCATTTTCATGACTAAATCATGTTTTTATAGCACTCTATTACATTAAAGCTTTCCCCCCAAGAAAAGAATATTCGAGGAACCTTTTTTATTACATAATTTCATAAGAAAGTGACATTTAATAAATTTTCACTGCACCGCCAGTGGAAAATTCATGAGCATATCACATTTTTCAAACCCTCAACTAATGACTAGGACGCAATGCCACAACTTTTTGACATTCCTTCTAATCATTCTTTTATTTTGTCATGCGAGAAATCCCCATTTTAATAATTTTCGGTGGCTTTGTATAGCTGGATCTAATAGGAAATCCTTTTCACCCTCGAGGCAACACCTTTTTCATCCTTTACACTTGCAACCTCCATCATTTCATCATTTTCCCATTCTTTCCTCTGCAACTTTACTTTGTATCTAGCTTCTTTGGTAATTCACATTTTTGCAAGTGCCTGAGCTATTCCATCTTCAAAATATCAAACTTTACAAATCCTTGGAATCACAAGTTAATCTTTAAATCCATTTAGTTACACTTTACTGAGACAAAAATGACAAGGAATTTCATCCAAAAACGATGAAAAACAATGCGTATTCACATCTCTAGGAGTCCTAGAGCAAAAATAGCGGTAAAATCATATAAAATTCATAGCAACCATTGATTTTGTGCCTTGTCAACTTTAGATTAGATCCATCCATGTGTTTTCTTGGTGTAACTACAAAGGTGAAGTATAGAGGCAAGTTTCCAAACAAGCTGCAGGCCTTCCACGTGCCTAGGCCCAAGAAAATTACCTTTTGGCCTTTGAAAAGTCACAGTATAAAAGAAGCTAGTGGAATCTTCCACGTGTCTAGCCTGGCACACTTTTGATATGGTGCCCAAAAATAGAGACCCCAACCAAGCGCAGACACACCATGTGTCCTAGCCTAGAAAATTTGTTGAAAACATTTAAGGACTAGCGGAAGGGGCCATGTGTCTAGGGTCTGAGAAAGTTTCATTGGCCGTTGAAAATTCCAAGCAAGGGAAAAGTGAACAGAAACTTCTAAGTGTCCCTTTGGTGCTTCTTCAAAAGTAAAGTATAGGGGAAGGTTCCCAAATAGGCATGGGCCCTCTATGTGTCTCAGGCTTTAAAAAGTTGCTTGAAAAGTTGAAGTATAGATAGGAGCTATCAGAAGCCTCCATGTGTCTCCTTGGCATAACTTTGAGATGTTGCACAAAAGCAAAGGCCCTAAACAAGTGTGGGGTTACCACATGTCTCCTTGGCACAGGCGAAAAGGTAGGAACCAGAGGTAGATCCTCAAATTAGCACCAACCCTCCACATGTCCATGGTCTGACAAATCTACACCCTTTGCATGAAAAAATGTCTAAGTCTTGGCAGGTCTAGCGGAAACCTCCATGTGTCTCCTTGGTGTAACTCCAAAGGTCAAACCAAGAGGAAAATTTTCAGATGAGCGCAGGTCCTCCACATGGACAAGATTTGAGTTGAAGTGGTGCTTACAGTTTCAAAGTGCCCCACCGAGCCACATCCAATCGAGAAAAGGCCAAGTTTCCACAGATGTTGGGAAAAAAATTGACAGGAAAACAAAATGTGATTGTGGAAAAATAGAAGCAAGGAAAAAACCCCAAAATTATGCCCAAGTTACAAATTCTTGAATTAATGTGATCCTCGACCAAAGTAAAGGACTGATCATAACAATCGGATGAAGGGAGATATTTCACGCATCAATACAGGAGATAGAAAAAAGAGGACATAGTCCATAGATTGAATAATTTAAAGGACAAACGGGGAAAGATCAAATTGAGCACCAACATCGGCTCTTACTCGGGGATGGACACTCCTAGCAAGTGCCATAAGAACAAATAGCAGAATAAGTGTCAAAAATAAACCATTGGGTAATGGAGTCACGAGCCAACCTTCCAAGAACAAATTGAGAAACCAACAAAAATGGCTACAAGGACTAGGATGAACCAAAATAGAAAACACGAAAGTAGAAAGAAACCAAAAGACTATACACTGTACAATGGTGCATACCTCGATTCTGAGAAATCAATCAAGGAAATGTTTCAAATGCCTACCATTAATAGGTAATTCAATAAACTCCCCATCTAGGTCTTTTAAGAAGAAGGTATGTTCACCAATTTGAATGTCAATTAAATAAGGGCCCATCCACAATGCATCAAACTTTCCATGTTTTCCCTTATCCTTGTGCCTACTATCCCATAATAGCACAAGATCTCCCACATTGAAAGCTCTTGGAGTCACCTTCTTATCAAACAAATTCTTCAATTTCTCTCTAAATTTTACATGTCTTTGATGGGATGCCCTTCTTTCTTCATCTAACTCAACAATCTGATTGATGCGAGCATCATAGGGACTAACCTCTTGATCTTCCAACTATTGAAGTAATTTAAATGAAGAAAATTACATATTCAAAGGAAACAAAGCTTGAGTTCCATATGCAAACTCAAATGGGATTTTTCAAGTAGTTCATTTAACAGTGATTCGATGAGCCCAAACAAAAACCTTGAACTTCTCACCCCACTTCCTTTTGTTCAACTCCAAAGTTCTTCTAATTATTTTCAATAGGTTTTTATTGTTGGACTCTGATTGTCCATTTCCTTAGGGATTATAATTGGAATCATATGTCAAATTAATCCCATATTCATGGCACATGGCCACCAAATGTTTATCCTAGAAGTTTATGGAATTATCAACAAGTATCTTAGCAGCACTCCAAACTTGCAAATGATATGATTCGTAATGAAATCCATTATAATTTGGTGAGTTTCTTTCTTGGTGGGGATTTCCTCCACCCACTTGGTGAAGTAGTCAGTGGATACTAAAATCCACTTATAGCCAACACTTGAGGAATCTGAAATCTCACCAATGAATTCAATTCCCCCATGTCGTAAATGGGGCTTCAATTGATACAGGTTGCAAAGGAAGGGATCCTAAAGCTTTCAGTATTCCAAAAAAGTGTTTGCAACTTTCACATTTTCTTACCAACAGAGTTGTATCTTTGAAAATATTTGGCCACCAATAACAAGCCCTTAAGATTTTATGAGTTGTGACTATTCACAAAAATGCGCCCCACAAACTCCTCCATGGAGATCGGGTAATTATTTGAGGGATTCATCTTCAGTAATGCATCTTAAGAGAACTCCCTCAAGGTTCTTCCAAGCTAACCCAAAATTAGTAATGACATATTTTTGGGAAGCTAACTTAATTTATATTTTCTTATTCTTGTTCAAATGTTTAGGAACTGTAGATGTTTGAGATTAAAAATGATGTCATTGTACCATTCTTAATTTATTGGTTTTTCAAGGACATTCAAGATTTCTTCTCTAACTTAATTTACCTCAATTATCTGCAGATTTCTCTCTACCATAATTTTTTCCAAGCCCAAACCTTTGACAATTTTTTTTGTTTGGATATCCATGTCATACTCTTACAATTTATTTACCCATCGGCATATTTTTCTTGAAAATTCAATTTTCGATAGGATATCTTTCACCATGGTGTGGGGAACATAAGCAATGAATTTGGAACTCATAATATATGGCTTAAAGACCTTTTTTCTCTTTTACCAAAGAAAATGTATTCTTCTCCATGATAGTATACTTTAGCTTAGCTCCTTGTAATGCCTTATTGAAAAACACAATTACTCTTTCAGCTCCCTCATCATCCTTTTGCAACAACACAGATGCAATAGTACTTTCTGAAGCAAAAGAAAACATTTGGAAAGCCTTCTTATAATATGGAGCTGCTAAAATAGGGGCATTATTTAATGCTTCTTTGATCCCAACAAAATCTTGACTAGATGTTTCTTCCCATTCGATACTTTGGTCTTTCTTCAGCATGTTAGTGATTGGGTTAGTTATTTCAGCAAAGTTGGAGATAAATATCCTAATAAAATTAATCTTCCCAAAAAAGGATTGAATTACCTTCTTGGTTCTTGAATAGGGCCTTTTTGATGGCTTCTAATCTCTTAAGATCAATCATGACCCCTTTCTTTGACACATTGTGTGAAAGCGTCTTTGCTTCGGAACTCCAAATGGCACTTCTTGGGATTTAGTTAAATACCATACTCCCTACATCTTAACAAATTTTCTCTAAATGTTGCCGGTGGTCACTCCTTTTTCTAGAGAAAACAGTCACATCATCTTGATATATAAAAATGAAATCATTAATATAGCCGAGAAAGCTACATCCATTTCTTTTTTGGAAAGTGAATTCAACATTCATTAGACCAAAATGAATTAAGACATATACATATGTTCCCAAGGAGTGGTAAATGAAGTCTTGATTCACTCGATTCCTTCACAACCACATGGTTATATCCGAGAAAAACCATCCAGTGGATAACAATTCTAAACCAAGTAACCAATTATAACATATTTTCCATATTTAGCAGAGGGTAGTTATCCTTCATTGATGCTCTATTCAACTTTCTAAAGTCCACACACAACCTTATACCTCCATTCTTATTTTTGACATGTACCAAGTTTGTAACTAATGATGAGTACCTTGTGGGCTGTGTGATTCCTTCATCCCTCATTCTTTTCAATTCTTCTTGCATCTTCAGGGAAAGAAGTGGATTGATTGGCCTCTGTTTCTTCCTAAACGGCTTGGCAGAAGCTTCCATGGGAATTTTTTGTTAGAAAAGATCCACTCTGTATGCTTTTAGTTGAGAATAATACTATGCTAAGTAGTCCTAGTATTTCTTCAACAATTGGACATAATACTACTTTTCCTCCTTACTCGATTGCTACCTAGCTAGATCTTACGTGGTTTATCCTTCGTGCCTAGGTCGCACTCTTCAACATCCTCAAGGTGACATGTTACGTTGACAATGCAATCAACATTATCAAAGTTTGGTTCAAGTGCTACCACACCTCCCAAAATAGTATTAGTCTTTAAGTGAATGAAGTCTTTGCCGAATAAATTCTCCTTTCGATCAGCTACACAAACCATTAACTTCAAATCTATACGTTGATCGGAAAATTATCCTTAGTTCTACAAAAACTTTTGCACTTGGGCATCATCTCGAACACTTGATAGTGTTTAACATTGTCGAGAGAATAGATGGCCTAGTCAATACCTTAATATTATACTCATAATAGGGGGATACAATATAATTTTCAAATCTAGACCCCAACACGGCCAATTTGTCTGCTAGATTATTGTACTTCCTATCGTGATGTATTATGTTCAAGGAGTCAAATATTTCAATGAAATCCTAGACTTCATGTTTATACTGCTTCATTCTCTGATTTTTTGCTGCATACAGTTTTCTAACCTACTTGACAATTATCTTTGAATCTCCTTTAACAATGATATCTCTAATACCATATTTCCAAGAAATTCTTAAACGCAATAATAGTGCTTCATATTCTGCAATATTGTTAGTGCACTCAAAGTTGAGTTTAAAAGAAAAATCAAACTTTTCCTAGCCTAGAGATATCAGAATAACACCGGCACCATTTCCAAATTTAGATCAAGCTCCATCAAACAACAAAGTCCAAGGAGAACCTAATTTTTTAAGAGAATTGCATTGATCAATTTTGTGCTCTTTACCGTCAGCAAATACTTCAAAGTTATCAGCATCAATGTCAGTGTATAACACTTCATAGGAAGCATTATTGGGATCCTCTTTGAGATGTAGCATCTTATTTTAACCATACAACTTTACAAGGCTACCCTCAATAGGTATAGTGGAAAAAGACATATCCATTTGCACACTCCCACCCACACTAGCAGCCCATTTTCTTGATAACAACATTCCCCATTTAGTAGGGCAATCAACAATAACAACATCTAGTTTTAAGTTCTTGACATGGTAGGTTGTGTGTTCCACTATCAAACCCTTGACACATCCAACCACCGGCAACTTTCTGGAATCCATGGTAGTACACTTCCCATAATCTCTGTCACTTGATATCTAATTCATCTGCCCCTCAAGAGGCATAACATTGAATGATGCTCTAGAATCAAACATACAGTTGTGTAATAGCCTATCCCTAATAATTAGAGTAGTGAAAAATGGATCTACATTCAGTTAGGACTCAACCAAGGATGTTCCCAAATATACTTCAGGTGGCTCACCTAATTCTTCTAGTACTTGAGGTTTTTCCAACTCTACAATGGCAGGAGGTACCTTAACTTTGTTTACATTTCTACCTTGGGTAATCTTTTCTTCTTTCAATCCCAAATACTCAAAGGCCCTTTCTTATGATCAGGAATCCTAAGAAGCTCAAAACTTGGAATAGAGATCTTGATTTGACTCAAGAATTTTGAGATATTGATTAGAAATGGATTTTTGGTTTGGCCTAAGGCCCTACCCCTTTGGAAAATTTACTCCTAGTGTTATATTATTTTTCTTGGGAAATTAAAACATTCATTAACAACTTCCTATCCTCCTCAGAAGGGATTCCTCCACCATACTTTTTAAATCATTAATTCCGTTAAGTATTCAAAATCTTTATTAGGAATTTCAAAATATTGTACCATATATATTTAAAAAGCATGAGAGGGAGGAAGGGGTAATACCTGAGTGAATGTAATTCCGAGAAACTTGTAGTAGTTCTAGAACTAATTAATTGATGAAGTTTCTCCCTCGCTTTGTGAACTTGTGGAGAACCCCATCATGCACACATCATCATTAGTGTCATCATCAACTTCCTCAACTTATTTTTCTTCATCACATGGGGCATGTGGAAAGAAACATCTATCACACCACTCAATTTCATTGGCTTCTTCCACAACAGAACTCGACAATTAAAGGATCAAACACTTATCTATTTTCCCCGGGTTGGGTCAATGTCTATTTCCGATCCCACGAGTCTTTTGAATTTGTCATTAGATATTTGATTAGCCCTAGGATTATTTGCAAATATTTCTTGACCTTGTGCTTTATGCTGACCTTGGGAACTTTGTTCAATCCCCTTCTCTGCTCTGGCCAGTTTATAGGATATTTCCTTAATAGCTTTGGCCAAAGTTTACACAACCTCCTCTAGATCCACAAACTTACTTGAATGAGGATTCTTTGGATTGATCAGATTGATACCTTCCCTCTAAAGAGGCTTACCAACTTCCCTCATGTTATTTTCAATCTGCAAATCCATGGTGAAGGCCTACCTCAATGTTGTTGGGTTTGTATCCCTCAAACAATAGGTAGCCTTATTATCAAAAGCATCACAAGTATTCTATCAAACAACAAACGTCACTTGGCCTAAGGATCACAGGTAACCTATTCATGTTCTTATTGAACCTTATATTGAAGTCATGAACATACTCATTAGGATTTCTTTTTATATGTTCAAATTCTTATAAAATAAACCTAGGGTCCTGTTTTATCTCCATACTACAATATGAAAGCATCCTCCTCTAGAGTATGAATAAAAATAATTATGTACACATCCTCAAATTTGATCTCAAAGTCTTCCATCATATTGAAAAAAAGCTTTAAGTGTTGATCACCAGTAATAGCATTATTTCCTTGAAATTTAGGCAATCTATTTCTAACATCTTGGGCACAACATTTGGATATCCAACCATACCTCTAAAATCTATAGGACCAAAAGTGTTCACAACAAACAGAGGTCTGGGTGGGGGTTGGGTCATATTGTTTTGGGGTGGTGATCTTACAAGAGAAACAAAATGATGGGGAGTGAGGGGTCTATGGGGCACAGGAATGTAATTCTTAGAATGAATGTTGTCTAAAACTCTGTTTCATGGAAAATCCTATCAGCTTTGGAGAACATAGGGACAAAATGAGATGTAAATTTTTAAAATATAAAAGAAGGACTCTCTCCAGATGGAGAATTCAGATCTATAAAAAGACTACATAGTTAAGAAACACTTGAGGAAGTATTACAATCTTCAATGATAGGCTGATCAATTTCCACAATTGATAACTCTTTTCTTGATTTTTGATCCTCAATAACTTTCCAGATTCTTCTTCCTTTAGAATTTTTCTTTCCTAATTCTGGAAACAACCTTCTAGTAGGGTCTTTAACAAAGAAATATCTTCTTCCTTCCATCTTTGCAAAGATTAGTGATAAATTTCAATTGACAGAGGTTAAGACACTGGCATTTATCAAAAAATAATTCAACACGGAGTCGCCACTAAGGATTTTCACCTTAGTTTTTAAATGCACTAAGATTCATATGTCAAATATTTTCAACACTAAATTCATTCAAAGATTCACAGATCTAACCTTCCTTTACTCGAATTTAACATTTATGATGTAAACTTAGTGCAAAAACCAACAGAAACTGGAAATATTACACGTAGAACTTGTAATTTCACAAATCTTACAGATCTTAACAAAGGATCACAATTAAATAACATATTTACACTTATAGCATGTAAGAAACATTACGGGGCCAAACATAAGAATGCCTTTGATGATCCCGTAAATGACACCAATGCGGTGTTGTTTCCGCAAAAATAAATCTCGAGGTCAAATAATCCTGGCAACACAAATTAGGTCTCGAGAAAATGGCCGAACTGGGGTTGGTATCCAAATTGATTCTCCCCTAGAAATTGAGAAGCATCAAAATTGAGCAAGACACCGAGAGATAGATAGATCTTATTATGAGTCATTTGTAGCTAGGGAGGGAATTCATCAGACTCTTTGTCACTCAGGAATTGGGAAAATGGATAGCACCTTCATTAAGGATTTGATCTATCCTCATGGCTTTAGGCCGTGCCTTTCGATCGGGGTGGTGAGAGGAATTGTTTGTAACCTCTATCGGTGAAGGAGAATGAAGATATCCTTCTTTACACAAATTTGAAAGGAGACCCTAAGAAAATATGAACAATGCACCACAATTTAACTCTCACGAGTTGTCACTTCTAAAGAATGGTGATATTTTCTAAACAAGATTAAAGGATACTAGAGAAATTATGGAATCCCGATTGCTTCTACATATTTTGGTAGTATAATTTATTCATTTGTAAACATACAGGAAAACAAGGGTAGTTCAAGTAAGATTCATTATTTTCGAATATTTGTTTAGTGGGAGATTGAGTAGGATAAACTTGATTTTTCTAGATATTTGAGAACCTTCACAAAATTTGGAAAAATAAATGAGAGAATGCTTTAGAATATCTAAAATATTGCATCAACTAGAAGGTGTGCATCAATGGAGGCCCATATTTTCATAGTTTCACACAATATCCAAGAATTTAACACAAAGGCATGAGATAAAGACTCAATTAAACATTAATTACCCCTGGTTCCTCATGCCTAATATAAACTCAAATGCTTGCAGAAAATTTTTATCAACAAAATGATAGTAAAATGATTTTAAATTGTTTGTCTCATTACAGGATGAAGGCTCTTCTTGTAATGAAATTGAAAATTCCACTAAACTATCAAAGGGATGAGATCTTGTGTGATTCAGAGGGATTTTAACACAAGATTGCAATAGGAACAAGAAAAACTACTTGTAAATTTTTTGAAATAAAGAAGACATAAATTTTCCCAAGATTAACACGAATTAATTCAAAGTTGATTAGATTCATCAGCAGAGGAAAGTTTCTTTGAACAATCTCAGAGCTTGTCAATGGATGTACACTTGTAACCAACTTGACATCATCAAATCTAAAACATAGTAAATTAATGAGGTTTCTCAGATGGTATCTCAAGAAGATGGTCTTTGTCAAATTTTCTCTTAAGAATTCAAACCCGACTATTTACATTACTAAAGCATGATTTTTATAGCACTCAATTACATTAAATCTTTCCCCCAAGAAAAGAATATTTTAGGAACCTTTTTTTGTTACATATTTGTCTTAGAAAGTGATATTTGAAAAAAATTCTCTCATAGATGCGGGTGGAAAAATCATGAGAAGATAACAATTCTCGGACCCTCGACTAATGACTAGGGTGTGATGCCACAAAATTTTCATAGTCCTTCTAATCATTCTTTTATTTTGTCATGCGAGAAATCCCCATTTTAATCGTGGCCCCTGTATATTTGGATCTTACATGCAATCCTATTAAACCTCAATGAAACACCTTTTTCATCATTTGCACCTACAACCTCCATCATTTCATCGATTTCCCATTCTTTCCTCTGTAACTCTGCTCTATATCCAACTTCTCTAGTAATTTGCATAATTACAAGTGCCGAGTAATTCCATCTTCAAAATATTAAACTTTATAGTCATTGGACTCACAAACTAAGCTCTAAATCCATTCAATTGTACTTTCTGAGATAAAAACAACAAGGAATTTCATCAAAAATGATGAAAAACAATGCGTATTCGCATCTCGAGGAGTCTTGAAGAAAATATGGTGGAAAAATCAGATACAATGCATAGCAAGCGTTGATTATCTTAACTTTATATTAGAGTCGTCCATGTTTTTCCTTAGTGTAAATGCAAAGGTGAAATACAAGAGGTAACTTTCCAAACAAGCATGGGCCTTCCACATGCCACAGGCCCATGAAAATTTCCTTTTCCTTTGGAAAAGTCTCGTATAAAAGAAGCTAGTGGAAGCCTCCATGTGTCTCACTTTGGCGCACTTTTGATATGGTGCCCAAAAGTGAAGACCCCAAACAAATGAGACTCACTATGTGTCCTAGCCCAAATAATTTTTTTTATAAATTTGAGGACCAGCAGAAGGCGCCATGTGTCTAGGGTCCGAGAAAGTTTCATCGTCCATTGAAAAGTCCAAGCAAGGGCAGAGTGAGCGGAAACTCCCAATTGTCCCTTCGGTGCTTCTTCAAAAGTAAAGTACAGGGGAAGGTCCCCAAATAGAAGTGGTCCTCAAGTGGAAACCTCCATGTGTCTCCTTGGCACAACTCCAAAGGTCAAACCAAGAGACAAATTTTCAAATGAGCACAAGTCGTCCACATGGGCAAGACTTGAGTTGAAGTGGGCCTTAGAGTTTAAAATTTCACCGCCGAGCCACATCCAATTAGAAAGGGCCATGTTTCCACAAATGTTGGAACAAAAATTGACAGGGAAAACAAAACGTGATTTGTGGAAAAATAGAAGGAAGGAAAACCACTGAATTTACACCCAAGTTACAAATTCTTTCACATGGATAGAGGAATAGAAAACATATTTGGATGTAATGTGATCCTCGACAAAAGGAAAGGACTGATCATGGAAATTATATGATGGACAAAGCTTTCACACATTAATAGAGGAGATAGAAAAGATGACAGAGTCCACAGATTGAAGAATTTTGAGGAAAATGGAGTGAGATCAAATTGAGCATTAACACACAACAAGGGGATACACTATGATGGATCAAGACTTTTTGATAAGGTCCTCTAGTTGCAACCCGACCTCACATAGCTCAGGTGTTGTCATCCTATATGGAGCGTGTGAGATATGTTCCACTCCTAAAACTAAATCAATGTGAAAATCTATCTCACATGGGGGAGGAATCCTTGTAGCTCACTAGGAAAAACATAAAAACTCCTACAAAATGGGGTGATCATCAAGTGAAGGTCAATAGCCCCATCCTCTAACATATCACTAACTGTAATAGCATACAACCGATAACCTCATCGCGCACACTACTTCGGTTGCATAGTAGAAACAGTGTGAATAGAGATGAATCTCTTGACTCTAACAATCATTGACTTCACTCCCAAATCATCTACATAAGATATAACCTTGTTGTGAAAATCAACTCTAGCTCTGTGTGTACATAACTAATCCATGCCCAAGATCACTCCATAAGATCCCAACAAGGAAACAAATATCCAAGGTAGTGGTAAAGGGTCAGGTCCATTATGCACTCCCTTACTAAGGATTATAATGATATCTTGGATCTAAAAGACATCTCAACATCCCAACTAAGGCCCTGCCTAACTGCCACAAGCTCCTGTAACACTCTACTAATGATGGATAAATGAAAGAGTCCGATGACCCTGAATAAAATAAAATAGGGGTAGAAATACCACTAATGCTACCTATGGTTTCAATCACTGCTCCCTAGTGCTCTTTCGAGTGGTTCTCGACTATTGCATAAATATTTTGGCTCCTAGCCATGTCATGATCCATAGGCTTAGAAAGCAGTGCCTTACCACGATTATCGGGGATATGAGGACACTCTCTCTAATGTTGTCCATGCACACCACATACATAGCAATTACACCGGTCCTTTACGGTGAGTAGATAGTCCTCTAGGTGGCCCAGTAGTATGTGTTGAAGAACCTGATGATCCTACCAAAGATCTATGTGGGTGCTTTATGGTGGACGTACTCCCTTGACTAAGCTTGAGGTAGATCATGTGTCCTTTGGGCCCCTAACCTGGAGGTCCCATAATATGCCCTCTCCGAGCATCATGATGCTTTGAGGAGGTCGAAATGGTGATCGAGTCCGATGTTGCTAGTGTTGAGGGGGTGGAGGGGCTAGAAGGAAAAGTATGCTAAAGTGTGTTGACCAAGAGGAGGGGGAGTTGATCCCCTGACCTACTATCCTACATCTGTTGTAAACAACTCATCACCCTATCATGAGCTTGTTTAGTCTTCCCCCTTGTTTCCACTACTCTGTAATAATTCTCCACAACCTCTGATAGTGTTTGTGGCCAATGAATGTGTGCTTCCCCTCCCAAGTCTAATTTCAAGCCCCGGATGAACCTATGAACCCCAACCAAATCTTCCTCCATCTAGTCCACATATTGAAGAAAATCTATAAACTTACCCTCATACTCTTCCACTATCATGGAATCCTATCGTACGTCATGAAACTCATCGATCCGCTACTTGATGAATCTTCTATATATGTATCTACTCCTGAAATATTCTTCGAAGATCTCCCAATGAATTTTCTCTCGAATCCAGGTAGAGCATCTACTTCTCGAGTTCTCCACTAAACATTGAACTGTCTCTCAAAAGGTGTATAACAACATGGGATTTCATGTTGCTAGAAAAAGGAATAAGATGAAGCATCCGCTCAAGCAAAGTAACCATACCTCTACCTAAAATATCCCTATGTGTATAGAAAAATTAGGCAGGTCTAATTTTATTATCTCTCTAATGTGATCTGTTGTCATCAAATACTGACCCCTAAGTCTCTCTGCATGATCATCTCTTGGCCTAGGCCTCCTAGACCTGTCTCTGTGCCCTGTAGCTCTATCTCTATGCTCCATAGGAGGTGACCCATGTATAACTGATTATTCATGGGAGTTATCTACCCTATCCTCATCACTGTGACGTGAAGGTGCATGAGCCTCCACTGATGGCTCTTTGTCATGCCAACTAGGTCAACCTCCAAAATATCCTCTGCATATAGCGCAAGTATTAACATCCTTTAGTGTCTACAATATATCGAGCTAAAATAGTTGCTATAACTTGAGTGCTGGGGGTGGTAGGTCTAGGTCCACGTGTAGGAACCCCTCGTTTGGTCTGTGCCTCCTGCACAGACCAAGATGAGAGTTAGTTTATCATCATCTAAGTTTTGTTTCAGTTTTCTAAGTTTTCTACGTTTAACAAAATATCATGTAATGTTGCGTGTTCTAGGTTTACATTTGTGCTAGGATTTTTTTTTTATGTTTCATGTTTTCAATTGTTCCCACGGTCCAAGTGTTGAACCCATGACTTTGATACCCAAGTATAATGCCCAAAATATTCCCAATAAAACCCAAGGAAACTCAACGGTAAAACCAGAAAAAATTGGTTAATAATTTTTATTTTTTAAGGCCATTTTGCAATGTTTACATAAATTTTCGACTAACCAACTATTTTTGTATCTGACAATAAATTATGCTATTCAATTCCAGTTTGATTTAAAAACTCTATTTCTATAATCCTTAATTAATTTAGTCACATTTTCCTAATGTCATTTAATAATTTATTTTCTTAGTTCTAAGTCTAAACTCACGCTCCTATTTATTAAACACAATTAAAGTAAATTCCTATAATAATATTGCCAAATTACTAAGGAGAAATTGATTTAATTCATTACAAGGGTCATGACCTTTTATGCAAAGTTACTAACTAATAAAAAAATTTATAAAACAAGTTTAATCTCTACACCACTTAAGTGGCCCCTTTCAAAATTTACCCATGCACTTCATTTAAAAGATTCTCACTTACCCATCACCTAGCTTTGTACGGAAGAATCTTGGCGATTGGATGCATTGAATTTGGGCCTTTAGATCTAGGATGTCAAAAAAAAAAAACCCTAATCCTCTTTTAGAAATCTTTTATTCTTTCATATGAATTATTTTCTCATTTTTTTTTATAGGTTTATGGGAGGAGAAGAGAAGGAAGCCATGGAAGAAAATGAAGCTTATGGAGGATGCTCCCATTTCGTCTTCTATTTTAATTTTTTAAAACTATATCCATTCTAACCTCCTAGGGTTTGATTGAAATTTCCCTTTTTTTTGTAAACCTATTCATTATTTTAGATCAAAATTTATTTATTTATTTTGTTGTATTTACCCTATTTGGGAAAATGGGCATATGCCCATTTTTATTAAAATTGGTTTTAAAATAATATATACACTTGTAAGTAAGATATACACACACACACACACACACACACACACACACACACACACACACACAAATATATAAACATGTGTGTGTGTGTTTTAATCTTGTCGGTTGCCGGTTTGAATCGCCTTGTTTTATTAATGCCTAACTATTATACAAGAAAACAATGACGGTTTATTATACTTGAGAAAAGAAATTAAGTTTGATTAGTGCTGGCGCCCACCCAAATGGTTAATATATAATATAAGGTTTGTGGGTTGCGGATGGGGGTCGGTGCCCCTCGCCCAACCCACCATCCTTAATACCAAATTTAGGCCAATTCAAAAAAATGTTTTATTATAAATTCATTTATCAATAGTTTTTATTTATATAAAAGGTTTGATTAATATATATAATGACAAATATTTAATTAATAATATATATATAATCTTTCCATTTCATGGTTATTATTAAATTGTAATAATAATAAAATAATAAAACTTATACATAGTCTTTTTTAATATAAATGAAAACAATACTTAGTTCAATATTTATAAAAGAAATTTTGTAAAACATTCCTATATAATTAATTTAATCATAGTTACATTTAAGTAGGAAAGTATATACACTTTAATCCACTTATATAATCATATGCATTTTTTTTGTTTATTCTATCTAAGATTAAACTCGGGAGAACAATAAGATTTCTCACATAACTTTATATATGTAGTAGAAGGATATTTTCACTCTTTCTAGAAATAAGATCAAAACACTAATTTGCTTTCTTTCAGTCATGACTTTAATGCAACTATAGTTTATATATTTCAATATATCTTTCATTCAATATAACAAAAGTAACTATTTCTTTTCTTCTTCAATAATTAAATGACATCCATTTCATATAGCCAATGAATTTTATTAAAAATTTCATTTCTTTTAAAATGAACCCTATCTCATTTTTGAAATAAGGAAATAACTTCAATTAAGATAGATGCATTTTCATTTCAACTTATTTCAAACTTTTTAACTTCACCAAAACAATGTAAAACTTGGTAATTTCTTTTCACAAAACTAACTGATTTTAAAATACACATATGGTTGGAAGAGTTTACAATATATAGGGATTTCCATGTAATAAAACAACTTTCTTCGGAGATTACAATTTAACAACCTTCCACTCGATGTGGGAATAATAACATGAAAAATTTAAAACATAATGGCTATCAAAAATGTCAAAATACAAGTATCCTTTTATATGGTTTTTCCCAAATGTAGCTTCAAACGTGCACTCTTTAATTTTTTACAACAAGGATCACAATACAAAGGAATGGAGATTAGGCAAGTCTCTCCACCTAATCTTAAATCCATTAAGAGGATAATCCATCCCCTTAATGGCCCTTTATCCCGACCAAGGAACAATGAGGGATCTTGAGAAATATCTAACAAATTCTTTAAAAAAACATGGCTTCCACAAACAACATAAATTTCAATACATTCAACTGAACTAAAATGACATACTCCACAATTTTACAATTTTCTCAAACAACACAAAGGATTGAAATCAAACCAAATGGATCAATTACTATGGGAAACCACCTCCTTTTTCCTCCCAAGGGAAGTGGGAGTTTCATCCAAAACATCCATGTGCACAATACAACAAAACAACCTTATCTCTCCCTTCTAAGTATGAACAATATGACTATGAATTCCTTTTCATTCCCCATAGTTGAAACTCCCAATCACACTCCCACCAAATTCAAGCCTCACATACTACCTTTTCTCTCCCCAATGGTCCCATAATCCATCTCAATACACCCAACCTAAGGCATACTACCCAACCACACAAACAAAACCATCACAACACTCATACAATATTTAACAAACACCATTTTCACATTTACAACACAAATTAAAAATACAATGATGGATATCCTACCTATACATTAAGCTTCTAAGAAAAATTCATTCCATAAGTCTTTTACACCTCCAAGCCAAGAAAATTCCAAACAAAACTCCAACAAGTTCCCAATTATAAAAATTCAAAAGGAAGAAAATGAACAAGTAACCCCAATTCCATCAAATTCCATCATTAAATAGAAATGGAATGTGAGGATGATGATGTGGCTCCATATAGGATTCCACTTCGTCATTTCTCCTTTCCCACACTCCGGTAAAAACACGATGCCCAACACAATAAATTAGCATGTAATACCATGACAACCTTAAAGACACTCAAACTTGCACACTATCCTTCCAAGGGAAAAAATTATTTGAGGGGTCAAAGCACAATGTTGTGTCCCACTTCATGTCCCAAAAACACGAGTAAGAAGTTGGGTGGGATCAGAAATTGAGGGTGTTCACGCGAACATCCCTTTCACGTGAACCCCCTTCGCCTGAACTGCCATGTAGGACGAAGAAACTAGTTCGCGCGAATGGGGGGTTCGCGCGAACCCCTTGAATTCAAATAATTTTGGTGGCAAAGAGTTATATATAGATATTTATATAGTTTTGGGTGGTGGATTTAAGGTTTATGGGGGTTCGAGGCGAAGGGGGGGTTCACGCGAACCCCCTTCACGCGAACCACCCTTCACGCGAACCCCTATGTGGCACCTATGTGGCACATTTTGGCACCAAATCCATTTGGAGGATAATTTTATGCCAAAATGTGCCACTTAGGTGCCACGTAATTAGAGTTAACGAATGAATAAAATTACAAAATTTTAACTCAGAATACAGAATTTTATTAGCTTTCTAAAAATATAATTTTTATTTTTTAAAAATATGTTTTACTATTTATTTTTTATATTTTTCTAACATATGGTATTTTAGGACAATCGATCGTACACAATCAACCCAATTTGAAAAATAGCAAAAATATCAAAAAAATTTGAAAAAATTAAAATTATTATTTATTGAAGTCTTCTTCTTACCTGTGAAAAAAAAATTCATTTTTGATATAAATCTTAAAATTTATTGGCATAAACATTTGTACGCCATTTATTTGAAAATATTTTTACAAAATAATTAATTAAAAAAAATATAAGTCCAAAAAATATGAAAATTTGACAGCACTTCAAAATTCAAATCTTGAACACATATCTAAAATTTCATGGTGAAAAAATAAATTTTCATTCAAAAGAACCACCCGGGGACAGTCATTCCTCTTTTATAACATAAGAAACAACGTATGAGTAAAATTAAGAAAAAGACCTTTTTTTTGTATTTTTTTTTTAAAAATTTACATGTATTCTACACTCTAAATACAACATTTTGTTAGTTTGTGGAATTTCATGAATATGTATGGTTTTATGGCTATTACCTTTAGAAAATCAATGAAACTGAAAATTCATGTTTATAATGGTACAAAACATATCAAGGTAAGTAGGAAAGTGCAATTTTTTTCACTATTTTACACTCCATAAAGGATAAATAAGTCAAAAATTAACTCCCCAACCCATAGGTATGGTTGTTGGGGAAATTTTGGAGGCATGAGATAAGTTTATCTTGTCCCACAAGCCTCCCAAGTCAAAATCTGAATTTTAAATTTTGGGTGGACTACATCACACACAAACCAACACAAATCCGACTTACATTCATAAGATTTCAAGGACAATCTACCCTCATAACTATCCAATTGTCACATCCCAATTTAGTTAAAAAATTAAGTAGGATTAGATTAATGAACACACATTATTACTTGTTAATAAAGTGACTATAATTTTAAACAATTAAAACATAACACAAAAATAAAATTACACACAAAATTAAAAGATGATAGCATTACCCCTATGGCTACACATGTGAGGTCACCCCCAAGGGAAACATCCTAATTAGGCATGCAAAAAAAAAACATATCAATACACAAGTTGTCAAATTTTGGGCATGTTGTTCAACAATCGACATCCTTTTTTAGTTGGTCCCTTATCCCCTTTTGATGTATGTGGTAAAATATCCTGCAACACAAACAAAATACATCTCTGGTCTTTTGGCCGTATTAACAACATCGATAAAATATAGATATAAAATCAATCATCATCAGTCAAAACTAGCAATTCTATCATCCATAATCATACGATAAATTCAATTTTGTCATCCAAAAAAATCATAATTCTACTCAAAACATCCAACATAGGTTATGCATCCAAAATATGACATGTTAATATAAAATCAGAATATTGCAAATCAACATATATAACTATCTATCATCACCATCTAGTGCATCATAATAAACATGTAACTCACATGATGTCAATAGTAAAAATATCTGCATAGTCCATCATCTACCGATCAAAATATAATACTCAAAATGTCTAAGTATCAATCCAACAATAATAACAACATAATGTAATGGTATCGAAGAGGATTGGATACTACAGGCACCAAAGGCTAATAGTCAAGTAGGGGGAATCATAGACCACTAACTAATATATTAGGCTTTATAGCCATTTCAAGCACTTGCTTCATAGTCATTTAATAATAAATTACAATTATAATGAGTTCTATGATTAAGAAAACTCAATTAAACAATATTATGCGAGTAGCATTTATGAGGGTTCTTATCTCGTATCTATTAGGGAATATACCTCCAATAAATTTTAAAGTGGTTACTAGGCTAACAAGTTATTGTTGCCAGTAAAAATCACAGCACCCTTGAATGTTTGCAACTCAATGGGTTGAGACTCTCAGTGTGATTTCACAACATTGGACCATCTCTCAAGTTGTGGGACTTGCGGACTTGAGATGGCCCTCAAGAGAAGGATGGTTCCTACTCCTAAACTACCTGCCATAATATACTCTAATGTAGGAAAACTATCTAATCCTAATCTAAATTTCCAAGGGACCAGGGAGAGAGAGTGTATGAATGTTATGATCCTCATGTGTGTATTTCACTAACACCTCAAGGTTTTGGTGTGACAGTTCATTACATTTGGTATCAGAGCAACCACCATGTTCAAATCCCACCGGTTGGTTACACGTGTGCCAGGGCACGTGGGGTGCCTAAACATCGGTGAAGCAGGCTCGTATGTATGGGAGTGTGGGTGGAAACCAAGCCCGAGTCGGGCTCTACGGAAGCGTGGTGGGATGTTATGATCCTCATGTGTGGATTTCACTAATGCCTCAAGGTTTTGGTGTAATGGTTCGTTGCAATGAAAACAAAGGCTACACAAAAGCGGTGATACACCAGAAAAGGAGGGTGTTGATCACACTCTCAGCTACCTAATTGGAGAGAGGTGAGAAATGGAGAGGATGGAAAATATGTATCACATAACAAAGATAAATATCATGTATAACACCACTTCAAACCCATTAAACAAAACTCTCAAAACCTGCAACAAACATGATAAGTATACACAAGTGTACCTATAATGATGAGAGGAAGAAGAGATAATAAAAATAAGGAAGGATGGACAAAATGCAACACAAATTTTTTTTTTTCTCCATGAGTTCACACAGTACATCATCAAGGGGAAGGAGGGAAGAAAATTCCATTACAAAGCCAAAAGAGGAGGCTTAAACTCCACATTCAACCCTAGGAAAGAAAGAGAGAGGGAGGGGAGAGAAGAATGACCAACTTTTAGAAAAAGTCCCCTCCTTACAATATATAGGAAGAATGAGAGAAAAAGGAGGGAAATTTTGAATCCTACTTCAACCAACCCAATAATTCATTAAATACACCTACTCCAACCACCCTAGAAATCATTAAAATTCACCTGCAACAATGATGTGTTCTCTGATAGAGCCCATGCCTCCAATAATGTTCCTTGCTGAGTAAGAAAAGAAGATCATTCTTCATTATGGTGGTAGGTGAGAAGTGTGATAGGCTCAAAATGGTGGACTGAAACATTATGGCAAAGTGGGTGAGAATCTAAAGTTGAGAGCTTTCCAAAACGTCCTCCCTTAATCAAATCTGAATTCCCAGTTGAAAGATATGGTTATCTGAAGGTCAGGGTCGGGTGTTTAACGCGAGCTCACAATATTTAAAAGAGTCTATCCGTGCAAGATCCACGTGGCATCCTGCGCGTCTTAATATTTCACTCACCTCCTTTCACTCTTGAAGTTGTGTCGATTGGACACATAGCATCATCCGCATGCCTGCTTTACTTTCTTCATTTTTTTGTGAAGTCCTTTCTATTTAGCGGAGCACTATCTCTAACCCTAGACACATGGAGAGCCAACACACATTTGGGAACCTACCTTTTGATTTACCTTTGAAGTTACGTTGATGAGACATGTGGAGAATTCAATTGGCTCTGCTCCTTTGATTTGACTTTTCAACGCCAAGGTGCAAATTTTCCCGGCCCTAGACAAGTGACGAGCCTGCACTCATTTGGGGACCCCACTTTGTATTTTACCTTTGAAGGTGCGCTGATGAGACACATGGAGGCTTCCAATAGTTCTTATAATTTTCAATGGTCAGTGTAACTTTCTCGGGCCCTAGACACGTGGAGAGCCTACGCTTGTTTGGGGTCTACCTTTGGATTCTACCCATGAAGTTACGCCAATGAGAAACTGGAGTCTTCCAACTGGCTTTGTTGCTTTGCTTTCAATTTTCAGCAGTCGATGCAAATTTCTTGGGCTCTAGACAAGTGAAGAGCCTATGCTTTTCGGGGTCTTCCTTTGGATTCTACCCTTAAAGTTACGCCAATGAGACATGTGGAGACTTCTACTTTCTTTCTTGCTTTGCTTCAAATTTTCAATGGCCGATGTAACTTTCTTAGGCCCTGCAGACACATGGAGAGCATGTGCTCGTTTGATAACCTCGCTTTTGTCTCACCTTTGAAGTTGTGCGAATGAGGCATGTGGAGGCTTCGGCCGGCTCTTAGGCTTTTCAAGCCCTAGACACGTGGAGAGTCTATGGTTGTTTGGGGTCTCTAATTTTGTGCACCATATCAAAAGTGTGTTGAAGAGACACGTGGAGGTTTTCACTGGCCTTTTTCATACTTAACTGATTCAGGCCTCGATTGAACACTGCTTGCTAGATGGAAGATGGAAAATGGAAGGAGAGAAGAATGCGAAGGAAGAAACAAGAAGGCATGCAAGGGCACGTGGAAAGAAGGTGATAATGAAGTAGGGTTCATGACAAATGCAGAAGAGAGGAAAGTAGAGAGGATGCACACGCATAGGGTGTGAGGAAAAAAGAAGGCGCACACGCATGGGAGGAAGAGAAGAAAGTGAGCGTGTGGGAGGAAGATGTAAAAGGGGGGAAATGGGAAGGGGAGTAGAATGTGAAAGGAGAGTATGGAAGCAGGGCACAAATATCTAACTGAGGAAGGGCGTGCAATGGTAGAAAGGAAAGAGGGCGTGCGATGGGACTTCTGGAATTTAGCCAATTTGGAAGGTGTTTGCAGAGGGGCATGCAAAAGAATTACATGGCATGGGGAGTGCACGAATGGACTACAGCCTATAAAAATGGTGCCAAATGATCAATCTTGCGGGTGCACAACCTAAATTGTAAAGCATTAGAGCCAGAGTGAAAGTAAAAGTCATTGAAATAGCCGGGAGGGTTAGTTGGATAACAATTACACTATAAGAAATATATAATCACAGATCATATAAATTAAGAGTATCTAAATGT
Organism: Taxus wallichiana var. yunnanensis; assembly: GCA_018340775.1. Taxonomy (NCBI): domain Eukaryota; kingdom Viridiplantae; phylum Streptophyta; class Pinopsida; order Cupressales; family Taxaceae; genus Taxus; species Taxus wallichiana. The sequence continues at coordinate 238,775,111 of CM031233.1, forward strand.
TTTTCAAGATCTAGTTGTCTTAAATTCATTTTTTTAGTGGATCCTTATTAGAAAATAATCACAAGGCAACTCGCCAATGTAAAGCAGTTTCTTATTGGCTTAGCTAGTATTTTCATACTGCATGAGGTTAACTCTAAGTCAATATAAGTATGGGAATCTTTGAATTCATTTAGTTTTAGAGCTTTCCCAAAATCTAATGTCAGCCTCATGAAATTAGGCATTTGTGGTCATCTTTGTGAAATGAAAGAACATGTTTGAACTTGGGTGGGAAAGGGTTCTCTCTCCTTCCTTCTTTATGGGCACCTCTAAATTTTTCAAAGCATAGACATAAAACCGGAAATAAGGATTACTAACTATTTGACCACTAACAATGTCCAAGATTACTTGCATAGATCAACAAATCCAATGAAAAATGAGAAATGTCTTATATCAAAAGGTCAACATATTTCTAATTTTTTTAAACATCATATCCTTTGTAAAATACAAAAAAATCTTGCAGGCCTACAAACTTGACTCCATACACAATCGTAATCCATATTCACTAGCTCTAGATATGTCTTATCATCAATGATATTGATTTCTTTGTAAAACGGTTGTATTTATGCAAATTCATTGTGGTAAATGCATCTTCATAACCAATTTGATATCTATGAGAATAATGAAATATATTTGTACACATGGGCTTCGAGATTGCGTCTAATATAAAAATTGTATTATTAGGTTCTATGTTGTAAAATTTGGATATATGATTTTATAGAATTAATTCAAAATTTGTATAGTTACAACAATGATTCACAAGTATATTACATTTTGGTATTTTATTTATCCAGTTTGTAGAGAGTTCGTACATGTAATGCCCACTTCCCTTCGACACTAAATGAACCATGAGTATCTTTTCCAAATTGTTTATAATCGTAAACATGACTGTTGTGTTCTAGTTAGCATGAAAATAAAAAGGTGTGGACACCAAGATTTCTATTGTGTTTTGATTATTATTATTACCTTGACTCTATGTCGTATTGTGGACCTTGATGGGAATTTAAGGATATGATGATGATGATCTAGAATAGTTTCCTTGTTACTGACTGATTGTTATGTCATTACTATTTTTGTATTGTTTTGGCTCTGGTCACTCTTTATTGGATCCCTAGACCTTGATATCGTAATAAAAATTAGACATTTTTAGATGGACATTAATACACTCGTTTTACTTATTAGATAGACAATACATACATGTTAGACTTGCGACATGATGTGACTATTGCGGTAAATTTATATGCTTGATTCCTATATCAGTATTCGATGTTCTAACTATTACTACTTGTATGAATGTATTGGACATGAATTACAGATATTTCTAGATGATTGTTGATGTTGTGATCTTAGTGCAAATTGATGGATTGTTATAATCGAAATGTTAGAAAATTAAACAATTGGTGAATTACTTGATTCTAACATTGGTTTAATTATGATATTCAATGATGTAAATTGTTATGTATACATGCATGTGTTTTATTATTTTGATGTCATTAATATGGCCATGAGGCCAGAAAGGTATTGTTGGATTTTGCAGGAAATTATAACACAACAAACTACGGGGGATAGGAGACCAACAACGAAGGAATGTGGGGTATTGGCAATAGGTCACCATGGCAACTCGTGTATTCGTATGTTGTGTATTGTTGTTGATTGTTGGAGGTCCCCATTGGGGGTGACCTCAATAGTGACCTTGGGTAAGTTTGTGATTTTGTCTTGTTGATTTTATTTTATTTGTGAGTTTTGTATTTTTATTAGTATGTGGAGTCACTTTATTATTATTGTTTAGCACCCCTCTTAAGTTAATTAAAATTGTTTAACTAGTGTTAATTAGGATGTGACAAAAGGGGGAATAAATGTGAGTTGGTAGCTTTAATGTGTGTTGGATGAGAATGAATTTAATTTGTTTTGGAGTAGTGTGTACTCTATCTCTCAAGTGAAATTCGGATTTTGACCTTCTAGGCCATTTTGGTGACTTGTGGGACAAGTTAAGCTTGTCCCACACCTCTTAAAGTGACCCACCCACTAGGCCTATGATGTGAGGGACTTATTTTAGGTCCTATTTTGTGTTTTTATGGAGAAAAAAGAGCAATTATGTGTACTTTTATTACATAGGTATTTAATTTTGTCCTTGAGTGGTGTGGGTTGGGTTGAGTGTGTAAGAGGGTGGTCTTTTCCCCAACCACCAATTTATTATGCTTTGGGGTTTGGGTTTGACCTTGGTGATGTGGGTTGGAGGATAGATGATGTGGCATCCTACATGGAGCCACATCACCCCTCTCTCCCTCTTTTCTATTTTTTTCATTTTGTGTGAGGATTTTGGGGTGACTTTTTTTTTATTTTTGGGGAATGTTTAAAATTTTGGAGAGCTTGCTTGAGAATGGTGTTTGAGCTTGGAATGGATGGTGCTTGGTTAGGATTTTGGAAGGCTTGGAACTTGTTTGTGCTTGATCCTCTTCATTTGGAAGGTAGATCTTCACCCTTGTATTTACTTTGTTATTTGTTGTACTCATATGTGTGGATGATGGTGGTTGTATTGCTTATGATTATGGGAAATATATTTGATTCTTAGGTTGTGGGAGAAATGGAAATGGGGGTAAAACTTGAGGGAGGCATAAGAGAAATGTTATTGGGATTTTAGGAGGGAGTTGGGTTGGGATGTCCACCTTGTTGATAAATATGATTTGTATTTATCTTGTTATTTTCTTGAGGGAGGCATAAGAGTGAGGGAGGCATAAGAGTGGAGTATCTTCTTAGAGGGAGGCATAAGAGTGTTGTGTGTATTGTGATGAAATTTTTGGAGGCTCATAGGTGGACACCCAAGCCCTTGGGAGGCATAAGAAGAACCCCCATGTTCCTTTCTCCTCCATGGCTTTAGCATGAAGCCTTTGTGTTTTGATATTTGTTGATTTGTTGCAAGATTGGTATTTTGTTAATTCATTGAATCTCTTGTTTGATTTTGTGTGTGGAAGCCATTTTTGAGTTGCCATGGTTGTCTAATAGCCCTCATTGCTTCCTTGTTGGGGCTCGGGGCCAATGGGGAAGAAGGCTTCTCTCCCTCATTGGATATTTTGGTTGGGTGGAGAGTGTTGCCTACTCCCCCATTTTTTTGTTGTGTGCTTGGCTTGATGAAGATGAGAGTTCAATGGATGGAATGCTCTTGTTGGGAAAAGGCATGTGGAGTGAAATTTGATCTATTTTGGCTTTACAACTTGTAAATTTTACCAACACTATATTGGATGTAATCTTATTGATTGGTTAGATCCTTGTAAATGTTTAATTATGATTCTCATTATTTCATATGAATGGGAACCTTGTAATGATCTTGTAAATGGAAACTAAGCTCTCATAAATCAAAATTTGTGTGTAGGAGTTACATTGAAAATATGTTATTCTTAAAGGTTAGTGCTCTTGGATGGGAAATAAATATTGATTAATGACATTAATGACAATCCTTGGTTACTTGAATATTGAATTGAATTTCATTTAAGAATAGTTTGTTTCCCTTCCCAACTACATATACAAAGAGGATTAATAGACCACTTATGTTATAATTTTATCATTAGATTTTACCCCAAAAAATTGAACTAAATGGTTAAAATAGTTTTGATATTATTATATACTAATATCATCACTTTCAAAAAAAAAAATAGTATTAAACCTTATAAATAATAATATTAGTGATATTATTGATAATTTAATAATCAAAATATATAAATATATAAATATATATATATATAGAGAGAGAGAGAGAGAGAGAGAGAGAGAGAATATTATAAACTAAAACTATTTAAATTAAAAAAAAATCAATTTAAAGAATTAACTTTTAGCCACGTGGGGGAGGGATTTACTTTTAAGAGAACAATTTTTTATTTATATTTAACACATTACCTTTTTCATAGCAGTACCTATCTTATATTAGTATTTATTAGTAATTAAAATAAATAAAGTAATGCAAACTTTGATGAATCGGTTTGGTGTGGTTTTTAATAAATTTAATACTCAAAAACATATACTCCATGACTTTTCTTCCAAGCGGCCTGTTTGGTTTTTTTTTTCATGATTTGTTTTATTTGTTGTTGTCCTATGCCGCGAGCTTTATTTTTATATATATATATATATATATATATATATATATATATGGATATGGCACCATATATTTTGGTATTAAAAAAAAACGATTTGTATAAATCAAACCCTCCGAAATTTGCAGGTAAATTTTTTTGGGTGAAATAAAAAAAAAAAGTTATTATTATTATTATTATTATTATTATTATTTTAAAACATATATTCGGGTTTTACCCAAATGGGTATATACTCATTGTATATACATTTAATATGCAAGAAAATACCATTTTAGAAAAAAATAGAGGAGAGGAACCAAAACCCACAAAGGAAATAGGTAGATCCTTGCCCTAATCACGAAAACTTAACAAATGATAGCTTTCAATCCTCTCTAATGGCCTCCATGGCTTCTTTTTCTTCTCCTCCTTCCTTAACCTGCAAAGCAAAATAAGAGAAATGAGAGAGTAGAGTTAGAAAAAAAAAAACAATATATGACAATCCATAAGGATTCTTAGGGTTACTTTTGTCTAACCTAAATCTAAGGGCTAGGAAAGAATAAATCCAATGGACTAGGATGAACCCTACATCACTTAAGTGATGGGGTATTTAGGTGGGAATGTTACTAAATAAAAGATGGGTGTGTATTGTTAAATGGGAGCCTAAGGGGGTTAGCACAAGTTGTGCACACTTGACTTTTTAAAAATTAAACTAAACATTAAGGTGCATAATGTTGAGCTATAGGATTTTGGTCTTGCGTAATTAAAATTTTAATATAATTAGGGGCCTTCAAATAAATTAATTTAAAAGGGGTTAGTGGAGTTAAATAATGCAGAACTAAATGAAGATTACTTAAATAAAATGTTTGGGTCTAGGAGAGAGAATTAAATTATCCAAAAATTGGATTTAAAAAAAAAAAAAAAAAATCATTATTTTAGTTCCAACTACCTTGTAATTATTTAAAGTTTATAATAGGGATATAATGGACACCCTGGCTAAGGCCTCGTAACCTTTAAAGAAGAAAAAAATTATTCCATAATTTTTTTAATGTTTTACTATTGGGTTTCTCGTGAATTCTTATTGATAGTTTTGCGGGCATTACGGTCTGATGACCATATATATACTAGGATCATATTTTATATATGATAAATTAGAATATAGAAGAAAATCCAAAAAAATATATAGAAATGTTTTATTAAAATATAAATACTATAAAAAAATTATAGTATCAACACCATCAAATATTTAATTTGAATTTTTTATAATATCAATGAAAAATATCACCATAATTAGGCTAGGAAAATGACGGGGTATAAGTCACTCTTTTGTGATTTTAACTATAAATTATAGGTGAAATTTTCAAAAACCATAAATAACAACAGTGGTGCAAATTTAGATTTGACAAGGGATAGATAATTTGAAAATCTAGGCATGAGAACAATAAAATCGTGACTCTAGACCAATCATAATTTCACATGCATATTTAATTTGAAATTCCGGTCTTTTTAGACCTCCTTAGTCATAGGTATTTGTTTACTTTGATTTACTCTCTAAACTTAATAAACTCTTTAATAAAATAAAACCTTCGGTAGTGGAAGGGAAATAACATCCTACAAAAATGGATCTCAAGGGTGATTTCGATATAAATAGAGAACACCTCCATAATTTCAGCTTGCTTTTGTTTTATCTCCTCTTTTTTTCATCTTCCAAGATGGAATTAATTTGATACATCACATCTTAGGTAAATTGTAATATAAACAAATATAGTGTTCCTGTGAATCTTGCGTAAGGTGATACGCTTATTAAATTTCCCATATATATTCGTTCCAAAGTAAAAGTATTCAATATTCCCATTACTTAGTTACCTATTATGATTCCCATAGTAAATCATATTCTCCTTGGGAGCAGTTTTGTTTTTTGTAACCTGTCAAATTTGAAATTTCTATAATTTAAGTTTTCTAAGGGAAAGGAGCTACGATTTTAAAATTAGATTTAGCATAAAAATAAATCAACTAAACAACTGGAATAAAAAGTCCTTGAGATTTGAATAAGATAGTACAATTCAATTAAAATTGCCTCCCTTCTCCATAAATGAAATTAAGAAGAGTAAAAGTGAAAAAAACAAACGCTGGTAATTTAGGTGTCGATAATGAAAATCGGTAAAAAAAAAAAAAAAGTTAAAAATCAAAGTGATCTGCACTATGAAATATCATATTTGAACTTCTAGAAGGTGAGATTAATTGAAAACTTCTTCCGTATTTTAATAAATGAGTATTTTTCCATTTAAATCCTCATTTTATTCCGTGTATCCTTAATGGAAAATAAATCTAAGATTGGACTCAACATTTTCAAAAAAATACTACTATGGTTTTGGATAAGAAATTTAAGATTACTTCTATAATGAAATGTATTCATTGATGGTATTAAAAAAATTTCATTATGAGAATTTATTTTCTTTACCTAGAATAACATCAACGAGCTATTCTATAAAAGGAAAATTGAATTACTTTCCAACAAAGATAAATAAACATCTTGGATTGATGCCGAATATTTTCTAGGAGCTCCTATTCAAGATTTTGTGAGACTATTTTGGGATGAGGTCTGTTATGTGCCCGTAAACTGTATCTATTTTTTAAACTAATGCCACCTTTGGTGAAGGAGGTAGTCTGGTATGATTATTTTGGATAAGGTCTGCTATGAACCTGTCTGATCTTTCTATTTTTTTATTCGATCTACTAGTCAAACGGGTAGCTTGTGCTTATGTCTAAATATATCAAAATCTTCTTCTGTATCAAGGAAATTGATCTCTTCTCTTTGAAACTTGGGGACCAAGTATACAACTAACACTGTGAACAACTTGATACAAGGATGGCCAAAAAGGCAGCACGGAAACGTTCACACATATCAAGGACAATTTACTTTTCTTTTTGACAAGACAACATAGAAGTACAATCACAGAACACACTTACAGTTATGGCCAACCACAAGGAGATATTCTTGAGGGTTATTTATTTTAAAAGGACATCTTGCAATTCTTAGCTTACGTTTTCAAGGAGACTCGGGATATGATTCATACAATTCATCTTACCAAGTTAAATTTATTCTTTTTACACAGAGTAATTATCTTTAAATCTTCTCTATTATGACCTTTATTTGCTTAATTCGTTTATAAAAAAAAGGAGAATTTCAATTCCACAAGGCCATCTGCTCACCACTAATGCTACGAAGTTTCGTTCTTGCCCACAAGACAACATGGTTTTAAGTTCAACACACTTAAGAGAAGAGATATAAGGTGCCTTGAAAAAGGGATAGAGGGAGAAGGTCGAGATGAAACATTTTTAGGACCTCATTAGTTATTGCCAGTATTAAATTGAAGCTAGGACTCTTAACCAGAATTAACAACAACTTTACTTAGGCTTCGCTAAAAGTATTATCAAGGAGTAAAATAATTTACTTTTCAAATGGCTAAGAGATAGATTGTGTGGTTTCAAAATTGTTTTCTCCTGTTTATTAAATCTTATTACCTTCAAACAATTAACAGTTCATTTCACCTTAGGGTCATTTTACAAATTTTACCATGAAAGGCATAATGTTCACTAGGGGAGCTAGGGTTATCGTGTTATAAAGTTTACTTGCAATGATAGTCTTGCCCTTGTCTACTTAGAGAATTTCTTACTCTCAAGTTGGTGACCCCTACGTTACTTTATTTGAATGCAACTTTTAATTTAACTTCCAGAAGTATTTAACAATCCCATGTTAGTTTACTTATGACACTTTATTACTAAGTCATGGCAAGGTTTAACTCAAAATTTATTCTCAAGGCAAAGTTGAAGCAACACTCATTTACGAGAACAAAACAAGATTACATCATTTCTTAAAAATATTGATATTCCACAAGTCACTCAACCACAATAACCAAATTTTCTTAAAATTTCAATGATGGTCAAACAATACAAGGTTTCCAAAGTTCAGATGACAAAGTCCACAATACTTTATACTAAGACATTAATCCTCTTTTAAACTTTCCACTGGACGTTAACAAAAGTTGAACAACATATAAAGGTTTCGAGCAAAGGAACTTCTCAACTGAGGTTGATGACAACAGTCTACAATTCTATTCCTCATCTACACGCAAAATCCATCTCGCAAAGCAAATTTTCTACAAGAGTCAGTTCACGAGAACTGAGCAAGATAAGGCTACACAAAACCACCATAACTATTATCTAACAATATCATGAAAAGAAGCACTTTATTACAAGAATTTTGGGTCAAACCTCTAAACACTATGAACACATCAAGTTATATTAAGGTCTATAACATGTCAAACAAAGAAGGAGAAGACCTTGTACTTCAGTTAGGAGAAAATGCAACAAAAGTAACAATCATATGAGAATGGCCCTTGGCCCTATAAGGAGAAAAACAAACAATCTAGCAAAAAACAAGCAGTATCCCCATCAAGTAAGTAATTAAACAATAATTACAAGATTGAGAATTGATCTATATACCAGTCATCTAGAATTTTATCAAAGGAACCAAACGCATAGGCTAAAATAATATTTTTCCAAGAGAACAAGAGTTGATCGGCCCAAGAAGGGGGAACACGGGTTTCAGAAATTAACACAAAAAGCCATGTATAATAGAGTTTCATACCGGAAATCAATTAGAGTATACACACAACATAAGTTTCGAAGCGAAGGCAAAGTATACTAGTTGTGACCATTAACTACAAAGATTTTCCAATCATCCAGGAAGGGTCAAAGTCTTACAAGCTAGTAGCAAACACGCGAGAGAAGAAGGGGGTTCCATCACACAAGAGTGTACAATAATGTCATCAACAAATTTTATAACACTAAGGATTTGCAAACCTCCACTACAATACTAATGTTTGGTTAATTTAAAATAAATTACCCATATCCCAAAACAACCAAATTTTACGGCAACCCTTGGTAACGCAGTCAACCGTCGCACAAATAGATACAAACATAATTTCTAAGTGACTTTATCAAGACAAAACCTTCCGCTATGAATTCATAAGATTATCACACGAAAGCTGAGTTTTTCCCGAAGGTCAATCACATTTAAGGAAATCTCCATCACAAACTATTACAGTAATTACGTGCATAAAAATTGACCAATATTAATTAATAGCGTTAACATTACAAGGGAGAAAATAATGCCAGTTAGGAAAATAGAAGAGCGCCATCAACAATAATTCTGAGAGGGGGATTAGACCAGAACTATTCCAGTGTCAACGAGGTACCAGATTCGCACAAAGAACCTCGAGCTTAGTTGATCCGTAAGGCTAGTTATGGTTCTAGTTGCCAGGGATGGTCAAGGTACTTCCTGAGGATGGCCTTAAAAGTCTAGAAACAAGATGAAAGATAGTATAAGAGTCTACACCCGCGAGGTGGAAAACACACTGCACACAACCTTTTCATTCAAAAAGTTTAATATCAAAACTCAAGCTGGTTAGCCCCAAGCCTTGATCACACAATCCTACAACCTTTCTTTCTCGATGCCAAAAGGTTATCAAAGGGACTTGCGAAGGAGCTAACAAAATGTCAAAGGAAACTTGGGTGTTAGGGAGGAGCTTCATAGTTATCATAAACTTACTTCCATGATATCGAAAATACTAGTTAATCAACATAACAACTTGCAACTCAATCACAAAGAAGATTTAATACATAAAAAAAGAGACGAAGGTCTATCATTCGAGTAAGAGAAACATAACATTCAAGGAGAGGGCACACGCATCCTTTCGACCCACATACTGCCAACGATAAAAGCTAAAACAAGACGACACAAGCAGGAAGGGAAATCTCCCATCATGACATCCAACTGACAAATCAATGCAAGGAATAGTGGTTCGATTTCACAATATTTTTAAATAAAATAACAGTAGAAAAGTGTAGAAATATCTTGCCTATTTCTCCAGCTTCAACAGGTCGATATGGAACTCTGAATTTTGTCAAAATTGCAACAGGAGCAAGTGTCTCAGTTGATAAGGCCTTCACATCAATCTTGGTAGGTGCATCAGAACCAGAACGAAGAATCTCTTCCTTATTTGCACTAATCCCATGGAATTCAACCTCCAAATCTACAAGTGTTGTAGCAAGACTTCCATTTCCACTAGACCAGAGCTGATCTATAGTTATTTCCACTATGCGTGAGAATAATTTATTCAGGGACCTCCTAACCTTGGTGCTCTCATATTAGGAGCAGCCCTAGTTTGAGATGAAGCAAAAGAAGATGGCTTTAAAACAAAAACAAAAGATCTCTTGGTACAGACTCCATATCCATAAAACAGTCCCTAGACTCGGCATCCTCAATTAAGGCTGACCGGAGAGGCTGCAACACCAACAATAACAAATGATGTCCCCCCACCCTTATGACAACACTCTAGAGCAGCTGCATCATACTAACATTTCCAAATTCAGATGGCAGAAAACTCTTGATGGTTCCAACCTCTTTGATTTCCTTGATAATGTTAAACTGATCCATTGACTTGTACGGAATGCATCTGAATTATAACATCAAAAACTATTCAATCAACAACAGTGATAACCTCGAATTCTATCAACGATAAATTACTATCTTCCTTTGCTTCAAATTTGGCATCTTCTGATGGTTCAACACGTCCCCATCGATCAACTGATAGCCTCATGGACCCACGGAACATGACAACTTTGGCATTGTGTAGTATTACTGTTGCTCCAGGCTCATTCGCAACCCTCACACTATTTGAAACAAGAAAACCAAGTGGTATAGCCATTTCCCACGAATTGATGTTTAAGCAAATAGAAAATGAATCAACTGCAACATCTGTGTCTTTTAACTTCACTGCCATTAGAACCACTATTTTCTGGTACCAAAGCTCCAAGCATAACATGACACCAGATGCAACAGATAGCTTGATAAAAGGCCCAAGATCTGCAAATGCATTCATTGAGTATCCTGTCCATGACTGTGGACACCACCCCCAGGTAGCATAAACGTATTAAATAATCACAGGGGTCCAGCATGCCACATTTAAGGAAATAACTGCACCGTCAAGTCCCATGCTCCATTTGCAGACAAGTAACCAGCATAAGAGAATGTTTAATATGGCCCCAAGTGCCGATGACCACGCGGTTACGAAATTCTTGGGTCAGCTGTAAAAATCTGCTAAGAACGTGATAGAATACAAACAGAAAGGCATCGCCATTATTACAACAAAAGCACTCTGCTTGAATATTCTAATGCAATGTCAGATCCGCCTCCAAAAGACCCTCTTAGGAGAGCTGTGGTAAAAATAAATGTCTCAAAAGTGCAAAAATCTCGTAATAAAATTCATCGGGTCGCACGTAAACTCCTAGTATGTGTTATTTCTTTGCGTCACTTAAGCTTGTCGATTTTGATGGAAAACTATCATTTGAAGGAGAAGTGAAACCCACAATTTGAGGATGCATGGAATGGAACTTAATAGCTCCAACATTCAAATGACAACCAAGTTGGAAGCACTCAACTAAAACTTTATCTCGTTTTCTTCTACTACACCTGCAAGATTTTGCAACAAGCGATCTCACATGTGGACGTGCAAACTGGAACATCGGGATCAACACCAACGGTTCCTTGGGATCACCTTGCGGCAGCTGTCACACTTATCTCTCTCTGGAGGCCACTGATTTTTCTGAGATAAGTTTACTTCTCTACCCTGTAGCTACTGTATATGGTCAATCACTTCCTCACGGCACTCTCCTAGGAGAATTTCAGTTCTACGCTCCACTGGAACTGCCTGTACAACATGATTTTGAGAATCCACACCCACCGCAGGTTTAATTGGCATTTGACATAAATTCCAGAGTAACATGTTGCAGGCTACCCAGAAGCCAAGGCATACGACCAACACTTAATTTGCGCGTGAAGGACAGGGAACAAGTCAAGGCGTGTTGGTGAAATAATAAAGGAGAGATGGCAGGTGGCCATCACTTCCACCCACTCTCAACTAACCAACGAACAAACAATATCCATAGGAGTCCACATCTCCATCCTTCAACGCATCCAAAGCCTAGGCTAGATAAATGGGGGAAAAGGAATCAAGGATTAGTTTAAATTTAGCTTTTTTGTTTTTTTTTTTTTTTTTTAAAAGGAAAATCTTTATATATACGGGGCATTACATTCTCCTCCCCTTAAGAAAGCATCGTCCTCGATGCGACATAACACAGTGGAAAAGAAATGGTTCGCAACCAAGAACAGGTAAAGGAGAAAGTACACTTTATGGTTTAAAATTTTAGTTGATTAAAGCACGGCCACAAGGTAGCCTTAGGAACATTTGGTAGAAATTTTAACTTTCAATGTTCTGTGAAGATTGGCAGTTCCTTCTTATTTATTATTTTCATTAGTCTCTTTCCATTAACATTATTCTTAGTTTAATTTCTTTAAAATTTCATCATTGAAGAGTTTTGGTTTATTCCTTATTGTGGGTGCCCAACATGAACTGCTAACACAACACCCTATCAGGTTCAAAAGACACTACAGATTCACAAGCACACAAGTATATACTTCATGATTGTATTACACCACAAAAGGTTACTCAAATACGGAATAGAATAGGCACAGTCCACATAACATAGTACTCGTCACACATCAATGACTGACACACAAAATACTCAAACAAAAGAGTACTACAATCCACCAGACATTCCCTCAATTTACATCAATGAAAGACTCACATAACACCAAACCATGCTACATGTACATAGTGTCCACAAGGGAATCAATGACATAACCACAACATCACAACACATATCCATCTGACATGAGTAACACATACATCAAAAGACCACTACCAAACATCACAATAACTCAACATATATCCTGAAACATCAACCATACAGACAAATATCATAAGCCTCCCTCAAACTCTTATGCCTCCCTCAAGTCTCTTATGCCTCCCTCAAACTCTTATGCCTCCCTCAAGTCTCTTATGCCTCCCTCAAACTCTTATGCCTCCCTCAAGTCTCTTATGCCTCCCTCTCTTATGCCTCCCTCAAGTCTCTTATGCCTCCCTCAAACTCTTATGCCTCCCTCAAGGAGGCCGGTTGACCCTATGGTCCAAGACACATAGAGTTCGAACACTCCTAACCCAAGTGACATAATAACGCGTGGTTCAACAACCCGCTAGTTATATGTACTCCTTGGGGCGTACCCCATACAATGAAGCGGGTCCATAGGTCCAACCAATCCATGGTGCATCCCATGACCCTATTCCACACATCACGACAATAGAACCAGCACAACAATCCAATCAAAGTGCCAAGTGGCAAAGTACAAGCCTTGGGCAAGGCGGTAAAAATTCCAAATTTAAAAGAAGACCCAAAATCAAGCAAAAATAAATGGCCAAATAGCCAAAGTTAGTATCAAAATCCCCATGTTAGTGCCACAAACCAAGGAAATGCCCAAAATTGTAAAGCATTGCAATCAAGAAAAGCTGCTGGTCCTTACAAAATAAAGTAAAAGCTCAATTTACGAATAAAATCAACTTATAATAATGTCACATTACGATAACTGTGTGGCTTTATCTAGCCACCAAAGGGGTACTCAACGAGTTGCTAGCACTCGGAACATCGAGCCTCAGCTCGTAAAATACATATCAATAATACAACTGTCATCACCTCCATCTGAATCATCCCGCCACCACTTCGACAAGGCTAAACATAGTCATAGATACACTAAGGTTGCATACATACAACCACATAGGGAGAGAGGAAAGAATCACATGTTATCTACTAAACCGAGTTTTAGCTCAAGTTATTGACCCATGGTACACCATTCCTCACTCTCAACATACACTTCTACCGATTTCCCTCAGGATCGGTTAGCGTAAGGTTCACAACATAACATACAACAACATCACTAACATAACGGTGGCACACACATAACTACCATAACGTCTCACGTATGGTATATATACAGGGTAGATCACAATCATACATTCACAGGGCGTAATACATCACTTTACCACATTCTGCACCCAAAGCGCAATCACCATACGATAGGGTTCATACACTTCCCGTATGACCCAAAATCACAACATGAAGCATTACGTATTACACAACTCATACATACGATGAACATAGTACATCACAACATAACATCCATTGCAACATAGCAAGGTGGTACACACATTTCTTCAGAACATGGTAAAAACATCATGATACAACTCATTTCTTTTAACATCAAACTAGTCATACAACACATTGATACACCCACATATCACAATATGCCACAATGCTCCAACACTACGTCATCCACATTAGAATTCTTTTCACACATCACAAACAATAATTCACACGTGAACTCTTCCTAGAATCCACAAGAAGGAGAGAGAATACTCCCATCCCCAACATATCAACATGATCACAAACACGCACAAGGTGACATACCCATCATGTGCGTTCACAATATCACAATTACGACAATAATCACATCACGTTTAAAGCACATTACTCTTCCAATATATACCATCATCATGCAACATCATCATCATCATGCAGTATCATCATGTAACACCACCACCACCATGTAACATCACCATACAACACCAATCCGGCCCATAGGTTCGAGAGCATGAACCTATGCTCTGATACCAAATGTAACACCCAAAAAAATCACACACACGAACAACACAGTGAAATACAGGATAATTTTTTTTTACTTGCTTGACACATAACATGACGCAACATGTCGTCACCAAGTATACAACTAACACTGTGAACAACTTGATACAAGGATGGCCATAAAGGCAGCATGGAAACGTTCACACATATCAAGGACAATTTACTTTTCTTTTTGACAAGACAACATAGAAGTCCAATCACAGAACACACTTACAGTTAGGGCCAACCACAATGAGATATTCTTGAGGGTTATTTATTTTAAAGGACATCTTGCAATTCTTAGCTTACGTTTTCAAGGAGGCTCAAGATATGATTCATATAATTCATCTTACCAAGTTAAATTTATTCTTTTGACACAGAGTAATTATCTTTAAATCTTCTCTATTATGACATTTATTTGCTTAATTCGTTTATCAAAAAAAAAAAGGAGTAATTTAAATTCCACAAGGCCATCTGCTCACCACTAACGCTACTAAGATTTGTTCTTGCCCACAAGACAACATGGTTTTAAGTTCAACACACTTAAGAGAAGAGATATAGGTGTGCCTTGAAAAGGGTTAGAGGGAGAAGGTCGAGATGAAACATTTTTAGGACCTCATTAGTTATTCACAAGTATTAAATTGAAGCTAGGGCTCTTAACCAGAATTAACAACTTTACTTAGGCTTCGCTAAAAGTATTATCAAGGAGTAAAATAATTTACTTTTCAAATGGCTAAGAGATAGATTGTGTGGTTTCAAAATTGTTTTCTCCTGTTTATTAAATCTTATTACCTTCAAACAATTAACAGTTCATTTCACCTTAGGGTCATTTTACAAATTTTACCATGAAAGGCATAATGTTCACTAGAGGAGCTAGGGTTATCATGTTATAAAGTTTACTTGCAATGATAGTCTTGCCCTTGTTTACTTAAGAATTTCTTGCTCTCAAGTTGGTGACCCCTACGTTACTTTATTTGAATGCAACTTTTAATTTAACTTCCAAAAGTATTAACAATCCCATGTTAGTTTACTTATGACACTTTATTACTAAGTCATGGCAAGGTTTAACTCAGAATTTATTCTCAAGGCAAAGTTGAAGCAACACTCATTTACGAGAACAAAACAAGATTACATCATTTCTTAAAAATACTGATATTCCACAAGTCACTCAACCACAATAACCAAATTTTCTTAAAATTTCAATGATGGTCAAACAATACAAGGTTTCCAAAGTTCAGATGACAAAGTCCACAATACTTTATACTAAGACATTAATCCTCTTTTAAACTTTCCACTGGACGTTAACTAAAGTTGAACAACATACAAAGGTTTCGAGCAAAGGAACTTCTCAACTGAGGTTGATGACAACAGTCTACAATTCTATTCCTCATCTACACAAAATCCATCTGCAGCAAATTTTCTACAAGAGTCAGTTCATGAGAACTGAGCAAGATAAGGCTACACAAAACCACCATAACTATTATCTAACAATATCATGAAAAGAAGCACTTTATTACAAGAATTTTGGGTCAAACCTCTAAACACTATGAACACATCAAGTTATATTAAGGTCTATAACATGTCAACCAAAGAAGGAGAAGACCTTGTACTTCAGTTAGGAGAAAATGCAACGAAAGTAACAATCATATGAGAATGGCCCTTGGCCTTATAAGGAGAAAACAAACAATCTAGCAAAAACAGTATCCCCATCAAGTAAGTAATTAAACAATAATTACAAGATTGAGAATTGATCTATATACCAGTCATCTAGAATTTTATCAAAGGAACCAAACGCATAGGCTAAAATAATATTTTTCCAAGAGAACAAGAGTTGATCGCCCAAGAAGGGGGAACACGGGTTTAAGAAATTAACACAAAAGCCATGTATAATAGAGTTTCATACCGAAATCAATTAGAGTATACACACAACATAAGTTTCGAAGCGAAGGCAAAGTATACTAGTTGTGACCATTAACTACAAAGATTTTCCAATCATCCAGGAAGGGTCAAAGTCTTACAGGCTAGTAGCAAACACGTGAGAGAAGAAGGGGGTTCCGTCACACAAGAGTGTACAATAATGTCATCAACAAATTTTATAACACTAAGGATTTGCAAACCTCCACTACAATACTAATGTTTGGTTAATTTAAAATAAATTACCCATATCCCAAAACAACCAAATTTTACGGCAACCCTTGGTAACGCAGTCAACCATCGCACAAATAGATACAAACATAATTTCTAAGTGACTTTATCAAACAAAACCTTCCGCTATGAATTCATAAGATTATCACACGAAAGTTGAGTTTTTCCCGAAGGTCAATCACATTTAAGGAAATCTCCATCACAAACTATTACAGTAATTACGTGCATAAAAATTGACCAATATTAATTAATAGCATTAACATTACAAGGGAGAAAATAATGCCAGTTAGGAAAATAGAAGAGTGCCATCAACAATAATTCTGAGAGGGGGATTAGACCAGAACTATTCCAGTGTCAACGAGGTACAGATTCGCACAAAGAACCTCGAGCTTAGTTGATCCGTAAGGCTAGTTATGGTTCTAGTTGCAAGGGATGGTCAAGGTACTTCTTGAGGATGGCCTTAAAAGTCTAGAAACAAGATGAAAGATAGTATAAGAGTCTACACCCGCGAGGCGGAAAACACACTGCACACAACCTTTTCATTCAAAAAGTTTAATATCGAAACTCAAGTTGGTTAGCCCCAAGCCTTGATCACACAATCCTACAACCTTTCTTTCTCGATGCCAAAAGGTTATCAAAGGGACTTGCGAAGGAGCTAACAAAATGTCAAAAGGCAACTTGGGTGTTAGGGAGGAGCTTCATAGTTATCGTAAACTTACTTCCATGATATCGAAAATACTAGTTAATCAACATAACAACTTGCAACTCAATCGCAGAGAAGATTTAATACATAAACAAATAGACGAAGGTCTATCATTCGAGTAAGAGAAACATAACATTCAAGGAGAGGGCACACGCATCCTTTCGACCCACATACTGCCAACGATAAAAGCTAAAACAAGACGACACAAGCAGGAAGGGAAATCTCCCATCATGACATCCAACTGACAAATCAATGCAAGGAATAGTGGTTCGATTTCACAATATTTTTAAATAAAATAACAGTAGAAAAGTGTAGAAATATCTTTCCTGTTTCTCCAGCTTCAACAGGTCGATATGGAACTCTTAATTTTTGTCAAAATTGCAACAGGAGCAAGTGTCTCAGTTGATAAGGCCTTCACATCAATCTTGGTAGGTGCATCAGAACCAGAACGAAGAATCTCTTCCTTATTTGCACTAATCCCATGGAATTCGACCTCCAAATCTACAAGCGTTGTAGCAAGACTTCCATTTCCACTAGACCAGAGCTGAGCTATAGTTATTTCCACTGTGCGTGAGAAGAATTTATTCAGGGACCTCCTAACCTTGGTGCTCTCATATTAGGAGCAGCCCTAGTCTGAGATGAAGCAAAAGAAGATGGCTTTAAAACAAAAACAAAAGATCTCTTGGTATAGACTCCATATCCATAAAACAGTCCCTAGACTCGGCATCCTCAATTAAGGCTGACCAGAGGCTGCAACACCAACAATAACAGATGTCCCCCGACCCTTATGACAGCACTCTAGAGCAGCTCGCATCATACTAACATTTCCAAATTCAGATGGCAGAAAACTCTTGATGGTTCCAACCTCTTTGATTTCCTTGATAATGTTAAACTGATCCATTGACTTGTACGGAATGCATCTGAATTATAACATCAAAAACTATTCAATCAACAACAGTGATAACCTCGAATTCTATCAACGATAAATTACTATCTTCCTTTGCTTCAAATTTGGCATCTTCTGATGGTTCAACACGTCCCCATCGATCAACTGATAGCCTCATGGACCCACGGAACATGACAACTTTGGCATTGTGTAGTATTATTGTTGCTCCAGGCTCATTCGCAACCCTCACACTATTTGAAAAAGAAAACCAAGTGGTATAGCCATTTCCCACGAATTGATGTTTAAGCAAATAGAAAATGATCAACTCTGCAACATCGTGTCTTTTAACTTCACCGCCATTAGAACCACTATTTTTACGGTACCAAAGCTCCAAGCATAACATGACACCGGATGCTGACAGATAGCTTGATAAAAGGCCCAAGATCTGCAAATGCATTCATTGAGTATCCTGTCCATGACTGTGGACACCACCCACAGGTAGCATAAACGTATTGAATAATCACAGGGGTCCAGCATGCCACATTTAAGGAAATAATTGCACCGTCAAGTCCCATGCTCCATTTGCAGACAAGCAACCAGCATAAGAGAATGTTTAATAAGGCCCCAAGTGCCGATGACCACGTGGTTACGAAATTCTTGGACTGTGCCTGTAAAAATCTGCTAAGAACGTAATAGAATACAAACGAGAAAAGCATCGGAATACACAACAAAGAGACACTCTTCCTGATAATTCCGCAATGTCATCTGGCAGGCCAAAAAGTTTTAGGAGAGGTGTGGTAAAGATATAAATGGGCAAAAGTGCAAATGCAATGGCGGTGATAAAATTCAATTGGGTCTCGCATGTAAATTCTAGTATGTGTCACTTTCGATTTTGATCCACAAGCTTGTCTGCAAAGTGTGGAAATGGCACTCCCCATTCCCGACAGGAGACCTGAAGCGAAACCCACAATAACGTTGTTAACCATGGAATAAGCAGCTAGCTCCAAATTTCCAAAATGAAAAGGCAAGACAGCTCAACTAAAACTTTATCTCGTTCTTCTACTACAGCTGCAAGATTTTGCAACAACGATCCACCGTGGCGCGTGCAATGAACATCGGATCAACACCAACGGTTCCTTGGGATCACCTGCGGCGCCACACTTATCTCTCTCTGGAGGCCACCGATTTTTACGAGATAAGTTTACTTCTACCCCGTAGCTTTGTATATGGTCAATCACTTCCTCACGGCACTCTCCTAGGAGAATTTCAGTTCTACGCTCCACTGGAACTGCCTGTACAACATGATTTTGAGAATCCACACCCACCGCAGGTTTAATTGGCATTTGACAATAAAGTCCAGAGTAACGTGTTGCAGGCTACCCAGAAGCCAAGGCATATGACCAGCACTTAATTTGCGCGTGAAGGACCAAGGAACAAGTCAAGGCATGTTGGTGAAACAATAAAGGAGAGATGGCAGGTGGCCATCACTTCCACCCACTCTCAACTAACCAGCGAACAAACAATAATCCATAGGAGTCCACATCTCCATCCTTCAACGCATCCAAAGCCTAGGCTAGATAAATGGGGGAAAGGAATCAAGGATTAATTTAAATTTAGCTTCTTTGTACACTCTCCTATCTGTATTAGGCTTGTCTTGGTTCAGGCACTATTTGGATATGTATCACATACTTTAAAAATCTTGTGTTGCATTTGGATATAATTGTTTCCTATATATCCATGTGGCATGGCTGTGTCTGGGCTTAATCGATTTAATTTTGTAATACTTAAAATTGATTTTTTCACCGCTAAACACTTGAGGCCTTCTGAGTTGTTTTAGGATCAATGCTAGTAGGCATCTAAGAAGATGCAATATATGTGTCCATTCAGTGACGTATTGTAATTTTCCAATTTTAATGGAATAAGAGTACGAAGTAACATACATATTGGTGCATAAATTTAATAAACATCCTACGAAACACGAGAGATAAAAACATATAGATAATAGTTATTAGACATGGGAAGATATAATATTAACATGTTTATTTTGCCACAGATTACTTCTATTCTGATTTCAATGGATGGGCATAAATATAGTATTTGAGTATTATAGCTAATGCTATGATTCGAAGTAAATGTATAGAGTATGTCTTTTTGAAGTAGAAAATATATGAGGTATACTTTCTGCTCAAGGAATCTATTTCCATCCTTCATGATTTTTAGGCATTCTCATTCAGGAATTTCAGTTTGAATTACAAAAAGTACGCTCTCTATTTGAGAAAGAAGAAAATTTTAATGTAGTAAGATTTCCACCATTGACCCTTGGTAAGTAACATTTCCAACTTATATTTTATACGTTCCTCATTCTCAAGTGGCTCTAATAGGTAAGAAAAATAGAGTTGTGGACTAGGTTGCGTGGTACCCTATCCACCATTTTACAAAAGGATGCGTTATATGTACTGAGCAAGTTTATGAACGAAAATAAACAATGGAGCTAAATTATTGGAAAGGAGGTTCGATCACCTCAGAGGGTGGAATAATTCAATAATGATACTCTCTGAATAGTTAGAGAAATGAATTTAATTACTTTGTAGCCATCCCAGACCATGGGTTTTTATGTTTGTTAGGATGTCAAAATCTAAATATTTAGGGCTTTAAATTGAAATTGTTTTAAACCACTGTTTGTCCCCTATTACTACTAGTATATGTTTATTTTTAAATGAATACAATCTTTGCTAAATATATATAATGTGTAGACATTTAAAACATTATGGTGTTTGATGGTCAGTAATCTGTTTTCTAGTTTGGATTTAGGAAATAAAAATGTATAATTTTTTTACTGAACTAGCATGCATTTTACTAATTTATTAAATACATCTTATAGCTCGTATCATAGATGTTATATTGTGCAATGTTAAATGAAGTTTCCTTTCTATATCTTGGCCCATTAGATATTCATTTATCTTGTTGAAACTAGCTTGTAACCAATATTACAATAAGATGTAATATACTAACTTGTGTTTTCATTATTAATGAAGGAATTTGAAGAAAGTGAAGGATCTGACTTACCTGATGGAATGGAGATTGAAGAACAAGAAAATCCTCTCAATTAAATACGTCAACAAGCGTTCATACCCATTCAAACGAATGCAACACTACAATAAGTGCTCCTTCCTAACAAGGCAAATGCAATACAATAAGTAGTGCTTCGATCCAGCCCGACCAACATTTCTATGTAGCCAATGATTCAACCATTAGAATAAACACTTCTACAAACAATATGATCAACAATATTTTTAATAAGATAGTTATTTATAAACTATATGAAATATCCAAATTTCATATATTATAAAATAAATATGCAATTTTCAAAACTATTCATATTTCATGCATTAAAGATAGTTTCAATATTATTTTAAATTATTTGATAAAAAAGTTCCTTCACATGTTTTAGAAATATCCACAAGTCCTTCAGATTTTCTTTTATATATATAAATTAATGTTAACCGCTTTGCATGTATTGACATCACAAGTTTTATTTAATATTTTTAGTTTCAATACTCATTGTTTGGGCATGTTGCGAAAGCACAAGTTTTTATTTTTAATAAGATATTATGATGAAATTGTCATATTACATGCAATGCACGGTTTTGATAGATATTACATTTAATTCAAAAGTATCTATTTAATTTTTCTATTTCATTTGTCTAAATATTTTTTAATTAAATATTAATTTCATGATATTAAAATTTATAAAAATAGTTAAAATAGTATGTTATTATTTTGTAAATTTATTTTAATAATTAAAACTAATATTTTATTTAAATGATTATTAATAAGATGAAGTGTAAAATAAAAATTATAATATCTAAGATTTATAATAATAAAAAATTAAAATTGAAAAATAATATTATATTTTTTTATAATTTAGTTTATAACTAAAATTGTGGAAATAGTTACAATTTAAAAATTAGGAATTTATCTACAAATAACTGTAATTATTGACAATGTCATAATTTTAAAATTGTGGATCTCCCACAAAATGTAATTTTGAATATACACACAAAATTTTCAATTGTAGGTATGTAACAATATTAAAATTATGACAAATTCCACAATTATAATATTGTGGAATTTTTACACTTATTTTCATTGTAGATATTTTCAAAAATTTTGTCACGTTTTATGTTTCCACAAAATTATTGTGGGTGGAGTCCACAAAATTGGATTCACAATTTGAACTAAAATATCCACAAAGAAAATGTGGAAAATTTGTGGATACAACACCCTTTATAAAATACATTCAAATATAAGGAATGATATTTTGTATGGAAAGTGTGTATTGATTTTCCCATTTTTACAAAGTTGACAAATTAAGTTTGGAAAAAAATTGAGTTCATTGAGTTCTTTATGATTTCATTTTATTACAAATATTCATGTATAAAAAAATAAAAGAATTATTTGACGTAGTTGTTATATATCTAATTTTGAATGAAATTGTTGAGTGGATTTAACAATCAATTTTTACATTTTGTTGCAAAGGACATTAGCCAACATGCTTCACCTAATTAACCTACATTGAAACTATATAGACTTTCATTTTATTCATATCTATATTAATACCCTCTTTCAAATGGCATTGCAAAATAAGAAAAGTTAAATTATAATACTATGGATAAATTATACAACCTAACAATTTAGACAATGTAAGCTTCTTTATATATCTAATCAAGAAACTAACTCTTCCTTAATGATATACATTGACAATTGACTTAATAACTCCACTATAATTCATATATATATGTGTATTATTTCACAAATAAATCATAAAAAACAAATAAACAAAGAAACCCAATCATAAATAAATATATAATTATATGAGAAGAATAATATATATTAAATAACATATATTCTATTTTATAAATATACAAATAAATATTAATAAGATATTTATTTATTAAAACAATTATATATACTATATACGTTATATATTAATAAGTAAAATCATTTAGAAGGAAATATGCTACGGCCTCTTTTATATAAAGTTAGCTTTATATAAAGTAATCATTAAAAATAAAACAAATATGAAACCTAACTAAATGCTAAATCATAAAGCAAACTTAGTAAATATAAATTAAAAAACCTAAAATCTACTGAATGCCAAATCGGCCTACCTTTCTTTAGGAACAAAGTTTGTAATAAACAACCGAAAAAAAAAAAAGTGTAGAATTATTTGTGTGGTGGACTGATTAAGTTATGGGATGGGGTTTATTTGTATTAGAATGGAGTGGGGGTGGGGCGCCGCCCCAACCCATATTAACCTAAACCACTTAACCTTGACTGTTATAACCCTAAGCACATGCCGCATTATACTGGTTCTAGCCAAATAAAATTTTCAACCCACGCCGTATACATTTTCAATAAAAATCAGAAAAAATATATGTATTATATAGAGTGGGGGTGGGGGCGGGCGGGGGTTTGTATTTATTCACACAAAATGGATATATATACAATGTATATAAACTTAATCTGCAAGAAAAATACCAAATAAACAAAAATAAATGGGGTAAAATAATACCCATAAGAGAAATGGGAAGACCTCCCATTTTGTACAAAAAACAATACAAAATATGTGGGAGAAAACCCTCCATAGCTCTAATGGCTTCCATTGCTCCTCTCCTCCTCTTTCTCCAAACCTGTAAACTAAAAATGAAGTGGGATTAGGGAAAAATGAGGATAAGAAGTCAACATAAGCACTTTTAGGGCATTTTAGAAACCTAAGATCTAAGGGTCAATATCAATCTAATCTAATGGTGGAGGATGTATCCTACAAATTTTAAGTTGTGGCATTTGATGGGAATGAAATTTAAATAAAATGCATGGGTTAATTGGTGAATGGGGCCACTTAGTGGATTGGACAAGTGGTGATGCCTTTTTAGTAGGAATTCAATGAAGAGGTGCTTGGTAATCAAATAAAAAATAATGGGGATTTTTAGATGATTAATAGTAAGGGTATAATTAAATAAAATAATTGGACCATGGTTATTAATCGGGTGGGAAAATACTCTAATAAAGCAATGAGATTTATGGAAGGGTTTTAAACTATAAAATATTTTAAGAAATAAATTAATAATATTTAATTATTAATTTAAATTCCCGTAACAAATTTAAATAAGTGGGTGTTACACGATTCATAAAATTTATAGCTATCCTCCATTGTTTTAATTGTACATTGTCCAAGTTTTGTGATGTTTGTAACATTTCTAAAAAAATTGGTTTTTAGTATTCCAAAATTTCACCAAAATGTAGTTGTTCTCTTGATTCAATCTTTCTAGAAATTCTAGAATTTAAAATTTTGTATCCCTCATCAATGTTATATTTGTGAAAATTTCAACAATTATTTTCTACAATTGTCCTTACCACATAAAACTTTTAGTTGGAAGCTACAATTTGATAGCCTTAACAATTAATTGTGAAATTATCTTTTAAAAAATGTAGAAAAGTTATGAATAAAAAGAAATTTCACATTCATTTAATTAATCATTGTAGATTCTCTCCATTTAAAACACATACAAATATATAGTTTTATTATTAAATGCAAATATTTTCCTAGATTTTAGTTTTATTTTTATGTATTGAATAATATATTATAAAGAAATGTTTACTATTTATAGTGCATGATCTAAATAAAGCTGTTTAATAATCTAAATAATTTTCCCCCTTTATATACGCACTCATTTTTAGTTTCAAAGAAATATTTAACTAGAAACTATTATAATAATTTAAAATATCAAAAAATAAAATGATAACTTGAAAAATACCACGTGGAGAGAAAATATGTGTCATTTATTATTGAAAGTGTACACATTGATTAGACACCACCACCTCACGATGTCTCTATTTTAAGATATTTTTGGTCTTGATTAACCGGCTCATTTCAATATTGTAACTTCTTCACACATTTCCATTATTCTATTCCTCACAAGTTTAGTCTTTTCTCAATTTCTACCATGTTTTGAAGCTTCTTTCCTATTCACATGAAGTTTGTTTCCTATTAACATGATGCTTGATATCGATGCTAGGAGAGGATACCATTTTCTTCTGTAATCTACAATATGATATTCCATTATAATCCTTCTATCATTGTGATGTTGTCAACTTTTGTGTTTTATAGCCACTAATCTCCTGCACGTAACATGCATAGTGATGAGTTAAACTAGATAAACAAAACATGCATGCAACAAATAAAATTTCCCAAAACATGTGTGTGATATTAAAAATATTGGGAGGCACAATTAAAATTTACTTACAAGTAAGGAGATTGAGAAATTTTTACACGTTTACAAAATACCGAGTAAATTCTTAGGAGAGGTCTTTGTAAAAGAGGAAAAAAATCTAATGCAATTGTTTGGTACTAGGACTAAATACTCATGGAGATTCAAGAACCAAGACCATAATAGGATGAAGCGAACACAAGCCAAATCATGTAGCGTAGGCTTGCGTTGAATTTTCATATGTTTTGGCAAATCCTTCACATCATATATACTTACACACCTTCAATTTTGATCATCCTATAAATATATATATGCAAAAATATTGATTATTTACCCGTCAAGTATTTCATGATATGAGCGGTGCAGTCCTTGTTACTCAATAATAGCTCTTACTTTTTGGTTCGGACACACTATATTCCACTTTTTCATCACTTCTTGTTATAGACATAAATTTCACTTGCAAAATAATTTGGGGAATAACCCGATGGGCAAGTTTTAATGCAATATTTTGAAATCCAAAATCCACATGTAATGTAGTAATCGACACATTTGTTGCAAATCCAATGGAATATCTATTTTAAATCATATATCCTATCACGCTATTAATCCTTTCAACACCTTACCTCAAGTCAAGTTAGGGCACCAATGATAGATCCATTATGTACACAACGAGGCTTTATGAGGATGAGTCTTCTTTTGAAGAAATTGATCAACATAAGGGATTATAGGAGGAGAGATCGAGTATCCGTTGTGCCAAGAGATGAATCTAAGTTATATATGATAAGGTTGAGCTTTGAATAGTTTGAAAATAAAAACATATTTATCCTCATAAAATAATTCAGATCGAATACAAAAATGATGATCTAGACCGATTTTTGTGTTGGTGTGGTATAATACAACAATGCAGATGGATTTCTCCGAAGTGGCGAGAATGTAAGGAAACATGGGTGATTTTATAAGCATGTACAAATTTTTATCCTACATCAACTCATTATACCAAGTGAAAATAAGCGTGTATATAAATAAGGCCTTTAATCTATCAAATGAGAGTGACAAACAACATGTGTAATGTAAAGTGCTAAAAATGAAAATAAAATGCATAGTTCTAATTTTGTATTTTTGTAGCAATTTTAATTTTTTTGGTATTATCACAATACTTATGTAAAAAATATATGCATAGCAAGATGTAGGGGAAAAGACGACGGCGCTACGAAGATGACGGTGTGCCACGACCATGCGGCAGAACATGCGATAATTTTTTTGTTTTTGTTTTGCGAATTATTTACCTTCGTTTTCCACGAAACACGACAAGAATTCATTTGAAAATTTTGGTAAACGTCTTTTGAGGTGTCATACCATATGATCTATATAATTACTGATTGTTACGTATTCTTACGATGTCCTAAATTGTCGGGTAAGCGAAGCGTGCAATTTCTCGGGAGAGTCCTTACCTCACTTATTGGTTTATTCAAGTGCGGTTTCATTTATTTGCTTTGCTAACTTTGCTAATTTATAATTGTGTTACATAATGATAATATGCTACTATAAATATACACTCATCATTTCTTGCAAGCTCTATGCCAGAGAAAATCGTTTTAAGGTCAAAGCTGAAGCAAATCGCCATGAAGGTATGGGAACTGCATTGTAAAATAACATTAGTCACGTACTTACATTGCTTGGGTTAATCTCTCATTGGATCAGCTAGGAACCAAACATAAGGCCTCGTATTTGCATGCTAGGTCTTTTTCCCCTTTTTTTTTAAACTACTAAGCTATTGAACCCCTTTTTTGACTCTTTATAGTTAGCTACAAGTTTTAAATTTTTCCCTAACACCGTATATATATATATATATATATATATATATATATATATATATATATATATATATATATATTTTTTGCAAGGATGTATTATAGGTATGAGTAAATAAAACTATATAAATTTAACACATTAACAAGTTGAGAGAAGAATGATTTTTGCAATATAAAATTCTTTTAAAGGAGGCTCTTCAAAAATAGTGGTCAATTACTAAAAGGATAAGAGATGACTATTGGTTTGAAAAATTATACTATATGTTTATATAAGGATGATTGATAGAAGTCAGTGAATTTCATGAGATTTCAACTAACTATCCATAGAACCGCATTACACATTCTCATCCAAGCCACTATAGTTGTGGCATTCCACATGGGCACCGAGTCGGCTGGCATGTAATATAAGTATCATCAAAAAAATTACACTTAGATGTTTCTTCATGCTTAACTTAAATTTGAAATTTTGATACAAAGAAGTAAGAGTCAACTCGGGGGTAAACTTTTCAAACTTTGCTTAAAGGCTATGGTTGGACGGTGGGTAGTTTCGAGCTACCTACCAAATTTACTATGCCTCTTTGCGTGCCGACTCCCTCTGCTGCGCCGCTCACCTCAAAACATTCTACTAGAATTGCAAATCTAGCATTCAACAAGGCGGCTACCTGTTGGGTGTTGACCTGGCCGCGCCCACAAAAGAATCGGGTTTCAGAGGGGGTTACAGGAGGTGAATGGGAGGAAAGCGACCTCCTCAATCACCGCATCTGAAGGAATCATCGGGATAGGTCTATTAGCCGTGCGAAGGAGGCGTCTCCATTCTATTTTTGTTTCTTTCTGTTTTTATTTGTATTTCTTTCTTTATTTAATAATTCCTCCAGTAAGATGAAGCACGGGGAGTTTGAGCTATAACACAACGCATCTTTCATTTGTTTGGATGCTTTGACGGAGAGGATACGAGGATCTACACTGGCTGTCACAGCGTAACAGCGACTAGGCAACGCAAGCAAGCGAGCCCACAAGGCGGTTCCAACAAGTAGGTTGTCCAACTATGTTGTTATTTGTACAGTATCGATTACACCCTAGAAGAAAACGGGTCCGCCTTCAACTGATCCTATCAAACTCGCTTAAGAGACAGTGGAGGTGTCTCCAAAATTGATTCATGGGCAGCAAAATATTACCTGGGGAACCGGTGAAATTTAGTATGTTGATTCTCTATGGAGGGCTCGCCAGGAAAAGTATACAGCCCGTGGAAATGAAGAGGTCTCCTAAAAGTGGGTCTGTTTCATGCCAGAATATCCATGAAGCACAATTGTTTGGCAAAAGACAAGGGCAGTTCATGTGTAGATTGTTTATAGATTTCATTGATACTATTTATTGACTATGGCTTATAATAATATGCCTTATTAATATGAAGGAAATAATAATAGTATTTTGTTATTAGTGAAATCCTATAATAGTAATCCGTTAGTCTTCTATTACTTAAACATGGATAATGATTAAAATATTAGTTTCCTTTTTAAATGAAATGTGGTAATGAACTTATTAAGCTAGAAACTTTGCATTAGAATTTCTTTCACGTATAATAAGTAGGAATGGATCTACTCTAGTGTGCAAGGGAAAAGATTTTATATTATGTATGCAACCAATTATTTATAATCTATTTTTATTTATTTTACAAGAATAAAGATTGCACCATTATTCCCACCTTTCAATATATATCCTTGAAGTAATAAGACAAAATTTAATATGTATTTTGTAAAATTTCCCAACACCCTTCAAGAGGGTTCCAAAATTACTTCCATTAAGTTTTAAACCAAGAACTACTAATCATGTAAACGAGATTAACAACCTCATGAGAGGATCCAAGTCAAGTAAGAAGGAGAATAGATAGATTGTCATCCTTTCAACTTTTGATTCCATCTATATTACATGCTTATTATTGGAGTTCAAAACACTTTCATTCAACATTTGTTACAACACTTTCTACTTCATGTGGAACAAATTTACAATAATGTAAACACCTTTCAAGAAAAATTTGCATTCAACCATGTGACTTTTGGGGCAAATATAGATTACAATGTCCTTTATTTTTGAAATAAAAACAAGATGATACAACTTTCTTTTTCATACAAATTTACAACCAAATGATGTATATAAGGGAAATGGAAAGAGTCTTCACAAGCTCCAAGGTGTTCTTCATCCATGCTCCAAGTTCCAAGTAGCTCAAATCACAACCAAGATAGGGGGAGAGGCAACAATCTCCTCCCAACCAAAATATCAATGGAGAAGAGAAGCAATCTCCTCCATTGACCCCCGAGCCCCAAACACAACACAATGAAAGGGTGGTCTCCAACTCAAGGCAACAACACTTGCTTTCCAAAATACAATTTCTTCACAACATTCAAAGCTAAGATAAAAGAAACAAAGAGACACACAATAACACCAAACATTTCACAACAAGGCTTTCATCCAAGCCAACAAGAGAAGGAACTATGGGAAATTTTTCCTTATGCCTCCCCATTGAGATGAGATGCCCATCCAAACCCTCCACAATAAAACTCAAGCCCCTATGACTCTTATGCCTCCCTCAAGTACCCCTTTTTCCTCCCATACTCTTATGCCTCCCTCCTCTTATGGCTCCCTCAAAGACAAGGTAAGAATGTGAACCTTCTTACCCAAGATGGGCATCCCTCTCAAACTCCCTCCACAATTTCCTAATTCTACTCTTATGCCTCCCTCATGAGTTTTCCCATAGACCTCTCCTACACTACACATTAAGCATTCTATCCATTTTTCCACAATACACAAAAGTAAACATACATTTTCCACAAATTTAAGCATAGAAACAACAACAATAAGAAAGAAAAAAGGGAGAAGGTTTCCTACCTCTCCATTGGAGAAGCCTAAACCAAGAACTTTGTCCAAGCTCCCTCCAAAACAATCCCAAGCATGCAAGTCCAAGCTCCTTCTTTTTCTTTCTTTCTTTCTCTCCCCAAAAGAAAATAACAAAAAGAACTCTCCCACAAAAACCTCCAACCCCCTCAACAAGAGAGGAAGTTTCCATAAATAGACAAAAGGGAAGGGTGAGGGTGATGTGGCTCCATGTAGGATGCCACATCACACATCCTCAAACCACCTCCCAAAGTCAACTCAAATCCCAAAACACCATAAATGGGTGGTTGGGTTGAATGACATCTCTTTTCCACATCCATCCCTTCCCATGTGTCTTAAGGCACAATTAAATGCAAAAGAAGACAAGTGCACTCCAAAGTCACATTTCCCTTCCCAAAACAATAAATAATCCCCTTTTTGGATTCCCAACCCATAGATATGGTTGGTAAGGGGTTTTGGGAAGTGTGGGACAAGTTCAACTTGTCCCACAAGTCCCCCAAAATTGCCCTAAATCTCAAATTCGAGATTCAAAGGATTTGGAGTGGTCAACACTCAAAACAAGCATTGATACATGAGGAAACACATGGCTCAAGGAGCCAACCATCAAAATTAATTCACACCTACTAGACTTCCCTCCAAAACTTAAAAAAATTAAACAAGATGTTAATTTAATCTAAACATACTTAGCAAAAGTAATTAAAATAAATATCACAAATAAAATCACCTACTAAAGTAAGTTAAAACAAGTGAATAAAATTCTTAACCCCTTGGTCACATTAGAAAATTTCCCCCTCATGGAAATTTTTCTTAACACATAAAAGAACAAAGGTAACACAATACAATTTACTAGTTGCCTTGACGACCAAATGTTGTAACCACCCGACATCCTGTTGTGTTTGGTTCCCAATCCCCCTCATGGTTGTGATCATGTTGTGTTTCCTACAAAATGCAAAATACCTCCTTCGGCCTTGCGGCCATGTCAAAATGTCCAAAATAATCATATGCATGAAATTTATTAACATCTATACGTAATTCAATTATCCATTATTCCAAGGTTTAAATCACAACTTAATTATGCATTTCATCATTATCCAAAGTTATAGTAATGTAAATTCAACAACTACATTCTATTTAACATGGCGAAGAAATCCAATGTTAGAACACATGCAATATATCCATATAAAAATAATATCAGTATCCAATAGTCTGTCCATGAGTCGGGTGTAGATCATACGTAAAAACAAAATCCAATCATAAACAAAAATGCATCTACTCACAAAACATCATGCTAATCAACGTAAGTATAAGTCATGTCCATATCCAAAATGTCTGCATAACTCAAAATGATAATCAATTAAGTGTCATAGGAAGTGGGCATTACATCCCCTCCCCTTAGACTAGACTTCCAATCCGGAAGTCTCAAATAAGTGTGAGATATCTCATATGGAAATATGATGTAGATATCCTCCCTACAATCTCATCAAGATCCCATTGGACCCGATATACGATCAACCTTCTCTCCCCAAGGCCCATTTGGTCAAACTCATCGATCTAAAATGCAAGGGCTCCACCATCACTTATCGATCTTTGTTCTGCAATGCGGTCAATCTAGCACACAGAAGGATCGAAACATATCTCTTAAGCACAGAAATCACAGTACAATCCCAAGGAGATACACTAGTGAAATACATCATGGACGTGTGATAAGCTAGGTGGATGCTAGCCTTTCTCAAGAAGGCACTCCAAGAACAAAGGGAGCCACACAACTCACTAGGGAAAGCTTAGAATTTTCCATGAGATAGGGCTCTTATGCGTTCGAACCAAAAAAACCTTTGAAGTCTACCTCAGCTGTGGGAGGTATCCTATGTTGGTCCGCAACTTTCAAGAAAATATCCTAAAACCTCCTCAAAATATGATTATCATCAATGTAAGGTCCTCGTCTCATCCATATCACCTAACTATGAATGCTGGCATCCAAGAGAAACCTGAATTAAGAAATCCTATCGAATAGAGATGGTGTCCTCACTCTCTACCATATAATGCACCGAAAAGGAGCCATCCTATAGAACTCTAAAAGATATTATTGTGCAAACTCCACCAAATAAACTCTAACTCCTCCCGATAACCGATGATCCATCATGATAACATCCATAAGCATATCCCAAAAATACAAAGATCTAGTGGTGAAGGGTCCATAGTCCACTACATACCATCCAGAGCTTCATCCCTCTGCCCATCCATTTGTCTCGGGTGATAAGCTTTTTGAAATTAATTCTTGAGAGGGCATAAGCCATGGTGGTCCAAAACTAACGTGTTTAAATGCCACCAAATGATCTTCTACTAATGATGTAATAAATGAATCAAATAAGAATCAAACAATATAAGTAGTGATACGCACTAATGCTACATGTAGGTGGTCTTCACTAGAAAAGTGAGCTACCTTCGTCAATTTATCGATTGTGACATGATGGCATCGTGATGGTATCTCGACTATAGGTAACCCAACGATGAAGTCCATGGAAATGGTGTCCCACTTCCACTCTTGTATGGCTTGAGGATAGAGAAGGCCAACATCCATAACTACTACTTGACTTCACCCTCGGCACTCTAAATATGGCGGGATATAAATGAAGCTATGTCTCTCATGAAGTCCTCTCCAAAAGTACAACTATCTCAGCCTTGGTGGATGCATCTTCTTCACTCGGGATGGGCTTAATAAGGTGCACGATGAGCCTTTTCAAAATGTCATGTCTCAAGCCTCCATCTCTAGGAACATATATTCGACTCTGGGTCTAGAAGGCCATCTACTTCTAAAGAAAATCCATCAAACCTCCCTGAAAGGGGTGTCTCGAGACTCAATCTCTTCTCACAACGAAGGTAGAAACCTATCGAGGAACTATCCTACATCTACTTTAATATGTCTCCTCACTCTATGTGGCTCTATCCAAATGTCTCCGTCTTCCCATGGCATCTCGCAATGTACATTCTCCTTCCCCTTCACTTAAATGCTCTGGATCTCATGTCCATACTACACAGAAAGTAACTCCATCGAGGCCCCGATGAGCGTTGAGATCCTAACCTGCGTCAAGAGGTGGCTAAGACTCAAGTGATCTAGAAATTGACTGTCAAATCTCTCGCTACCAGAAGAAAATGTCTCCACCGTCACTGAAAGGCATGAACCACTACCTGATGAAGCTCAAGGTCATGGGTCAGATAATTGAGCTCATAATCTTTAACACACCTCTAATTCCTCTACCCTCAAAGGAAACTACTCTACCCTCTGCATTAACACACCTCCAGTTCTGCTAAGGAAGCATCTTCGGCAAACGTCGAATTCCTCCAAACAGGATTTCCACTGATCATGAAGCAACGCTCAATAAGGCATTCCTTTAGAACTTGAAATCTTGAATCAGCCTGCTCACATTAAGTGGACCATAAAACTTAGAATCAGTTTCCGCTGAAGAGAAAAGGAGGGTGAAATTATCCGACAAAAGTTCTTGAATGTTAAACCTCCTAAGTATGCAATTAAGGAAATAGACCTGTGATATGCTAACCTCGATCCTTTTAGTGGGTGGCTAGGTCAATGCCATGATGGCTCGAATCTGGGAAGGATCGACATGTGATATGGTGTTCCCATAAAATGATGTGAGCCCAAATGACTACACCTCATATGTGAAAGAACGCACACTTACTGGAGTTCCCGTAAAGGGCATTGTCAGTGAGCAATGTAAGTAAAAAGAACCTTGGTATTTTTACTAGGTGCTCCTCGTGCTCCTCACGTGTGCGTGAGTAAAAATCAATGTCATCTAAGGAAGATAAAAGCAAAAAGTGAAAAAGGTGGTAAATACTTCATTCATCAAACTCATAAAATGTTACAATGGGGCATTCATTAGACCGAATGGCACAACTGTGAACTCGTAGTGGCCATATCTCATATGGAAATATGTCTTGTGGATATCCGCCTCTACAATCTTCAACTGAGGATAACCAAACTCAAGATATATCTTGGAAAACCCTGTAGCCCCCTTCATTTGATCAAAAAAATCATCGATGCAAGGAAGGGGGTAACAATTCATTATCGTTACTTTGTTCAGTTGTCTGTAGTCTACACACAAACACAAGGATACATCCTTCTTCTTCACAAAAATCATAGGTACACCCCAAGGAGATACACTAGGATGGATTAGGCCTTTCTCAAGAAGGCCCTCTAACTACAACTTGAGCTCACACAACTCACAGGTGGTCATCCTATATGGTGCATGTGAGATAGGCTCTACTCCAAGAACCAAATCAATATGAAAGTCTATCTCACGTGTGGGAGGTAACCATGGTAACCTTTCCAAAAAAATATCTGAAAACTCCCTCAAAATATGATTATCATCAAGTGAAGGTCCACTGGTCTCATCCTATCACCTAACTATGATAGCATACAACTGACATCCATGTCATACACACCGCTTAAGCTACATATAATAAATAGTACAAATAGCTCGATGGGTCTCCTTACTCCAGTTATCACCGAAACAACTCCCAAAATTTCTACACAAGATATAACCTTGTTGTAACAATCAACTCTAACTCTGTGTGCAGATAACCAATGTATTCCCAAGATAACTCCATAAGAAGCCAAAGGAATGATACAAAGATCCAATGTAGTGGTGAAGGGTCCAAGATCCACTACACACTCCTTAACTAAGGAGTCAATTGAGATTTTGGCTCCAGAAGCCATCTCAACATTCCAACTAATGCCCTACCTAACTGCCACCAGCCTGCATCACTCTACTAATGATGGTGCAATAAATGAATCAGAAGATTTAGAATCAAACAATATAGAAGTAGTGATACCACCAATGCTACATGTAGTCTCTATCACTGTACCCTAATTCTCTTCCTGGTAGTTCTCAATCGCCACATAAATCTGATGGCTATGTCTCATATCACTGACTATAGGCTTTGAAATAGGTGCCTTACCATTGTTATTACGGTTCTCTGGGAACTCTTTCCAATGGTTTCTAAGTACCCAACATCCATAACTACTACTTGGTACCCTCCAATGAGATACGGATCCAATAGGTACTCTAGTGATCTATATTATGGATCATGATGATTTTTCCATGGACATCTATGGTCACTGCTGATGAGCTCCTACTGACTGAGCTCTAGGTGCTCCCTTTGTCCTGATGGATCCTCTAGGAGGAGGCCCTATACTTCGTCCTCTTCAGTATCAAATCTTTATGGGGGTCTAAATGGGCGGACAGTCTCGCTCGCCGATGAGGCGGATGATGTGGTGGCAAATGAAGCTTGTCTGAACCATGTTTTCCATGAGGAGTAGATGACCCCATCGACCTACTATCCTACATCTTCCGGATTCGGCTCCGAACTCCTCGTCTCTAGCCTGGGTTGTGTCTTTCCCGTGTCTCCTCTACAATATAGGCCTTCTCCACGACCTCTGCTAATGTCTGTGGGCAGTGAATGTGCACTGCGCCTCCTAAATCAAATTCAGGCCACGGATGAAACCCAGAATCCACACTCTCGCTCATCCTCGCATATCGTCGACATACTGGAGTAGGTCTAGAAATTGACTCTCATACTCGGCCATCACATCGTGCGCCGATGCCTAACAGAGGTCATGAAACTCGCTCATGCGTTGTTGTATAAATCTCCAGGTAAATACCTACTCCTGAAACGCTCCTCAAACAACTCCCAGTGTAATCATCTCCGAGTCAACATAGAGCTTCGCTCCTTGGTTCTCCACCAGACTCCCGCTCCATCCTTCGAGAGAAGATGGATTGCAAACACGAGCCGTGTTGCTAGTACAAGGGCGACTTGAAGCATCCGCATTCAAGCTCACCAACCGTGCCTCTACCTCGAAAACCCCGTATCACGGGAATAGTGAGATGGTCGATTTTCGTGGATCTCGTGATATGGTCTTCACTGACGTATGATGAATCCTAGATCTCTCTCGTATGCTCCTCCCTCATGCTAGGCTCCGAGACCTCCGTCCCACATGTCCTGAGATCCCGTCCCCATGTCCTCTCTCGTGGTGACTCTGCCTAGCCGACTCCGCACGGAAGTTCTCTACCCCCGTGCTCCTCGGCCGTGTCGAGGGGATGCCCGAGCATCTACCGATGGCTCCAAAGTATGTCTAGTAAGTTGTCCTCCCAAGGGCTCTCCGCATATAGCACGGTGACATCCTGGAGTGTCTGCAAAATACGAGGCGGGATGGCTGCACGGCTCGCTCCGGTGGTGGTATGTCTAGGTCTATATGAAGAGACCCATCGCCCAATCCACGCGTCCACCACTTGCAGCATCAAGGCGAGAGTTAGTTCATTGTCCTAGGCCTTGAGCCAGTTTTCTAAATTTGTTGTTTACTATAATTATCAACAGTATGGCTTTATATTTTAAAAATATTAGCTCCAGTACTAAGTTAAGTGTTCCCTGTTTCACATTTTATGCGTGTGCCCAAGGGTCCCAGACTTGAATCCCGGCTCTGATACCAAAATGTAACGCCGGGAAAAAGACGACGGCGCTATGAAGATGACGGCGACGCCACAACCATGCGTAAACTTGAACATGCGATAATTTTTTTTTTTGTTTTGCGAATTATTTACCTTCGTTTTCCACGAAAGACGACAAGCATTCATTTGAGAAAATTTTGCTAAACATCTTTTGAGGTGTCATACCATATGATCTATCAAATTACAATTGTTCTGTATTCTTACCTGATGTCCTAAATTGTCGGGTAAATGAAACGTGTAATTTACTTGGGAGAGTCCTTACCTCCACTATTGGTTTATTCAAGTGCGGTTTCATTTATTTGCTCATGCTTAACTTTGCTAATTTATAATTGTGTTACATAATGATAATATGCTACTTATAAATATACACTCATCATTTCTTGCAAGCTCTACCCCGAGAGAAAATCGTTTTAAGGTCAAAGCTGAAGTAAATCGTATTTGAAGGTATGGAAGCTGCATTGTAAAATAGCATTAGTCACGTACTTACATTGCTTGGGGTTAATCTCTCATTTGGATCAGCTAGGAACCAAACATAAGGCTCCGTATTTCCGCATGCTAGGTCTTTTTCCCCCTTTTTTTTAAACTACTAAGCTATCGAACCCCCCTTTTTTGTTTACTCTTTATAGTTAGCTACAAGTTTTAAATTTTGCCCTAACACTTCGTATATATATATTTTTATTTTTTTTGCAAGGATGTATTATAGGTATGAGTAAATAAAACTATATAAATTTAATACCTTAAAAATTGAGAGAAGGAT